>SJYA01001411.1:58762-107911 GCA_006410615.1 Neotragus moschatus | reverse complement strand
TGGGACACTATAAAAGCAGTGCTAAGAGGAAAGTTCATAGCAATACAGGCATTCCTCAAGAAACAAGAAAAAAGTCAAATAAATAACCTAACTCTACACCTAAAGCAACTAGAAAAGGAAGAATTGGAGAACCCCAGAGTTAGTAGAAGGAAAGAAATCATAAAAATTAGGGCAGAAATAAATGCAAAAGAAACAAAAGAGACCATAGCAAAAATCAACAAAGCCAAAAGCTGGTTCTTTGAAAGGATAAATAAAATTGATAAGCCACTAGCCAGACTCATCAAGAAACAGAGAAAAATCAAATCAATAAAACTAGAAATGAAAACAGAGAGATCACAACAGACAACACAGAAATACAAAGGATCATAAGAGACTACTATCAGCAATTATATGCCAATAAAATGGACAACGTGGAAGAAATGGACAAATTCTTATAAAAGTACAAATTTCCAAAACTGAACCAGGAAGAAATAGAAAATCTTAACAGACCCATCACAAGCACGGAAATTGAAACTAATCAGAAATCTTCCAGCAAACAAAAGCCCAGGTCCAGACGGCTTCACAGCTGAATTCTATCAAAAATTTAGAGAAGAGCTAACACCTATCCTACTCAAACTCTTCCAGAAAATTGCAGAGGAAGGTTAACTTCCAAACACATTCTATGAGGCCACCATCATTCTAATACCAAAACCTGACAAAGATGCCACAAAAAAAGAAAACTACAGGCCAATATCACTGATGAATATAGTTGCAAAAATCCTCAACAAAATTCTAGCAATCAGAATCCAACAACACATTAAAAAGGTCATGCACCATGACCAAGTGGGCTTTATCCCAGGGATGCAAGGATTCTTCAATATCCACAAATCAATCAGTGTAATTCACCACATTAACAAATTGAAAAATAAAAGCCATATATGATTATCTCAATAGATGCAGAGAAGGCCTTCGACAAAATTCAACAGCCATTTATGATAAAAAATATTTTTTCATTTTATATATTTGCATTATAGTCAGAGAATGTAGTATGAGACAGTCTTCAAACGTGGTTAAGGTTTATTTCGTGCCCACTAGTACATGATCAGTTTTTGTAATGGGTCTCTGTACGCTTGAAGAGAATGTCTATGCTGTGCTAATGAGTGGCTCTGTTATATTTATGTGCATGAGGTCAATCTTATTGTATTATTCAGTTTGTCTACATTTGTGTTGATTTTAGCCACTAGTTCTTTCAGTTAGTGAAAGAGATGTTGAAATTCTGTCACAGATAATTTATCAGTTTTTTTGTGTACTTTTGTCAGTTTTTGCTTTATATTTAGATGTTGTTTCTGCTCAGGTGGGCTCACACAGTGGCTCGGTGGTAAAGAATCCACCTGCATTGTAGGAGACAGGAGATGTGGGCTCAATTCCTGGGTCGGGAAGATCTCCTGGGGGAGGAAATGGCTTATCACTCCAGTGTTCTTGCCTGGAGAATCCCATGGACAGAGGAGCCTGGTGGGCTACAGTCCTTGGGGTTGCAAAGAGTTGGATATGACTGAGCATGCATGCAAGTTATCTGTTCTGGACCTTTTCTTTTTGGTCTTAAAGTTACTTTGATATTAACAGATATCCTATCTTTCCTTTGTTTAGTATTTGCCTGGCTTAACTTTCTCTGCCTTTTATTTTCAGGAAAAGATATATTAGGTGTACAACTTTGAGCATTTTTACGTGTATTACTGTTTTTTGGGTGGCCCTACATGGCATGACTCATAGTTTCATTGAGTTAGAGGAGGCTGTGGTCCATATGATCAGTTTGATTAGTTTTCTGTGATTGTGGTTTTCATTCTGTCTGCCCTCTGAAGGAACTGACAAGAGGCTTATGGAAGCTTCCTGATGGCAGAGACTGACTTGAGGGGAAACTGGGTCTTCTTCTGATGGGTGGGACCATGCTCAGTAAATCTTTGATCCAATTTTCAGTTGATGGGTGGGTCTGTGTTCCCTCCCTGGCCTTTGACCTGAGACCAAACTATGGTGGAGGTGATGAAGATAATGGTGAACTCCTTCCAAAGGTCCCTTGCACACACTGCTGCACTGAGTGCCCCCGACCCTGCAGCCGGCCTCCACCCACCCACACCCACCGGAGACTGCTGGACACTCACTGGCAAGTCTGGGTCCGTATCTTGTGGGGCCGCTGCTCCTTTCTCCTGGGTTCTGCTGCACACAAGGTTTTGTTTGTGGCTCAGATCATGAACTCCTTATTGCAAAATTCAGACTTAAATTGAAGAAAGTAGGGAAAACCACTGGACCATTCAGGTATGACCTAAATCAAATCCTTTACAATTATACAGTGGAAGTGACAAATAGATTCAAGGGAATAGGTCTCATAGAGTGCCTGAAGAACTATGGATAGAGGTTCCTGACTTTGTCCAGGAGGCAGTGATCAAGACCATCCCCAAGAAAAAGAAATGAAAAAAGGCAAAAAGGTTGTCTGATGAGGCCTTACAAATAGCTGAGAAAAGAAGAGACGCAAAAGGCAAAAGAGAAAAGGAAAGTTGTAAACATCTGAATGCAGAGTTCCAAAGAATAGCAAGGAGAGATAAGAAAGCCTTCCTCAGTGATCAATGCAAAGAAATAGAGGAAAACAATAGAATGGGAAAGACTAGAGATCTCTTCAAGAAAATTAGAGATACCAAGGGAACGTTTCATGCAAAGATAGGTACAATAAAGGACAGAAATGGTATGGACCTAACAGAAGCAGAAGATATTAAGAAGAGATGGCAAGAATACATAGAAGAACTATGCAAAAAAGAACTTCATGACCCAGATAAACCACAATGGTGTGATCACTCACCTAGAGCCAGACATCTTGGAATGGGAAGTCAAGTGGGCCTTAGGAAGCATCAGTACAAACAAAGCTAGTAGAGATGAATTCCAAATAGTTAAGCTATTTAAAGCAGAGGAAGTGAAGTGAAGTCACTCAGTCATATCTGACTCTGCTATCCCATTGACTGTAGCCTACCATGCTCCTCCATCTATGCAGTTTTCCAGGCAAGAGTACTGGAGTGGGTTGCCATTTCCTTCTCCAGAGGATCTTCCCAACCCAGGGANCTTTCATGGTTACTTCTTCCTTTAGCCAAAATGTAACCCATCTTTTTCTTTCTTGAATTTAGAGAATAAGAACTTTTATTTTAAAATAGAAGAAAAGAAGTCATCATTAGCTTTGCTTGATGGAAAGAATTAGAACTGGAAGAAGAACCAGTGTGAGACGTACATGGGGAAAGGAGCAGAGGGGCAGTAGGATGTGGTGATTTGGCTGTGTGAGCCTGTACGTAGGACATTCAGCAGGTTGTTGGAGATTTGGAAAATGGTTCATCTTTAGGCATCATTGACACATAGGAGAGAATTGAAACCATCAATGAAAGAAGTTGTTCAGGAAAAGCTTGTGGAGTAAAAGCGGAAACTGGCCAATGATAACACTAAGTGGTACTTGGGAATAAAGAACCAGGAGACATTAACTGGAGAAAGCAAAGGAGGAAAGAGTTTCAGACTCTTGAGTTAGCAACACTTGCGAGTTTATTAAAAAAAAAAAGACTAAAGTGGCCATTATCTTCAGTAAGAGTCATTCCAGTAAAATGATATTAATAGCTCTGAAAATCACATTTAAGGGTTACCTAAACATTTTTGCGTCCGGTCCCATCACTTCATGGGAAATAGATGGGGAAACAGTGGAAGCAGTGTTAGACTTTATTTTTTGGGGGCTCCAAAATTNTGAGTTAGCAACACTTGCGAGTTTATTAAAAAAAAAAAGACTAAAGTGGCCATTATCTTCAGTAAGAGTCATTCCAGTAAAATGATATTAATAGCTCTGAAAATCACATTTAAGGGTTACCTAAACATTTTTGCGTCCGGTCCCATCACTTCATGGGAAATAGATGGGGAAACAGTGGAAGCAGTGTTAGACTTTATTTTTTGGGGGCTCCAAAATTACTGCAGATGGTGATTGCAGCCATGAAATTAAAAGATGCTTACTCCTTGAAAGGAAAGTTATGACCAACCTAGATAGCATACTGAAAAGCAGAGACATTACTTTGCCAACAAAAGTCCATCTAGTCAAGGCTATGGTTTTTCCAGTGGTCATGTATCGATGTGAAAGTTGGACTGTGAAGAAAGTTGAGTGCCGAAGAATTAGTGCTTTTGAACTGTGGTGTTGGAGAAGACTCTTGAGAGTCCCTTGGACTGCAAGGAGATCCAACCAGTCCATTCTGAAGGAGATCAGTCCTGGGTTTTCTTTGGAAGGAATGATGCTAAACCTGAAGCTCCAGTACTTTGGCCACCTCATGCAAAGAGTTGACTCATTGGAAAAGACTCTGATGCTGAGAGGGACTGGGGGCAGGAGGAGAAGGAAATGACAGCGGATGAGATTGTTGGATGGCATCACCGACTCCATGGACATGAGTCTGAGTGAACTCCAGGAGTTGGTGATGGACAGGGAGGCCTGGCGTGCTGCAATTCATGGAGTCGCAAAGAGTCAGACACTACTGAGCGACTGAACTGAACTGAACTGAAACATTTTGGCTATCAACTGCTGATTGTTGTGTTTGTTTAGTTGCTAAATTGTGTCAGACTCTTTTTGTGATCCCATAGACTGTAGCCTGCCAGGTTTCTCTGTCCGTGGAATTTCTCAGGCAAGAATACTGGAGGGGGGTGCCATTTCCTCCTCCAGGGGATATTCTTGACCCAGGGATTTAATATGTGTCTTCTGCATTGGGAGGTGGATTCTTCAACACTGAGTCACCTGGGAAGCCCCAACTGCTGATATAACGCTTCATATTTTATTTATGTGTCTTAGGTTCTCATGAATTTTATCAGTGTTCCTCATTTGTGAACTTTGAGTGTGATTTTTGTAGTGGTGTGGTTTTTTTTTGTTTTCTCTCAAAATTTTTGCTTAAGAGCATAACATGAAAGGATTTTCATTTTTTTCTGCCTTTTTTCCCCTTCATTTCTTATCACTTTCCGACTTGCTACTTAACTTACTTATTTGTTGTTTATTGTTTCTCTCTCCTCTGCCTGAATGTAAACCCCATGAAAAGGGTCTTGTATTTCCTTCAGTCATCTCATCCAAGTACTTAGAAAGTATGCATACTAAATACAAGATGCATATTTGAATTAGTAAACAGTACTGACAACAATAATGGCCATTTATTAAGCCTCATACTCTACAAACATCCCACATAAATCTCATAAACAAGGCAGAATTCTTATTTTTTAAGTTAGAATTTTAATTTTAATTTTTTCTAATTATTTATTTTATTGATATATAATTCACAATGTTTTTAATTTCTGTTTCGCAGCAAAGTGATTCCATTATTATCATTTACAATGTTGTTAATTCCTGTTTTATAGCAAGGTGATTCTAGCAAAGTGTAGATTCTTTTTAGAATATCCTTTTCCATTATGTTTTATTATAGGATACTTTTTTAAGATAAATTTTTAAAATTTAAATTTATTTTAATTGGATGCTAATTACTTTACAACATTGTATTGGTTTTGCCATACATCAACATGAATCCGCCACGGGTATACACACGTTCCCCATCCTGAAACCCATTTCCACCTCCCTCCCTGTATCATTTTTTAATTGGAAGATAATTGCTTTACAATGTTGTGTAAGTTTCTGCTGTACAACAATGTGAATCAGCTGTAAGTATACATATATCCCCCCTCTCTTGAGTCTCCCTCCCACCCCTCATCCTACCCTTCTAGGTCATCACAGAGCACCAAATTGAGCTCCCTGTGCTTCCCACTGGTAATCTGTTTTTTTCTTTTAAATAAATTTATTTATTTTAATTGGAGGTTAATTACTTTACAATATTGTATTGGTTTTGTCATACATTAACATGTATCTGCCACAGGGATACACGTGTTCCTCATCCTGAACACCCACTTCCTCCTCCCTCCCTGTGCCATCCCTCTGGGTCATCCCAGTGCACCAGCCCCAAGCATCCAGTATCATGCATTGAACCTGATAGTGTATATATGTCAGTGGTACCCTCTCGATTTGTTACACCTTCCCCATCGGTGTCCACACATCTGTCCTCTATGTCTGCATCTCCAGTCCTGCCCTGCAAATAGAGTCAGCAATACTGTTTTTCTAGGTTCCATATGTGTGTGTGTGTGCCAAGTTGCTTCAGTTGTATCTGACTCTGTGTGACCCCATGGACTATAGCCCACCAGTCTCCTCTGTTTATGGGATTTTCCAGGCAAGAATACTGGAGTAGGTTGCCATGCCCTCCTCCAGGGGATCTTCCTGATCCAGGGATTAAACTCGCATATCTTATGTCTCTCGCATTGGCAGGCAGGTTCCTTACCACTAGTGCCACCTGGGAAGCCCCCTAGATTCCATATATGTGATTTCCAGATAAGAGTTCCATATATATATATATTATTTGTTTTTCTCTTTCTAACTTACTTCACTCTGTATGACAGATTCTAGGTCTGTCCACATCACTACAAATTATCCAATTTTTCTCCTTTTCATGACTGAGTAATATTCCATTGTATATAAGTACCACAATTATTCTATCCATTCATCTGTCAGTGGACATCTAGGTTGCTTCCATGTCCTGGCTATTGTAAATAGTGATGCAATAAACATTGGTGTACATGTGTCTTTTTGAATTAAGCCTATTATGTGCCACATGCTCTACAAATATCCCACATGAATCTAATAAATGGGCTTCCCTCATGTCTCAGATGGTAAAGAATCTGCCTGCAGTGTGGGAGACCTAGGTTCGATCCCTAGATTTTTTTTTTAAATTTGACTATGCAGAGCAGCTTGTAGAATCTCACTCAGTTCCTTGACCAGGGACTGAACCTGGGCCACTGCAGTGAAAACACCAAATCCTATACTACCAAGGGACTCACAAAAGGGTTATTTTTAATATTCTGATCTTTTTGAAATATTTTGGGAAAGTATCATCATCATTGTCTTTGTACCCTGAATTTCCCCACCTTTTAAGGATAGTAATTCATTTGATTGACGAAATGGGAAAACTCTCAATAACTGGAACTCACTACATTCAAAGGTGAGCTTGGAGTGTCATGGGGCAGCTCTTTCTTTCTTGTGAGAGGTGACCACAACCTCCAGGTGCCTGGGGATGGATCTGCTCTGTACTCTCAACTCTTCCCACAAAGTTCTAAAGGATGACTTTGAGAAGAGGTGATTGGAGGCCCTTATATTTCAAGTGTGGGTCTAAGCTAGATTAGTTACTAACTTATTTATCAAATTTAAGACATGTTAATTTTAAGATGCACCCTTCTTTTACATGCTATTAAGAAAATAATGTTGCCAATTGAATCACAGTAAGATGTTTTATTACTTATAATTTTTATCTTATGTTAATTGCAAGGGTATTTTTGACATATCTTGCATAGATTTTTCTTGTAATTCATGCAATCCAGGCTTCCCTGGTGGCTGGGCATTGGTGGCTCAGTGGTAAAGAATCCACTTGTTAATGTAGGTGTGTAGAAGGCAATGGCATCCCACTCCAGTACTCTTGCCTGGAGAATCCCATGGACGGAGGAGCCTGGTAGTCTACAGTCCATGGGGTCTCGAAGAGTCGGTCATGACTGAGCAACTTCACTTTCACTTTTCACTTTCATGCATTGGCGAAGGATATGGCAACCCACTCCAGTGTTCTTGCCTGGAGAATCCCAGGGCAGCCTGGTGGACTGCTGTCTTTCGGGTCGCATAGAGTCAGACACGACTGAAGCGACTTAGCAGCAGCAGCAGCAGCAGCTAATGTAGGAGACTTGGGTTCCATCTCTGGGCCAGGAAGATATCCTGGAGAAGGAAATGGCAATGCACTCCAATATTCTTACCTATGAAATCCCATGGACAGAGGAGTCTGGAGGGCCCACAGTTCATGGGGTCGCAGATAATCAGACACAACTTAGTGACTAAACAACAATAACAACAAATCTTGCAATCACTCACTGTGTATTCATAAAAGAAAAACATAAGGAAAACAAATTAAGATATTCTTAATATTTCTTCACGTTAAAAGTTAGATTCTGAGTTATATTTTGACTGGGTTGTCAGTGTCTAAGTAAGATTTGCAAATATTATTTTCCTCTGTGCCACAGCACAGGTGACCCAACATTTCTTAAAAGGATGCTTTTTTAAGCCACTGATACCCTTTCTGTAAACAAAATTGTGCAAGAACTGTGGCTGGTCAGTAGCAATTCAAAAACACATCCTTATTTAAGATTTGTTTAAATATGAGAAAGTGAAGTGAGGTGTTAGATGTTCAGTTGTGTCCGACTCTTTGTGATCCCATGGACTGTAGCTCACCAGACTCCTCTGTCCATGGCTTCTCCAGGCAAGAATACTGGAGTGGGTAGCCATTCCCTTCTCCAGAGCATTTTCCTGATCTAGGGGTAGAACCTGGGTCTCCCCCATTGCAAGCAGATTCTTTACCATCTGAGCCAACAGGGATCAAATCCAAGAGTATGAAAAAAGGTGACTTAAATATATATATATTTCCCTACTCATATCATTTTTTAAAGGTATGATTTACATGTAAAACAAAGCATCCAGGAAAGTGACTTAGGAAATTAAAAAACCCACATTCCTCTTCTTTTGCCCTGTGGAAGGAAAGCAGATGCACAGATGAGTTTGTGTTAGAGATTTAGTTGGATAGCATGAGGGAAGATGATAGAGGAAAGAATAGTTTAGCTAAAGTGAGAAGCATGAATTAACAGTGAGATCATGGGAAATGATTTAATTTCCAATTCTCAGGTATGTCCATTGCAAAATCAAAATAATCATCCAGTGAGGCTCAAATGAGACAGAGTTTGGAAAAGCTGTTTATAGACTAAGGCTTCTTCTGAGTAATGCTGTGGTTATGCTTGTTATTGCAGGCAAATAGATCCCTTCCTCTGATTCTCTCCAAACAAAATGCCCTTTGCTTCATGACCAGGACTATAGTCTGCCAGGGTCCTCTGTCCATGGGATTCTCCAGGCAAGAAAAGTGAAATGGGTGCTATTCCCTTTTCCAGGGGATCTTCCCGATCCAGGGATTGAACCTGGGTCTCCTGCATTGCAGGCACATTCTTTATCATCTGAGCCATGAGAGAAGCTCCTATACCTGGGTAGTTCACACTAATCAATGCTCTACTTTCAGGTACAGGCAAAGTTGCTAAAGCATGGTCTTAGCTGTAGACAGAAGTAGCTGCAAAGCAGGCTGGGTGGTCACTTAGGGTGTTGCAGTCAATGTTGTGTGGTTCTCAGGATGAAGCCCACTCCACAGGTCAATTCTCTGTTATATTGGCTCCTCCAGCATCATTGTGTCTGAGATTGGTGTTTGGCCAATGGATTTAGGTAGAATGTGATTTTTATTGCTAGGAGATGCCTTAAAAATCATCTAATCCAACTTTTTCATTTTAAATATGAGGAAGTCTGTTCTGTAGAATTTAAATTCTTTGCATAAAATGACATTGTTAGAGAGTGGCAGATATAGAGTTCCAAATGCCTTTTGTGAATTGCCCTATATTCAGCTGTATTTGTGCTGTAAATAGGGTAAAATGACTGTATCTTCATGATGTATGTTTGTTTTCAAAATTCATAGCAGAGGAGATTGAGAAGAAACCTCTGGGTTTTCATTTGTTTAATGAATGTTTCTCTGAAAATCACCAAATGACTGATTTCCCAAGAAGTAGTGTAAGGCAGTCTGAAGAGCTGATTTTAGAACAATTGTATTTAAGATGTATATCTTGGAATCTTGAGTGAAGCATAAGTTGGGAGGAAAGAAGTTGGGACAGTATTTCCTCCCTTTTTCTGTGATACCCTCGCCTAAATTCCTCACTTCACTTCTAATTCTCCTTCCTTCAAACAAAATGCTAATAAAGATATCACATTTCATGAAAAACTAAAGAGCTCTGGGTGTCTGCAAGCTCCATGTCTTTAAAGATGGTCTCCAGCACTCGGTTTTTGTGAAATGGGATACTATTTCATATCAGATACAGGATTTACCAAGGCCAATTTCACTGGAAATGTTTTTCTTTGCTGCAGATTTAATGACTCCCTAGAGGCTCCTGTGTTAGGTTAAGATTCTTTTAGTTGAAGTGATGAACTCTTTCAAATACCTTAAGTAAGAAAGGACACAAAGTATTTCATGGATCACAAGAGCAGAGCTGCATTCAAGTCTTAGGATAGAACTGGAACCCAAAATTGAACACCCTAAGAGCCTTCTTTCTCTCCTCCCCTATGCCCGACTGCCTCTTCATTGCTGATTGACTTCCTCTGCTGCTATGGTCCAAATGGAAAATGAAAATATGGCTGCTGACAATACCCTAGCATATATTACAGCTCACGTCTCCTGCCTCCAAGAAGAGCAACTGCTAGCAAAGAGTAGGTTTGGAGTACATCTGTGGAAAGTCTTGAATATTTGGTTAATAAGAAATTGCTGTAATTGTTATTATTTTTTAGCTGTAGGATCTTAATTCCTTGACCAGAGATCAAACTCATGCCCCCTGTAGTTGAAGCACAGAGTCCTAACAACTGAACTGCCAGGGAATTTCTTGTTACTCTTGTATCATTAAACATCCTATACTAATATGCAGAACAGCTTTAGTGAAATGTTTTCAATTAACTAAATTCACTATTGAAATAAGATGAAAGAAATAAAGGAAAATTGTAGACATAAGCTGACAAATAGAAAGCATTTCATTTAATGGCAGAGTGGGAAAGGGTGGCTATATATGATGAACTCTAGTCTCTGGTTGAAGTGATGGGCTTGAAAAATAATAGAATATTGCAGAGTCGAGTGTTGCTATAGGAACAGTTACCTAAAGATCTAATCAGTGTCTTGTTGAATGAAAGGATTTTCTCTTCAGTATGAAGCATTTCAGCACGTGTTAAAAATAGTTTTCTCAAAGCCCCACAATCTCTGTCCCCAAATCTGCTAGTTCCTAAGATTTTTAAAACAAATTTTAAAAACAAGCAGAACTGTGTAACATGCTCATTAATAAATGTGATGAGGTTAAACCTATGCTTGTTACATCAGTTATTCAGTTAGAAGGATCAAATGCATTATAGTTGGCTTTCCCCAAGGCAAAGCCTAAGGAAAGGACTTGGGGGAGAGGTGGTTTATTTGGAAGGTGATTAAGCAGATCAGGGGAGGAGGGGTAGTTGGCAGAGTGAGGTGGGGAAGGAGATTTGTCCCTCTGAAAGATGGAGGCCAGGGCATTCATCCACTACTTCTGTCCCCCATTTGTTGAGGGTTGCCTCTTGAATGTCTTCGTTTCTCAGCTGACCTAGAAAGAGAGCCAAGTGACCTCTGGCCTCCTAGGAGAGGGTCCATGGGCAGAATGTGGAAAGATGAGAGTCTCAGGCTTGAAGCAGGATGCCGCGGTAGTTGAGTCTAAGCCCATGTAGAGGTGATGTGACGCAAGTACCAGTGAAGTCTGCTATATGTAATTTCAGGACAGTAATTCCCTGACCTCCTCCTACGCCGAAGTCTAATTTCTTATGGTAAATTACTTTATTTTCTAGCACAACGACACTTAGGGAGTTATTTAATCTCTCTCTGTGTTAGTGCTTTATCTCTAAAATTGGGATAATACTATTTGCAAAAGAGTTGTGATGAGGATTAAATGCATTAAAATTTGTAATGCCCTTAACAAAGTGTGCAGTCCATGGTAAATGCTTGATAAATGTTAGCCATTATTATCATGAATAATGGTGGAGGAGTAATGTGCCACTACCCTTGATGGTGAAGCCTATTTTTGCATCTGTTAATAGTATCTCCACAATGTCAATAACTTCACTGCTGAGTGATTTCTACTTTATCTCACATGCGTTATCTGATTTATTCCTCACCACAATTCATATGAAGAACCTGGTACTTTGAATTCTGAAAATATCTCTCAGACAGAAAATCATGGGCTGTTTTCAGAGCACTGTTGAATAATGTAACTCTTGTTGTCTCTTTAGTATGTCTTCAATGTGTCTAAAGCTGGTGAAGTGTGTGTTCTGAGCTTTAAAGCCCTCATTATATGACTTCATTCAGGCAATCTCAAGTCCTTCAGCTGAGATAGCAGTAGATCTGAATACTATTGTTTGTATTGGAAGGATAATTTTAGATTACACAAATGATTTTCTCCAGGGCCAAGATGAAAGTACAAATCACACAGGAAGAAGAACCAAAGCTCACCTGAAAGAAATTGCAACCACTACTTACTAATGAAAACATTTCAAAGGGTCTGTATCTTAAAATACAGTGCTTTAGTAGAGAAAAGGAAAGGTGAACAAGTTCATACTTTTCAAGTAATATTAAGTCACTTTCCATTTTTATATTGGTTCTTTATTCAAGATGCTTTCAAATATATTTACTCAGTCACAGGGTTTCAATTCCTAATAGTAAAATGAAACTGATAATGGTTACTGTATTTATTAACTTGGGCTACTATTTAAAACCCCACAGATTGGGTGGCTTAGATAAGAGAAATTAACTTTTCCACAGTTCTGGAGGCTTGAAGTCCCTGATTAAGATCTGGTAGGACTGATTTTTGAGAGGGCTCTTTTCTTGCCTTGCAGATAGCAGCCTTCTGATGGTGTCCTCACACTGCTGAAAAGAGAGTCAGCAAACTTCTGGTGTCTCTTTTCACTAGGACACTGATCTTATCTGATCAGACCCCAGTCTTAAGACCTCATTTAATCCTAATTACTTCACTAGGAGCTTCATCTCCAAATATGACCATACTGGGCATATAAATTTTGGGGGGAACACAAAGTTTCATTCCATAACAGTTACTTAGGAAAATATTTTTAAACACAAATGGTAGCTCATCTTCTCTATAAGCAAAAAGTATTGGTTGCTTAGTCATGTTCAGCTCTTTGAGACCCCATGGACCACAGCCCCCCAGGCTTCCCTGTCCATGGGATTCTCCAGGCAAGAATGACTGGAGTGGGTAGCCATTTCCTTCTCCAGGGGATCTTCCTGACTCAGGAATTAACCCAGGCTCTTTCACATTGCAGGCAGATTCTTTACCATCTGAGTCACTAAGGAAGTCCACAAGTATGAAAGGAGAAGAATTGGCCAAATGCATGAGAAAGACAACGGTGTTTTTCTTTTAAAAGGGTCATCCAGGTACAGGCAATGAGCAAGGCTCTTTCTTTGTACTTCATCTAATTTAATTCTAAAAACTACCCTCCTAGACAGAATTCTAAGTGATTTAAGAAGTTTTTTGACTAGGGAGGAAAATAAGACATTAAAACCAGACCATTCTTAGAAATCTTTGGAAATAGTGTGAAAAGCATGGGTATGGAATGCCTTAATGTAGCCTTGTCTGAAATCAGGGGGTTGATATTTGCAATAAAACTCCAAATACATTGTTATAGCTCAGATTCTGGGAACAGAATCTTACTTTCTTAAAGAGATGATTTCAAGAGGAAATTTGTTGAAATGCAACAGCCTGAAAGTCTGCATTCTTCTTGGGCTAGCTGAACCTTCAGTTAAGTGTGATTAGCATTGCTGTTGTGTGTGTGTGTGCTCCATCACTCAGGTGCATTTGACTCTTTTGTGACCCCATGGACTGTGGCCCACCAGGCTCTCCTGTCCATGGAATTTTTGAAGCAAGAATACTGGAATGGGTTGCTATTTCTTCCTCTGGGGGATCTTCCTGACCTAGGGATTGCACCCACATCTTCTGCATTGACATCTCCTGCCTTGACAGGTGGATTCTTTATCACTGAGCCACCTGGGAAGCCAATTGATAAGGATTGCTGCTGCTGCTGCTGCTAAGTTGCTTCATGTCTGACTCTGTGCGACCCCATAGATGGCAGCCCACCAGGCTCCCCCGTCCCTGGGATTCTCCAGGCAAGAACACTGGAGTGGGTTGCCATTTTCTTCTCCAATGCATGAAAGTGAAAAGTGAAAGTGAAGTCGCTCAGTCGTGTCCGACTCTTAGCGACCCCATGGACTGCAGCCTACCAGGCTCCTCTGCCCATAGGATTCTCCAGGCAAGAGTACTGGAGTGCGTTGCCATTGCCTTCTCCGGATAAGGATTGCTAATGATTACCAAATGTTACATACTTTTTAGGTGTTCCATAACAATCTCTTTGTGCTTTGTGTTAGTCACACCTCAGTCTTGTCTGACTCTTTGCGACCCCATGGACTGTAGCCCACCAGGCTCCTCTGCATTCTCCAGGCAAGAATGCTGAAGTGGGTAGCCATTTCCTTCTCCAGGGGTTCTTCCTGATCCAGGGATTGAACCCAGATTTCCTGCATTGCAGGCACATTCTTTACCATCTGAGCCACCAGGGCCTCTTTCGTGCTTTAAAACTCTACAAACATGAGAGGAAAACCCAGCTTAGCAACACTTTCCTGCACAGAGTCCTGTAGCAGAGAAACCCAGCTGGATAAAGCCAGTTTTCTGGACTTTCCACTTCTAGTTGCCGTATCTTCCTGCATATTACAGATTGCATGAGAAACCATGCCTTTTGGAAATTATGACCCTCTGTACTGCACGCACACTTTTTTAAGCTGTGAAAAACCAAGTGAGGAAAAGCAGAAGGAAAATTAGAAAATAAATCCTCAGCATGGGTGAGCAGGTTTATTTCTTTATCTTCCTATGGATTAGCTCTGTTGTTGTTTTCCTTTTCAAAACTATAACCCTCACAGCCCACTGGTGAATTCTTAGACTGCTCTTTAAAGACTCTTCAAAGGAAAAACAGTAGCTGTGTTTCTGGTACATTTAAGTGGAAAATCAGTATCTCCTGCTTAGGGAAATGAGAAATATTAAGCAGTTAGCTGTTGCATTACATAGTAATCTCGGTTAGTCAGTTCAGTCACTCAGTTGTGCCTGACTCTTTGTGACTCCATGGACTGCAGCACGCCAGGCTTCCCTGTCCACCACCAACTCCTGGAGCTTACTCAAACTCAGCAATATCAACCATCAGCTATAAATTTTCAGTTGAACACCGTGGTGGTTTACAGTGTCTCATATGCTAGTCATTTAGCAATCGTGTTATACTCATAACCATTCCATCTAGAGCTCTGCTCTAAACAAAATGATCAAGGCAAAACAAAAGAAAAGCACATTTCAGATTGGTGGCCCAACTGAATTAAAACACGTAATGAATTGTTAGATGGCAACATTAATACTAATCCTATATTTTACCTTCGATAGACAGAGAAGACTATTTAGATCCATTTTACTCATTAATTACATAGGTTTTTTAAAATTTTTAGGTAATTATTTTATTTAATATTCGTTTACTTATTTATTTGACTGCATCAGATCTTAGTTGCAGCATGTGGATCTCGTTTCCTGACCAGGGAATCTAACCTGGGTCCCCTGCATTAGAAGTGAAGAGTCTTAACCACTGGACCTCCAGGTACATCCCCCTATAGGTGTTTTTGAGTTCTTATGTTTTCTGGACATTGCTCTAAGAGTTTGGAATAAAATTGTCTGCCTGTACTTGCACTAGGCTTATATTCTAGAGGAGGAAGCAGACATTCTAAAAAGACAAAAAGTAAACAAACAAGATAATTACAGATTTGAAGCCAATAAAACAGTATAGTATGATAAGGTTGCATCATTTACAACAATTTTTGTTTAAAAAGTTATATGTCAATTATACCTCTGTTGAAAAACCCCAAACAAAAAACAAAACCCCTCAATCAAAGTGATTTAAACAACATGGGGATTTATTGGTTTAGGTAGCTGAAAACATAGAGGTATGGATGATTTGGGGTTTAGTTGATCCGGGAGATAAGCAGTGTCAATACTGACCCAGTTTTCTCACCCTTCTGTTCTGTAGTCCACAGAAGAGGCTTCATCTTAGAGCTGGGTACCCTAAGGGGAGGAGGAGTTCTACTACCTGGAGTCAGGAACCATGTGTCCTTGTTCACAGGCAGCTGGGCTTCTGCGTTCTAGTTAAAGGTGCTGAGATTCATTAACTTAGGGCTCTTTCCCATTATTGTAATGGTGACTGAAGATGGAAATAAAATCTGGTTACTGTAAGCCAGTCAAGTCCCATTCCTAGAGTTGGGAGAGAGCTGCTGCATGGGAGCGGGTAGATACTGGAAAAGATACATCTGCTATAAGCAAGAAAACAAGGAGGGATTGATGCTGGCCAAGTACCTAAAAATGTTCACTACAGTAAGCAACCAGGACCAAGAGATACTTCACAGTGGAAGAAGTGAGTGGAGAAATGAATGACAAGAAGAAGCTAGGTGTGCTGATATCTGGGAAAAGAGCACTTCAGGCAGAAGAAGCACCAAGTATAAAGGCCCTGAGGTAGAAATGAATTGTTATATATTTTATGAGCAAATATGTAGCAGAGTGTGATGTCACAGAGGTGGAGCAGTGTGGTTTTAGTACTTGTCAGTTTAGCTAAGCTGTAACTACTTTTGCCAGAATGCCCTTCCCTGTACAGTTTTAGAGTAGAGTTGGCCAGTTTAGATTAGAGTTTCAAACAATCTTTGAATAGTGATATCCATGTTTATGGGGCTTCCCTGGTGGGTCAGCCAGAATCTGCCTATAATGCAGGAGACCCGGGTTCGATCCCTAGGTTGGGAAGATCCCCTGGAGAGGGGACTGGCAACCCATTCCAGTGTACCTGCCTGCAGAAGTCTGTGGACAAAGAAGCCTGGTAGGCTACAGTCCATGGGGTTGCAAAGAGCTGGACACAGCTTAGCAACTGAACAGGGTTCCCTGGTGGCTCAGAGGTTAAAGCATCTGCCTGAAATGTGGGAGACCTGGGTTTGATCCCTGGGTCTAGAGGATACCCCGGAGAAGGAAATGGCAACCCACTCCAGTACTCTTGCCTGGAGAATACTATGGAGGGAGGAGCTTGGTAGACTACAGTCCATGAGGTCGCAAAGAGTCGGACACGACTAAGTGACTTCACTCACTCACTAGTGACTGAACAACAACAACAATCCATGTTTATGTCCAGAGGGCTGGTGTACCAAGGCACCACTGCATTTCCCATGTTCCTGTGACTGGTCTAATGACTCACCTGGGTAGTATGGGGCACTTGGCATGTTTGCAAAGTGCCTCTAGTTCTGGCAAGACTGTTCCCTAAGCATCTCTGAACCTTGGACCATTTGTATGCATGGTCAGGGTGTGAGCACCTCCTGCAGATCACTCATATCATCCAAGCTGGAGGCCTGGAAGGAGTGAGAGACAGAAGGGGGCTCCAAGTTCATACTTGTGGTGTCTAGCTTGTTTTTTCAGGTTCCTGTTAGTCCTTGCTCTCTTCTTATTGTTTCCCCACCCCCTTCCAGCCCGATTACCTGCCTTGCTAACTTCAAGCCAGGTACCAAATATGGAAGCAGTAGTCTTATATATATTGTTTCAGTTCAGTTCAGTTCAGTCTCTCAGTCATGTCCAGCTCTTTGTGACCCCATGAATCACAGCACGCCAGGCCTCCCTGTCCATCACCATCTCCCAGAGTTCANATGGATCAACTAAAAATAAAATTAGCAAGAAAACACAAATTTTAAGTGATACAATGGACCAGTTAGACCTAATTGATATCAATAGGACATTTCACCTCAAAACAATGAATTTCACCTTTTTCTCAAGTGCATATGGAACCTTCTCCAGGATAGATCACATCCTGGGCCACAAATCTAGCCTTGGTAAGTTCAGAAAAAATGAAATCATTTCAATCATATTTTCTGATCACAATGCAGTAAAATTAGATGTCAACTACAGGAGAAAAACTATTAAAAATTCCAACATCAGTTTCATTCAGTCATATCCGACTCTTTGCAACCACATGAATAGCAGCATGCCAGGCCTCCCTGTTCATCACCATCTCCCAGAGTTCACTCAAACTGATGTCCATCGAGTCGGTGATGCTATCCAGCCATCTCATCCTCTGTCATCCCCTTTTCCTCCTACTCGCAATCCCTCCCAGAACTAGAGTCTTTTCCAATGAGTCAGCTCTTCGCATGAGGTGGCCAAAGTACTGGAGTTTCAGCTTTAGCATCATTCCTTCCAAAGAACATCCAGGACTGATCACCTTTAGAATGGACTGGTTGGATCTCCTTGCAGTCCAAGGGACTCTCAAGAGTCTTCTTCAACACCACAGTTCAAAAGCATCGATTCTTTGGTGCTCAGCCTTCTTCACAGTCCAACTCTCACATCCATACATGACCACTGGAAAAACCATCACCTTGACTAGACGGACCTTTGTTGACAAAGTAATATCTCTGTTTTTGAATATGCTATCTAGGTTGGTCATAACTTTCCTTCCAAGGAGTAAGCGTCTTTTCATTTCATGGCTGCAGTCACCACCTACAGTAATTTTGGAGCCCCCAAAAATAAAGTCTGACACTGTTTCCCCATCTATTTCCCATGAAGTGATGGGACAGGAATGCTATGATCTTCGTTTTCTGAATGTTGAGCTTTGAGCCAACTTTTTTACTCTCCTCTTTCACTTTCATCAAGAGACTCTTTAGTTCTTCTTCACTTTCTGCCATAAGTGTGGTGTCATCTGCATATCTAAGGTTATTGATATTTCTCCCAGCAATCTTGAAAAAATTCCAACGTATAGAGGCTAAGCAACACGCTTTTGGACAACCAACAAATCACAGAAGAAATAAAGAAGAAATCAAAATATACATAGAAAAGAATGAAAATGAAAACACAGCAACCCAAAGCCTATAGGATTCAGTAAAAAGCAGTGCTAAGGGGAAGGTTCATAGAAAACAAACTGACCTCAAGAAACAAGAGAAAAATCAAATAGATAACCTAACTCTACACCTAAAGCAGCTAGAAAAAGAAGAAGTGAAGAACCCCAGGGTTAGTAGAAGGAAACAAATCATAAAATTTAGGGCAGAAATAAGTGCAAAAGAAACAAAGGAGAGGAGATGATAGCAAAAATCAACAAAGCTAAAAGCTGGTTCTTTGAGAAGATACATAAAATAGAGAAACCATTAGCCAGACTCATCAATAAAAAAAGGGAAAAGAATCAAATCAACAAAATTAGAACTGAAAATGGGGAAATCACAACAGACAACACAGAAATACAGAGAATCATAAAAGACTACTAACAGCAACTATTTGCCAATAAAATCGACAACTTGGAAGAAATGGACAAATTCTTAGAAAAGTATAACTTTCCAAAACTGAACCAGGAAGAAATAGAAAATCTTAACAGACCCATCACAAGCACAGAAATCAAAACTGTAATCAGAAATCTTCCAACAAACAAAACCCATTTCCAGACAGCTTCATAGGTGAATTTTACCAAAAATTTAGAGGAGAACTAACACCTATCCTACTCAAACTCTTCCAGAAAATTACAGAGGAAGATAAACTTCCAAACTCATTCTATGAGTCCACCATCACCTTAATACCAAAACCAGACAAAGATGCCACAAAAAAAGAAAACTATAGGCCAATATCACTGATGAACATAGATGCCAAAATCCTTAACAAAATTTTAGCAAACAGAATCCAACAACATATTAAAAAGATCATGCATCATGACCAAGTGGGCTTTATTCCAAGGATGCAAGGATTCTAAAATATTCATAAATCAATCAATGTGATACACTGCACTAAGAAATTGAAAGATAAAAACCGTATGAATATCTCAATAGATGCAGAGAAAGCCTTTGACAAAATTCAACATCCATTTATGATAAAAACCCTCCAGAAAGCAAGCATAGAAAGAACATACCTCAATATAATAAAAGCTATATATGATAAACCCACAGCAAACATTATCCTCAATGGAGAAAAATTGAAAGCATTTCCCCTGAAATCAGGAACAAGACAAGGGTCCCCACTCTCACCACTACTATTCAACATAGTTTTGGAAGTTTTAGCCACAGCAATCAAAGAAGAAAAAGAAATAAAAAGAATTCAGATTAGAAAAGAAAAGTCTTACTGTTTGCAGATGACATGATCCTCTACATAGAAAACCCTAAAGACTCCACCAGAAAATTACTNTAGGCCAATATCACTGATGAACATAGATGCCAAAATCCTTAACAAAATTTTAGCAAACAGAATCCAACAACATATTAAAAAGATCATGCATCATGACCAAGTGGGCTTTATTCCAAGGATGCAAGGATTCTAAAATATTCATAAATCAATCAATGTGATACACTGCACTAAGAAATTGAAAGATAAAAACCGTATGAATATCTCAATAGATGCAGAGAAAGCCTTTGACAAAATTCAACATCCATTTATGATAAAAACCCTCCAGAAAGCAAGCATAGAAAGAACATACCTCAATATAATAAAAGCTATATATGATAAACCCACAGCAAACATTATCCTCAATGGCGAAAAATTGAAAGCATTTCTCCTGAAATCAGGAACAAGACAAGGGTCCCCACTCTCACCACTACTATTCAACATAGTTTTGGAAGTTTTAGCCAGAGCAAACAGAGAATAAAAAGAAATAAAAAGAAAAGAAGAAGTAAAACTCTCACTGTTTGCAGATGACATGATCCTCTACATAGGAAACCCTAAAGACTCCACCAGAAAATTACTAGAGCTAATCAATGAATATAGTAAAGTTGCAGGATATAAAATCAACACACAGAAATCCCTTGCATTCCTATACACTAATAATGAGAAAGTAGAAAAAGAAATTAAGGAANATAGTAAAGTTGCAGGATATAAAATCAACACACAGAAATCCCTTGCATTCCTATACACTGATAATAAGAAAATAGAAAGAAATTAAGAAAACAACTCCATTCACCATTGCAACAAAAAGAATAAAATACTTAGGAATATATCTACCTAAAGAAACTAAAGACCTATATATAGAAAACTATAAAACACTGGTGAAAGAAATCAAAGAGGACACAAATAGATGAAGAAATATACCATGTTCATGGATCAGAAGAATCAATATGGTGAAAATGAGTATACTACCCAAAGCTATCTACAGATTCAATGCAATCTCTATCAAGCTACCAACAACTGACTTCTAATTTCTGACTCTGAGCCCCCAGTCTGTCTAATGACAGATAACTTAACTCCTTTCAGTTAAGCTTAGTCCAATCCAATGATTAATTAATCAATTGGAGATGTATAAATTTGTTACAGTCTAGTTAAACTTTTCAATGTTTATTCTCTCTCTCAGGTTCCGGATTTTATATTCAGAAGTGAGGGAAGTGGATGGGAAGAGAAGTAATACACTCACTGTTGACAGCAGCACAGTATCTGAGTAGTGCCCATTTTATACACTACAATCTATTATTTCCTCTTTGAAAAATTAGAAGAAGCTCTCTGAGACTTCTGTAGAGTATCAGGTAAGAGTCTCATGTAGTCTTCTGGTCAAGGTCATCTCACAAGCTACTCCCTGTCCCTGCCAGCTAACCCTATTACATGGTCTCTTAATCAAGAAGAACTCTTGAGCCCATGGAGACTTCTCACTTGCTCCCCTGGCACCAGGGCATTCTTATAACTAAGTACATCAAGATATGGCTTTTCTAATAGTCATGTACAGATGTGAGAGCTGGACGATAAAGAAGGCTGAACACTGAAGAATTGATGTTTTTGAACTGTGGTGCTAGAGGAAGACTCTTAAGAGTCTCTTAGACAGTAAAGAAATCAAACCAGTCAGTCCTAAAGAGAATCAATACTGAATACTCATTGGAAGGACTGATGCTAAAGCTAAAGTTCCAATACTTAGGCCAATACAAAGAGCCAACTCATTGGAAAAGACTCTGTTNGCTGAACACTGAAGAATTGATGTTTTTGAACTGTGGTGCTAGAGGAAGACTCTTAAGAGTCTCTTAGACAGTAAAGAAATCAAACCAGTCAGTCCTAAAGAGAATCAATACTGAATACTCATTGGAAGGACTGATGCTAAAGCTAAAGTTCCAATACTTAGGCCAATACAAAGAGCCAACTCATTGGAAAAGACTCTGTTGCTGGGAAATATCGAGAGAAGAGAAGGGGGCAGCAGAAGATGAAATGGTTAGATAACATCATCAATTCAGTATACATGAGTTTGAGCAAACTCTGTGAGATAGTGGAGGGCAGAGAAGCCTGGCATGCTGCAGTCCATGGGGTTGCAGGGAGTCAGACATGACTTAGCAACTGAACAACACCACAAGCATACCTAGGTCTCTCGTATTTCTCTCATCTATTGACATGCTAAACATAGTTGCAACCTGAAAAATAATGGGAGTGGTTCCTTTTATTTCGGAGATTCTAAATTTTGGAAAGCAAGTATGTGAAAAAAAGGTCAAATTGATTCTCTGTTTATCTTTATATCTAATATTGTACTTTTGTTTCTCCAGTAAGAAAGTAGGGAATAGGTGTGAAAATGAAACCCATTTTTGTGGCTAACATAAGATATCCAGTCTTCCTGTCTATCCTCTTAAAGTTAACATATTAACATCTTTGTTTTCTGGTCTTTAACAAGTATACATGCCCCCTCTCACACGGTGAGCATGCATCTTGTGCTCTGCAAGGGTATTTGTTACAAGAATAAAAGGAATTTAAGGCATATGTTGTCTCATTTATCTACTCTTTTTTTTGTTTGTTTGTTTACCATTTGCATCTTATTAACATGAAATTCAGCCAGTTCTCTGTTATATAATTGCTATAAGATGACATGAAACACAATACATACATTTCAGTGGCTCTGAATATATTTTGGTTGATCTTTCATCATGCTGTCTTCCAAATTTTTCAACTTTTACATGGAAAATTTCCAACATACAGAAAAATATGATACCACAATAAACCTTCATACGTCTATTATTCAGTTTCAACAATTATTACCCATGGTCAGTCTTGTATCAGATATATCCTCAATGCTATCACCCTCCAATGTCTTATTTTAAAGTAAATTGCAGACTTCATATTATTTCATCAGTTAACGTTTTCATATATATCTCTAAAACAAAAAGCCTCTTTTTAGAAATGTGATTACAAAATTCTCTTATTACTTCATAAATGTCTAATACTTATTTTGAATCAAAGGCCAAGAAAGGGACCTATTTTTCAGTGTGTTGATCTGTTAGGCCCTGAACGGCCTAATCACGGGAGACGTCGCTTCACAGATCACCAAGACCCGAATTCGATGCAAACAGCAAGAGGATTTATTGAACCGGCGCGCCGGGGTTCGATCATCCTCGAAAGGAGCGAACCCCGACCTCAGTTATAGAGCAGTTTTTATACACAAAAGCTACAAGTAGATATAGGTGGGGTGAAGACAATCTGAACAAACTGATTGGTGGGCATAGCTTGACCTTTACAGAGAAAGGTCTGGAAATTATCAGGTTGAAAAGGCTGACTGACCACCTTGCGGCGGTTAGCCAATTCTCAGAAAAACAGCTCTCTAGGAAAGTTTAACAGAAAAACAATTACCCGGGGGGTCTCTTGTGAGGGCCAGGAAACTAGACTATAGGTCATCAGATAGGGGGCAGGTTCTTTTTCCATGAGTCATGCTTGCCTCTAAGGATCAGAACAAAGGATTGCTTCTAAAATTTAACTTTTTCTCTTCAGATCCATCCCTTAAGTTTTTATTAATCTACAGATTGTCTCATCTTGTCTTTAAAATTTTCTTCTGTAATTTATTTATTGCAGAAACTGGTCACTTTCATCCCTTCTTTAGATTCTTTGCACATTAGTCATTTTGGTTTCTCCCTATTTTCTGTCCACTCCTTCTCTTTGCATCTTAATATTTTTCTACCTAACATTATAGGGCATTACTGCTGGTGTAGTCAATGGGGTTGCAATCACATTCAGGATCCAGAAAACAAAAAGTTGAACATGGATGTAAAAGAAGCAAAAATGTATACTACTCAGCAACCATGAGCTGAGGGATGAAGGAAAATATGGTTTGGTGGACTCATCAGCAGCACTCACTCTCTGCCAAGTTTTAGTCAGGAATATCTACACATACATTTCTTCTCACAGATGACAAAATAGAAAAATATACAAACGACTCATAATGCTTATATTTCCTACTCATAAAACAATTTTAAAAATTAAAAGAAAATGTGTGGTGTATAGATGAACACTATGGAGAAAATTAATTCAGGACACATACAGGAATGATAGGCTGGGAATGGGGGTTTCACTGAGGATTTGACATTCATGGAGAGACCTAGAAACAGGTGATAGAGCAAGACAATGTCAGTCTACATAAATTGCATTCCAGCCAGAAAGTAAGACCATGCTGGGCCTGTTTAAAGATTAACAAGGTGGCCAACAGGATAGTAAACAGTTAATGAGGAGGAGAGTCTTGAGATAGAGGTCGAAGAGGTAATTAAAAATAGAGCATATTTTAGGGATAAAAAGTAGGTCGTGGATTTGGGATGAAGTTCATGATGCCTATTAGACATCCAGATGCAGAAATCAAGTAGGTAATTGGATTGTTCTTGCCTGCAGGTATATTNAAAACAAACTGACCTCAAGAAACAAGAGAAAAATCAAATAGATAACCTAACTCTACACCTAAAGCAGCTAGAAAAAGAAGAAGTGAAGAACCCCAGGGTTAGTAGAAGGAAACAAATCATAAAATTTAGGGCAGAAATAAGTGCAAAAGAAACAAAGGAGAGGAGATGATAGCAAAAATCAACAAAGCTAAAAGCTGGTTCTTTGAGAAGATACATAAAATAGAGAAACCATTAGCCAGACTCATCAATAAAAAAAGGGAAAAGAATCAAATCAACAAAATTAGAACTGAAAATGGGGAAATCACAACAGACAACACAGAAATACAGAGAATCATAAAAGACTACTAACAGCAACTATTTGCCAATAAAATCGACAACTTGGAAGAAATGGACAAATTCTTAGAAAAGTATAACTTTCCAAAACTGAACCAGGAAGAAATAGAAAATCTTAACAGACCCATCACAAGCACAGAAATCAAAACTGTAATCAGAAATCTTCCAACAAACAAAACCCATTTCCAGACAGCTTCATAGGTGAATTTTACCAAAAATTTAGAGGAGAACTAACACCTATCCTACTCAAACTCTTCCAGAAAATTACAGAGGAAGATAAACTTCCAAACTCATTCTATGAGTCCACCATCACCTTAATACCAAAACCAGACAAAGATGCCACAAAAAAAGAAAACTATAGGCCAATATCACTGATGAACATAGATGCCAAAATCCTTAACAAAATTTTAGCAAACAGAATCCAACAACATATTAAAAAGATCATGCATCATGACCAAGTGGGCTTTATTCCAAGGATGCAAGGATTCTAAAATATTCATAAATCAATCAATGTGATACACTGCACTAAGAAATTGAAAGATAAAAACCGTATGAATATCTCAATAGATGCAGAGAAAGCCTTTGACAAAATTCAACATCCATTTATGATAAAAACCCTCCAGAAAGCAAGCATAGAAAGAACATACCTCAATATAATAAAAGCTATATATGATAAACCCACAGCAAACATTATCCTCAATGGCGAAAAATTGAAAGCATTTCTCCTGAAATCAGGAACAAGACAAGGGTCCCCACTCTCACCACTACTATTCAACATAGTTTTGGAAGTTTTAGCCAGAGCAAACAGAGAATAAAAAGAAATAAAAAGAAAAGAAGAAGTAAAACTCTCACTGTTTGCAGATGACATGATCCTCTACATAGGAAACCCTAAAGACTTCATCAGAAAATTACTAGAGCTAATCAATGAATATAGTAAAGTTGCAGGATATAAGATTAACACACAGAAATCCCTTGCACTCCTATACACTAACAATGAGAAAACAGAAAGAGAAATTAAGGAAACAATTCCATTTACCATTGCAACAAAAAGAATAAACTACTTAGGAATAAATCTACCTAAAGAAACAAAAGACCTATATATAGAAAATTACAAAACTCTGGTGAAAGAAATCAAAGATGACTCAAATAGACGAAGAAATATACTATGTTCATGGATTGGAAGAATCAATATAGCGAAAATGAGTATACTACCCAAAGCAATCTATAGATTCAATGCAATCCCTATCAGGCTACCAATGGTATTTTTCACAAAACTAGAACAAATAATTTCACAATTTGTATGGAAACACAAAAAAACCCTCGAATACCCAAAGCAATCTTGAGAAAGAAGAATGGAACTGGAGGAATCAATCTGCCTGATTTCAGACTATACTACAAAGCTACAGCCATTAAGACAGTATGCTACTGGCACAAAGACAGAAATATAGATCAATGGAGCAAAATAGAAAGCCCAGAGATAAATCCATGCACCTATGGACACCTTATCTTTGACACAGGAGGCAAGAATATACAATGCAGAAAAGAAATCTCTTTAACAAGTGGCGCTGGGAAAACTGGTCAACCACTTGTAAAAGAATGAAATTAGAACACTTTCTAACACCATACACAAAAAGAAACTCAAAATGGATTAAAGATCTAAATGTAAGACCAGAAACTATAAAACTCCTAGAGGAAAACATAGGTAAAACTTTATCTGATATAAACCACAGCAGGATCCTCTATGACCCACCTCCCAGAGTAATGGAGATAGAAACAAAAATAAACAAAGGGGACCTAACTAAAAAGCTTTTGTACAATGAAGGAAACTGTAAGCAAGGTAAAGCGACAGCCTTCAGAATGGGAGAAAATAATAGCAAATGAAGCAACTGACAAAGAACTAATCTCAAAAATATACAAGTAGCTCCTGCAGCTCAATACCAGAAAAACAAATGATCCAATCAGAAAATGAGCCAAAGAACTAAACAGATCTTTCTCCAAAGAAGATATATAGATAGCTAACAAACACATGGAAAAATGCTCAGCATCACTCATATTAGAGAAATGCAAATCAAAACCACAATGAGGTACCATCTCATGCTGGTCAGAATGGCTGCTATCAAAAAGAATACAAACAATAAATGCTGGAAAGGGTGTGGAGAAAAGGGAACTGTCTTACACGATTGGTGGGGAATACAAACTAGTACAGCCACTATGGAGAACAGTGTGGAGATTCCTTAAAAAACTGCAAATAGAACTGCCNGCTCAGCATCACTCATATTAGAGAAATGCAAATCAAAACCACAATGAGGTACCATCTCATGCTGGTCAGAATGGCTGCTATCAAAAAGAATACAAACAATAAATGCTGGAAAGGGTGTGGAGAAAAGGGAACTGTCTTACACGATTGGTGGGGAATACAAACTAGTACAGCCACTATGGAGAACAGTGTGGAGATTCCTTAAAAAACTGGAAATAGAACTGCCATATGACCCAGTAATCCCACTGCTGGGAATACACACTGAGGAAACCAGAATTGAAGGAGACACATGTACCCCAATGTTCATCACAGCACTGTTTACAATAGCCAGGACATGGAAGCAACCTAGATGTCCATCAGCAGATGAATGGATAAGAAAGCTGTGGTACATATACACAATAGAATATTACTCAGCTATTAAAAAGAATGCATTTGAATAAGTTCTAATGAGGTGGATGAAACTGGAGCCTACTATACAGAGTGAAATAAGTCAGAAAGAGAAATACCAATACAGTATATTGACACAAATATATGGAATTTAGAAAGATAGTAACAATGACGCTATATGTGAGATAGCAAAAGAGACACAGATGTAAAGAACAGACTTTCGACTCTGTTGGAAATGGCAAAGGTGGGATGATTTGAGAGAATAGCATTGAGACATGTATATTATCATACGTGAAACAGATCACCAGTCTAGTCGATTGATGCCGCTAGTCAGTCCAGATCACCACCCAGTCAGTTTGATGCATGAGACATGGTGCTCAGGGCTGGAGCACTGGGATGACCCTGAAGGATGGGATGGGGAGGGATGTAGGAGGGGAGTTCAGGATGGGGAACACATGTACACCCATGGCTGATTCATGTCAATGTACAGCAAAAACCAGTACAATATTGTAAAGTAATAGCCTCCAATTAAAATAAATAAATAAATTTTAAAAATAAATAAAATATGGAATCACTTTGTTGTATGCCTGAAACTAGTATAATATTGTAGTCAATTATATTTCAGTTAAAATTAAAAAAAAGGAATTGCTATTTTTTTTAGACATTGTGAGTGCTGGCTCATATACTGTTCTCCACTGATTTCAGGCCAGGTTGCTTCTATGTGTGTATAATACTTCCATGTTGTCTAATGTTGTCTCATGAATCTCAAAGAGTTGGACATGACTGAGTGACTGAGCACACATGCACACAATGTCTCACTGATCCAAGTGAGAAGATTTGCCACATAAAAAATTCTGAGCACATGGGCCCTATTTAACCTTCTTNAGTACAATATTGTAAAGTAATAGCCTCCAATTAAAATAAATAAATAAATTTTAAAAATAAATAAAATATGGAATCACTTTGTTGTATGCCTGAAACTAGTATAATATTGTAGTCAATTATATTTCAGTTAAAATTAAAAAAAAGGAATTGCTATTTTTTTTAGACATTGTGAGTGCTGGCTCATATACTGTTCTCCACTGATTTCAGGCCAGGTTGCTTCTATGTGTGTATAATACTTCCATGTTGTCTAATGTTGTCTCATGAATCTCAAAGAGTTGGACATGACTGAGTGACTGAGCACACATGCACACAATGTCTCACTGATCCAAGTGAGAAGATTTGCCACATAAAAAATTCTGAGCACATGGGCCCTATTTAACCTTCTTACACATAATTCAAATTCTTTTCCTCAAGATCTCTTGTTTCCTGCAAAGAAGACTCCTTCCCTCCTCCCAAGATTCTTCCCAAATGGAATTAGGTGGCACTAGAGGTAAAGAGCCTGGTGGGCTGTAGTTCATAAGGTCACAAAGAGTTGAACATTGGCTTTACATTGGCTCTAATACCAAGATAATTCTACAAAGAAGAAGTGATTTAGCATGCACATACAGTGGTAAAGAAGCTGCCTGCCAATGCAGGAGACATAAGAGACGTGGGTTGGATCCTTGGGTTGTGAAGATCCCCTGGGGGAAGGCATGGCAACCCACTCCAGTGTGCTTGCCTTGGAGTATCCCATGGAAAGAGGAGCCTGGCAGGCTATAGTCCATAGGGTTGCACAGAATCGGACACAACTGAAGTGACTTAGCTCACATGTAGTTATTATAAGCTTAATTTGTATGTGATTTTCTCATCTTAATATCATTAAACTAAGAAAATTCTGCTGCTAAGGGCATCTACAATGGCGCATGCATTTTAGTGTCTGTTGGATCATTACTCCATTTCATCAAATTCTATTCTTGATTTGTTTCAATTTTGTTGTAACAAGAATGGAAATAGTCTCCAAATTATCTTCTTTATTTTCACAAGATCTTGATAACTTGTATTACCTTGAATTTACTGACATCACACATTCTATTTCTATAATTAACTTTGATACATTTCCTCTTTTCCAATAAAAATATTCTCCTCTAACCAGGGCTGCCCAGTCAATACCACACAGAGTCTATTGGTTGGCAGCTGAATCCAAAGTTATTTTCTCTCAGGGTATATCTTACTATTTTGTTGATGGGGAATTTGTGGATTCTGGTGATGTGTCTGTTCCCTGTGGTGTTGCTGAAGGTCTCTTGGTGGTATAGAGCTGGCAGATGGGCTGATCTGAATGGTTCAAAATGGCTTGGCTCACATGTCTGCCACTTGGATGGCAATGCCTGGAAGGCTGGCCTTAGTGTCTCAGGATGGTTGGAGCTCAGGGCTCCTAGAGCAAGTGTTCCAAGTGGACCAGGCAGAAGATGAAAGCCTTCCAAGACCTAGTCTTACAATTTCCAGAATATCAATCTTGTCACATTCAAACAACTCACTAAGGCCAGCTCAGATTCAAGAAGGGGGGAATTAGAATTAGTTCTTCAGTAGAACAATAGCAAGAATTTGTGATTATCTTTAATCACCTATACTTGTGCTGCAGATTTAGTCTAAAATAATGTTAAGGATAAGTGGTATGGCAAGCAATTTAGAAGTGATTACCTTGCCTGCCTGATTCACATTTGTTAGTGTGCATTTTACTATATATTTTATGAACCATGTGATAGGTACATGTCCTTTTAAATTTTGTTAATTCAATAGTGAGTGCAGGATGAGTTTGGTTGTAGAGAAAGTCTACTTTCTAGCCACAACAGCGTCGACAATGATGATGGCCACAGTACTACTATTTTCACCTCTACCACCACTGTTGACTTAGGGCCTGTGAGCTGTGGGCCTGGCACTTATGAGCTTTACATTGGCTCTAATACCAAGATAATTCTACAAAGAAGAATCATTGTTTTTATTCTGTACATCAATACAGTAAAGCTCTGAGCAGATAAGTAAACTGTAGTTTAGTAGAGGCAGAAAGAGGTGACTGGAACCAGACTGAATTCCAGTTCCAACTTAGCCACTATCTACTAGTCAGACTTTTGAGCAAGTTCCTTAGTTTATTTGTGCTGCAGTTTCCTGCTCTGTAAAAAAGGGACTAATAGCAGCAATCACTACATGAGAATGTAATGGGGAAATCTAGGTGCCAAGGACAGTACCTGACATTTGGGAAGTGTGAGCTATTATTATTACTATTGCCCAAGTTACAGAGCTTGTAAATATTTCACAATTCTGTAAGCTGCCACATGGGATGAAAGTGAAGAGCACCAAAATACCTAAGGAATCTTTTACTAACTTAGGGACTAGAGCTATAGTAAGTTTGCATCCTATTGAAAGTTGAGTGGACTTTGGCCTTTTTAGCACTAAATTCCAAGAAGTCTGAAAATTAAGATCTGACTGCAAATGCTGTCTGTGATATCTGTCTCATGGGGCTGCTACTGGCAAAACTGCTTGTTCACCTTCAACCTCGATGGTTGTTCTTAGTATCTTGTCACAGTGCATGTTTAGTTGTTAAGCTGTGACCAACTCTTTGCTACCCTTTGGACCATAGCCCACCAGGCTCCTCGGTCCATGGAATTTTTCAGGCAAGGATATTGGAGTGCATTGCCATTTCCTCCTCCGGGGGATCTTCTTGACCCAAGGGTCAAACCTGCATCTCCTGTGTCTCCTGCATTGCAGGTAGGTTCTTAACCTGCTGAGCCCTTGGGGGAGCTTTCTTTTAACTTTCATGGCAGTAGAGCCTAGACCCCTCACAAGGGTAGACATAGCCTTTCTGACTCGGATAATTTCATAGCGTCCCATGTTTTAAAAGAAAAAGGAAAACACATCCTGGTTTTATAAGTGTGTGTCCTCATATCACTGCTGTCCTTGCCCATATGATCACTAGCTCTTTTTCTTTTTTAGACTTAACATTCAGTTCACATTTATTGAGTACATATCCTGTGAAGTATACATCATAATGATTAATTTATAGTTTATGAATAGCTTTACCACGGACAATCTTTTTAAATCCATGCAGCATTTTACAACAGAGAGACTGGGGCTCCAAAATGTGGCGTGTCTTCCCCAAAGTAATAGACAGTGACAACGACATATTCTCTAAAAAGAAACTTTAAAAAACTGAATTATATCTATGTGTATAAAAATATACCAATCATCTGTATACATATGGATGGATTTTTCACACAGTGAATACACTCATATATTATCCACTGGGGTTAAGAAATGTTGGACTGGAGAAGCGCCTCATGTCCTTCTCCAGTTTCAGTCACTCTCCTTTCTTTCATGATTTCAAATGGCATCAATTAGGTTTGTCTGTTGTGTTTGACTTCTTTCAGTCAAGTTATGTTTTATGTCTATTTTTAATCCTATTTATCCCTATTGTTTTATTCAACATCTTAGTCTTCTTGGGCTGTGCTATAACAAAATACCAAAGACTGGGTAGCTTGACCGATTTTTCTGAGATTTATTTTCTCAGTTATGGAGACTGAAAGTCAGAGATCAAGGTGCCAGCATGGTTGGGTTCTGGTGGAGACTCTCCCCTGGGCTTATGGATGGCTATCCTCTCCCCGTGTCCTCATGTGGCCTTTCCTTGGTATGTGCGTATGAGGAGTGATGAGATCTGGTGTCTTTTCCTCTTCTTCTTTTTTTTAAGGTCAAGTTACATCTTAATTTGGGCCATGTGTCATGTGGGATCTTAGTTCCCCCAGCAAGGATTGAACTTGTGCCCCCTGCATTGGAAGTGCAGTATTAACCACTGGGACCACACTCTTCCTCTTCTTATCAAGACACTTGTCCTGCCATGGGGCCCCACCCTCATGGCCTCATCTAAACCTAATTACCTACAAAGGCCCCACTTACAAATAACATTACATTGAGGGGTAGGGCTTCAACCTATGAACTTTGGAGAAGCAGAAACATTGTTTATAGCACTGGATATAAACAAAAGATCAACTTTAAATAAGAAATTTTCATCTTTGAAAATAAGCGTACCCATGCTTGATTATTCAAAAACAAGCAAAAGAAGTAAAACTTGCTTGAAATTTATATTTGGTTTCTTTGGAGAAAATGATGTTTGCTTCCAAAAGAGTGTCTGATCTCAGACAAATCAAACCTTCCTGTGGACTGAATTCCTGGCAGGCACTTTTGTGTGTCACAAAGACAGTGAGCACAAAGGAACCATTGTGCGTTTTTCCTGTTTGACTTTATTGCAGTTTTTTCTAGCGGCCATGAACATGGAGACTGCATATTGGAAAATTATTGATATGTTGGCCTATATTTATGAACCTCTGCTGTATACTAAGAACTGTGGTGGCTGGTTGGGATGATGATAGTGTTGAGCATCAAGAGAGTTCATTGCCTTTGAGCAGCTTACACTCTGTTTGGGGAAAGCATTCATTCTCCCAGCCTTTTCCCATGTATGTGTTTGTGGTTTATTTTGCTGGCTTTATACAGAATCCTTGGGTCCCTCTTTGTTTAATATGCAGGATGGAGATTTGGACAATCAAAAACAAATTGTTTAAATTGCAGGGAAAAAATCTATCTGCTAAAATAAAAATACATGTTTGTAACAACAACAAACCGAATTGTTTGAATGTGTGCCTTCTCAAGGACAGGAGAATAAGAATAATACTAATGCTTTGAGCTCCTTATATTCCATGGCATATATCAGTGGTTGCACATACAATTTTCCATAGGAACCTGGAACGAAGACTTAGAAGCAGAGGATTTATGATTTCCCTTCTTTACCATCAGATTCTGAAACAAACGAAAGCCTATTTGTCAGCAAAAGAAAAATGTACAATTTCTTTTAGCCGTAATGGAACTGTGGTTTAAAAATACCTAGTGTCCTCTGCAAAAGCCTTGGCTGAGCTTTGAGAGCAGCCACTTGCCTGTCAGATGTCTAATTATCTTTCCCTCCTCCTCAGCCACACAGTAGTAGGGAACTACGGAGACCATATTGTTGCCCATATGTTGAAAAGCTACTAAATTAAACCCCAGTGAAACGTGCTGACAAGTCTATTGCAGGAGTTGAAAGTTGAGTGACGATATTTTTCTAACCTAGCACTCCACTGTTAGTATTTTTGAGTTTTCTCTCTCTGTGGTGCAAGCTGGCTGTTCTTTGTCAAGGCCTGAGAGGTTGTTATCACACATCAAAGCCATCAAAAAAGAAATTGAAAATTTAGGTTAGACTGGATTTCAGCAGTTGATAAATTAGAGATAGGCCTAAATCCCTAATGTTAAATCATAAAAGCCAGATGTTCAGTTTGTCCTTCTCTGAAGTGTGTGAGATATTCAGAGAATTTAAGTCAGGGACCAGTGATGTTCCATGCACGTGCAAACCCCAGACACAGTCTCTTGAGGTTCAGTGTTCACAGCAGGAAAGGATTTCTTCACATCTCCCTCCATCCCTTTTTTTTTTTCTTTTACTATTGTACTTCTTTCAGCATGACTGACATTTTATTTTTCAGTGCATTTTATATTTTGGAGGTTAACACTAGAAAAAGAGAACTGACTCTTCAGTTCAGTTCAGTCGCTCAGTCATGTCCGACTCTTGTGCAACCCCATGAATCACAGCACGCCAGGCCTCCCTGTCCATCACTAACTCCCAGAGTTTACCCAAACTCATGNCAAGTGGGCCTTAGGAAGCATCACTACGAACAAAGCTAGTGGAGGTGATGGAATTCCAGTTGAGCCATTTGAAATTCTGAAAGATGATACTGTGAAAGTGCATTCAAAATGCCAGCAAATTTGGAAAACTCAGCAGTGGTGACAGGACTGGAAAAGGTCAGTTTTCATTCCAATCCCAAAAAAAGGCGATACCAAACAATGCTCAAACTACTGCACAGTTGTACTCATCTCACACGCTAGTAATGCCCCAACTTCTCCAATCCAAGCTTCAACAATACATGAACTGTCAACTTCCAGATGTTCAAGCTGGTTTTAGAAAAGGCAGAGGAACTAGAAATCAAATTGCCAACATCCGCTGGATCATGGAAAAAACAAGTTCAGTTCAGTTAAGTCGCTCAGTCGTGTCCAACTCTTTGCAAACCCCATGAATTGCAGCTCGCCAGGCCTCCCTGTCCATCACCAACTCCCGGAGTTCACTCAGATTCATGCCANGAAAAGGCAGAGGAACTAGAAATCAAATTGCCAACATCCGCTGGATCATGGAAAAAACAAGTTCAGTTCAGTTAAGTCGCTCAGTCGTGTCCAACTCTTTGCAAACCCCATGAATTGCAGCTCGCCAGGCCTCCCTGTCCATCACCAACTCCCGGAGTTCACTCAGATTCATGCCAATTGAGTCAGTGATGTCATCCAGCCATCTCATCCTCGGTCGTCCCCTTCTCCTCCTGCCCCCAATCCCTCCCAGCATCAGAGACTTTTCCAATGAGTCAACTCTTCACGTGAGGTGGCCTAAGTACCAGAGCTTCAGCTTCAGCATCATTCCTTCCAAAGAAAACCCAGGGCCAATCTCCTTCAGAATGGACTGGTTGGATCTCCTTCCAATCCGAGGGACTCTCAAGAATCGTCTCCAACACCACAGTTCAAAAGCACTAATTCTTCAGCACTCAGCCTTCTTTACAGTCCAACTCTCACATCCATACATGACCACTGGAAAAACCATAGCCTTGACTAGATGGACCTTAGTCGGCAAAGTAATATCTCTGCTTTTGAAAACTATCTAGGTTGGTCATAACTTTTCTTCCAAGGAGTAAGCATCTTTAAATTTCATGGCTGCAGTCACCATCTGCAGTGATTTTGGAGCCCCAAAAAATAAAGTCTGACACTTTCCACTGTTTCACCATCTATTTCCCATGAAGTGATGGGACCAGATGCCATGATCTTCGTTTTCTGAATGTTGAGCTTTAAGCCAACTTTTTCACTTTCCTCTTTCACTTTCATCAAGAGGCTCTTTAGTTCCTCTTCACTTTCTGCTGTAAGCAAGCGAGTTCCAGAAAAACATCTATTTCTGCTTTATTGACTATGCCAAAGCCTTTAACTGTGTCAATCACAATAAACTGTAGAAAATTCTGAAAAAGGTGGGAATACCAGACCACCTGATCTGCCTCTTGAGAAACCTGTATGCAGGTCAGAAAGCAACAGTTAGAACTGGACATGGAACAACAGACTGGTTCCAAATAGGAAAAAGGAGTATGTCAAGGATTTATATTGTCACCCTACTTATTTAACTTAAATGCAGAATCAGTCAGTTCACTTCAGTCTCTCAGTCATGTCCGACTCTTTACGACCCCACAGTCTGCAGCATGCCAGACCTCCGTGTCCATCACTCCTGGAGCTCACTCAAACTTGCGTCCATCGAGTCGGTGATGCCATCCAGCCATCTCATCTTCTGTTGTCCACTTCTCCTCCTGCCTCCAATCCCTCCCAGCATCAGAGTCTTTTCCAATGAGTCAACTCNCATATATGAAACAAATCACCAGTCCAGCTTCGATGCATAATACTTGATGCTTGGGGCTGGTGCACTGAGATGACCCAGTGGGATGGTATGGGGAGGGAGGAAGGAGGGGGGTTCAGGATGGGGAACACATGTACACCTGTGGTGGATTCATGTTGATGTATGGCAAAACTAATACAATTTGTAAAGTAATTAACCTCCAGTTAAAATAAATAAATATATATATATTTAAAAATCTAAGTGTATCTCTTATAATTACCAAATATTTTATAAGTATAGGGTGAAAAAAAGAATTTAACACTTCTATTAAAAATATAAAATTTCTAATTGATGTGAGGAAAGCATTATGAATCAAAGGATTATTTTACCTGTGATTTTATAGCAAAGGGAAACACTTCTCTCCCTTATTGAAGAAATAATACTAATTTTCTGGATATGTCAAGATCTGCCTTCTCACCACAAACCAGTACCTTCAAGATCCAAGATACCGAGTTAAGACAGGTTCCTCAAGCTTAGAATTGGAGGGGGTTATGACTGAAGTTTGTAAAAACATTTTAGTGTCAGACCTCTGGGAGCCAGAAGAGAATCTGGATTAGTAATAAGAACTGAACACACTTGACTTCTAACCTGGTCACTTGGGATCAGCAAACAAGCGGGGGGGGGGAAAAAATCCATTCTGTCCAGACAAGTTCCCCTGAGGAAATTATGTGATCAAGGTTGGAGTAACAAGGAAAAATGTGCTGAGTAGGTATAATGAGCAGGTACAGAAACTATAAGGAGCTATGACCATCTCCGCAGCTGCAATGTCTAAGCAGTTCCACCTTGAGCAGGAGTGGGCATGGTTTTTGCATTTGCACTCCCAAGTCCAGTTCTGCCTCACTCCTTCCTGCTCTCTTGTTGGAAGACAAACTGTCAGTCTCCATCATCAACCAGCCAGGGAGGAATTTGGATTTCCACATAAAGACATTCCTCTCAGCTGTCCCAGCCAGGTGAGTAAAAGACTCCAGTGGGCATTGCAGGAGACNAGTTCTGCCTCACTCCTTCCTGCTCTCTTGTTGGAAGACAAACTGTCAGTCTCCATCATCAACCAGCCAGGGAGGAATTTGGATTTCCACATAAAGACATTCCTCTCAGCTGTCCCAGCCAGGTGAGTAAAAGACTCCAGTGGGCATTGCAGGAGACAGTTAGAGAGAGTGAAACCTATGAACATTTACCTGAGGTCATTTGAAAAGACAAACAGCTGGCCTGGAGCATAGAGGTTTCTGATTGTTGGTCTGATTGAATAATTTATAATAAATTTATTTAATATGTTAAAAAGATAAATGTCTATCAGATTCAGCAAGTCAAGGACTTTTGTTGACAGTTGTGGGATGGGAATGAAAATCTAGTTGGATGAGACTCAAGAAGAAATGGGGGAGGCGGGAGGCGGGTAGTTGTTCAGTTGCTCAGTATTGTCCATCTCTTTACAACTCCAGCATGCCAGACTTCCTTGTCCTTCACTATCTTCTGGAGTTTACACAAACTCATGTCCACTGAACCAGTAATGCCATCTCAGCCATCTTATCCTCTATTATCCCCTTTCCTCCTGCCTTAAGTCTTTCCCAGAAGTTTTGCTGTTTAAGGGAGTAGGAAAATAAACTATTAGATTAGGAATGGTTTGCAGTAAAATGAGAACATTTCATTTATTTGTTTTTATTTTTAAGATGGGCTGTATTTGAGCAACTTCTATATTCATTAGGATCCCAGGTGACATAGTGGTAAAGGATCCACCTGCCAATTGGGGAGATACAAGACACAGGTTTGATTCCTGGGTCAGGAAGACTCCACTGAAGAATCTTCCCTTGGAAAATTCACTTTGATTTTCTTGCCTGGGAAATCCCGTGGACAGAGGAGACTGGCGGCTTCAGCCCATTGGGTCACAAAGAGTCAGACATGATTGAGCATGCACTGAGAACATACAGATCAATGGAGTAGTTATTGCCCTGTGGCCACAGTTCTTGAGATACACATTTTGCAGAAGCTCCACTCACCCTGCATATTCACTTGATAAATAAATTGTATTTAATATATAAACAGGCATAAGTTAAAGGGATTAACTTTTCAATTAGTTCACTAGCTGAGAGTCTAAACATAGTTTTAGGTTCATTAGCCATTCACTCTCTCTACTGCTAATTGTCTATGTAGGCTTTTTATTTTATATACTGGTGTTTGAGTGATTTTATGCCTTTTTTTTTTTGGCTGTATTATTTCCTTTATAAATCATTTCATCACCAACTCATGAAATGCCAGGAATGGCACTCCAACATGTGAAGAAGGAGAGAATTAGATATATTATAATACTTTGAAAAGTCTTACTGCTGAAAATAGAGGTACATGTGATGTTTCTCTCCCCATCCTTCCGCTTCCCTACATAGGTGTGTTAGGTGTCTTTTTGTGACACCATTTCACCCAAACCTGGTCTAAGCTGCAACCAGTTCCCTTACTAAAGATTCCCTATTCCTCCCTCCTTTTATTCTTGTTTTTTTTTATTGCATTCTTTCTAACAAAAAGCTATGATTTTTAAAAGAAGCTTACTATTTACCATTTAAATATTATATATGTACATATATATATATATATATATATATATATACATATATACATATATAGGAGAAGGCAATGGCACCCCACTCCAGTACTCTTGCCTGGAAATTCCCATGGATGGAGGAGCCTGGTGGGCTATGGTCCATGGGGTAGCTAAGAGTCAGACATGACTGAGCNATATATATATATATATATATATATATATATATACATATATAGGAGAAGGCAATGGCACCCCACTCCAGTACTCTTGCCTGGAAATTCCCATGGATGGAGGAGCCTGGTGGGCTATGGTCCATGGGGTAGCTAAGAGTCAGACATGACTGAGCGATTTCACTTTCACTTTTCTCTCTCATGCATTGGAAAAGGAAATGGTAACCCACTCCAGTGTTCTTGCCTTGGGAATCCCAGGGACGGGGTAGCCTGGTGGGCTGCCGTCTATGGGGTCATGCAGAGTCGGACATGACTGAGGCCATGCAGCAGCATATATATATATATATATATATATATATGCTTGCTATATATATATATATAGTTTCTATATATAATTGCTCAAATATACCCCATCATAAAGATATATGAATATATATATATATATGCTTTCCAGGTGGTTCAGTGTGTAAAGAATCCACCTGTAATGCAGAAGATGCAGGAAGACACGAGTTTGATACACAGGTCGGGACAATCCCCTGGAGGTGGGCATGGCAACTCACTCCAGTATTCTTGCCTGGGAAATCTCACTGTGAGAGGAGCCTGGTGGGCTACAGCCCATGAAGTTGAAAAGAGTCAGATATGACTGAAGTGACTGAGCATGCAGGCATGCATGCACATGTATGTATGTATGTATGTATGATGTATTTGTTGGGTTGTGTGAGAGTTTATAAATTGTGAGTTGTTCAGTCTATCAGTTGGTCATATTTTGTCCTTCTCCCATTGCTTTTCAAACATAGTAGTCATCCTTTGCTGCCATCTTGTGGAACAAGTGTTTGTATACAGCTAAGATCTTTTTTAAAAGCATGTTTGAATCCATTTTTGTTTATATATTTGGAATTTGTAATGTTAGATACTGCTTCCTTCATTGTTTTTTAAAAATTATATTTTCAATCCTTTTCATAAGATTACATCCATTTCATTTATATTTAAACTTATGTTAACTTGACTGTTGTTATTTTGTATATTTTCTTTCAGATTCATCTTATTCTTTTACTAATATTCAACATTGTTTAGTAAAATTGTTTTGAGTCAGATATATTTAATATGCTTTTATTTCCTATGATATTCTTTGTGTTTTATAAAATTTATTTCTACATAAATGTGCCAGAAGCCAGCGTGAGGAATCCCACCCATGACAAGGTTACGTGGCAGGAGATTTGATGGGCAAGGATGAGTCAAATCTCAGATTTTCCCCCTGGCATTTCCTGGGCATGTACCACCCCCCCCCCAAAAAAAAAATAAGAATCTGCCTGCTTTTCCGCTTTTCTGACATTCTATGGAAAATGTCAGAGAAAAACACTCAGGGAGTATTTCAATCCAAAAACCCCTCTGATGGCTTTCTAGCCTGCCTGAAAGACTCTTATAGCTGCGCATGTGATTGTTTAAGGCCTCCTGACTGCGGGAGGCACAGGAAGCTTAAAACATCCTAAGAATGTAGTGGCTTCTGAGGAGTCAAAATCATTAGAATAGGACTGATTAAAGGTTTCATTTGTTGAGCCAATACTTGCTACCAAATTTTCATATCTTTTATTTGTAAGATATAATTGGTGTATAGAAAAACAGGTAGTAGACCTGATATTAGCAATATTAGATCTTTGAGTTAAGTGCTTTCTTTGTTACAACCCACTGCACCTTTGTTCTATAGGAATGTAACTTCATTTAGTATTTTGAGGGTAATACAGAGTAAAGAAAAAACACTTCTAGGGAAAAGGAGTTTTCTGGTTGATAGAAAATTGTCCAGGAAGAGAGCCATAAAAATATTAACAGGGCTCTTGGCCAGAAGATAATGTAAACCACCTGAGATCTTTTATATACGAGAGGGTATGCAAAAAGAAAGCGTTGTCTCAATGAGGGTCAGGACTGCTGCCCCTGCATAACTCTGCATATTCCATTATGTACAACTTGGGGCATATGAGCTGATTTTGAAAAATAGTTTTTGGAGTCTTGCACCAATGCAGGGCTTCCCTCGTGTCTCCTCTCTACTCTAATTTCAGGCTGAATTTCCATCTGGGGCATGGAGGCTCGCCATGTCTACTTACTTGCCCCGGCTGCTAAGATCCGTAAGAGAGAGTGCCCAGGGCGGGGCACTCTCCAATATTCAAACGGACGCCAGTGGTCCAACGTAGATGGTGCAAACCTCTTGTGTCGAGGTTTTATTGGCTTTCCACATAAACCAAGTTATTCAGCCTCTTTTCTCCATCTAAAATTTTCCTACTATACTATTATTTCCTAAATCTTATATCTCTAAATAAATAAGTTCTTTTCTCACTGACTCCATCCCCGCTTCAAATTCCCTGGGCCTGCCGGGGCTGGACCCCAGCATAAATGCACACCTTTATGAAACCTCAAGAGTGAACAGTGAACAAATCGGGTGAGTGAACAAATCCCTGTCGGTTAGGGTTCTAAAGAATAAAATAATAAAATAAATGCATATGTGACAAAAAGTCCTCAGGCATAAACCAAATGAAGAAAGGGAAGATTTTTGTAGCATGTGGAAGGTTTTATAGCATACTTTGTGGGAGGGGACTTTACCTTTGGGATAGGAATCAGAAACAAAAGTAGAATGTGATCAACAGGTTTGTCAAAAAGAGATCAGAATAGAAAGCCCAAGAATAACAAAGAAAGATGCAACACACANTCGTGAGAGGAGCCTGGTGGGCTACAGTCGGTGGGGTTGCAAAGAGTCAGATATGACTGAAGTGACTGAGCATGCAGGCATGCACACACAAGTATGTATGTATGCATGATGTATTTGTTGGGTTGTGTGAGAGTTTATAAATTGTGAGTTGTTCAGTCTATCAGTTGGTCATATTTTTTGTCCTTCCGCCCATTGCTTTTTAAACATAGTAGTCATCGTTTGCTGCCATCTTGTGGAACACATGTGTTTGTATTCAGCTTAAGATTACTTAAATATTCTTAAAAAGGATGTTTGAATCCATTTTTGTTTATATATTTGGAATTTGTAGTGTTAGATACTGCTTCCTTCACTGTTTTTTAAAAATTATATTTCCAATCCTTTTCATGAGATTACATCCATTTCATTTATATTTAAACTTATGTTAACTTGAGTGTTGTTATTTTGTATATTTTCTTTCAGATTCATCTTACTCTTTTACTAATATTCAACATTGTTAGTAAAATTGTCTTGAATCAGATATATTTAATCTGCTTTTATTTCCTCTGATATTCTTTGTGTTTTATAAAATTTATTTCTACATAAATGCACACCTTTATGAAACCTCAAGAGTGAACAGTGAACAAATCAGGTGAGGTCCCTGTCTGTTAGGGTTCTAAAGAATAAAATAATAAAATAAATCTATATGTGACAAAAAGTCTTCAGGCATAAACCAAATGAAGAAAAGGGAAGATTTTTGTAGCATGTGGAAGGTTTTATAGCATACTTTGTGGGAGGGGACTTTACCTTTGGGATAGGAATCAGAAACAAAAGTAGAATGTGATCAACAGGTTTGTCAAAAAGAGATCAGAATAGAAAGCCCAAGAATAACAAAGAAAGATGCAACAGAGAGAGAGAGAGAGAGAGAGAGAGAGAAGGCCCAGCTTCATCCACTATTGAACCATATTAAAAATGGTGGTGTTTCAGTCCCTAAGTCACGTCTGACTTTTGTGACCTCATGAATTGTAGCCCATCAGACTCCTCTGTCCATGGGATTTCCCAGGCAAGAATACTGGAGCAGGTGCTATTTTCTTCTCCAAGGAAACTTCCTGACTCAAGGATAAAATCTGGGTCTCCTGAATTGCAGGAGGATGTTTTACTGACTGAGCCACCTAGAAAGCTCATAATTTTAAAAGTAATAAATGCAAAAAAAGTAATAAATGCACTCAAACACAGAAAAGACAGGAATAACTAATTCCCACACCTCAGGGGAAAGAGATGGATACTGTAATAAGACAGTGGAGGAATAAAGATGCAGTGAGTATGTGGTTCCTTGGATCTGATGTCACTTTAGCACTCACACTGCTTCATGTTCTCTCTACAAACTGATTCTTCTGTTGAGCTCTTTATTTTTATTGTTTCTCTCTTAGGAGGAACTAGGCTTCTTTCAATGGCAAAATCAATATAATATTGTAAAGTAATTAACCTCCAACTAAAATAAATAAATTTATATTTTAAAAAATAAAGAAAGAAAGAAAAAAGGAAAAAAAAAACTATTCTTGTGTTTACTGCAATGGATAAGAAATGTTTTTGACTGAGTCCTAGAGTAAAACAGGTGGCCCAAGTGGTAAAGAACCCACCTGCCAATGCAGGAGATGATAGAGATATGGGTTCAATCCCTAGGTCAGGAAGATCCCCTGGAAGAGAGTGTGGCTACCCACTCCAGTATTCTTGCTTGGAGAATCCTGTGTACAGTGGAGAGTGGCAGGCTACAGTCCAAAGGATTGCAGAGTCAGACATGACTGAAGCGACTTCACACCCTTGCAGGCAGAGTAAAACAAGCAATTTACATATGACCCAGTATGTGTGCACAGACAAAGAATAAATACACATGTATGCACCTATGCACACACACACAAACACTCAAGGAAGCTAAACAAAGAAAACCAAAAACATTTTCTACATATGACACATCCTGATACTTTCTCTTGTGTTTTACTGTATTCTATTTTGGTCTTACAAACTGCATAGACTGTAGCTGTAACAGGTCTGAACCTCGAATAGAATATAAAAAAAGTTCCTCCAACATGTCTTCCAAAACTATGTTATTGTCTCCCAGCTTCATTTTGTTTCTTAATCATAGTCAGTTTCTGTGAGAACACATTCTTTCATTCCTTCATGCAATATATATTTACTCAGCTACTGTTTCCAACTAAACTAAGCATGGGGTGTTAAGGATTATGTATGACATTGATACATGGCTCATGATATTCACAGTCTAGCAGAGAATATAAGATCCCTGTCCATCACCAACTGAATTTACTCAAACTCATGTCCATTGAGTCAGTGATGCCATCCAACCTTCTCATCCTCTGTCAAACATTCTCCTCGCACCTTCAATCTTTCTCAGCATCAGCATCTTTTCCAATGGGTCAGTTCTTCGCATCAGGTGGCAACAACAACATTTCTAAAGCATCAATTTTCGGTGCTCAGCTTTCTTTATAGTCCGACTCTCACATCCATACATGACCACTGGAAACACCATAGTTTTGGTTAGAGGGATCTTGGTTTGCAAAGTAATGTCTCTGCTTTTTAATATGCTGTCTAGATTGGTCATAGCTTTTCTTCCAAGGAGTAAGCATCTTTTAATTCCATGGTTGAAGACATCGTCTGCAGTGATTCTGGAGCCCCCCAAAATAAAGTCAGCCACTGTTTCCATTGTTTCCCCATCTATCTGGGATGAAGTGATGGGACTGGATGCCATGATGTTAGTTATAAGCCAACTTTTCCACTATGGACAGAGCTTCATGACATTGTATAGGAGACAGGGATCAAGATCATCCCCATGGAAAATAAATGCAGAAAAGCAAAATGGTTGTCTGAGGAGGCCATAGAAATAGATGTGAAAAGAAAAGAAGTGAAAAGCAAAGGAGAAAAGGAAAGATATTCCCATTCGAATGCAGAGTTTCAAAGAATAACAAGGAGAGATAAGAAAGCCTTCCTCAGTGATCAATGCAAAAAAATAGAGGAAAACAACAGAATGGGAAAGACTAGAGATCTCTTCAAGAAAGTTAGAGATACCAAGGGAGCATTTCATGCAAAGATGGGCTCCATAAAGGACAGAAATGGTATGGTCCTAACAGAGCAGAAGGTATTAATAAGGGGTTGCAAGAATACACAGAAGAACTGTACAAAAAAATCTTCATGACCCAGATAATCATGATGGCATGATCACTTACCTAGAGCCAGACATCCTGGAATGTGAAGTCAAGTGGGCCTTAGAAAGCATCACTAGGAACAAAGCTAGTGGGGGTGATGGAATTCCAGTTGAGCTCTTTCAAATCCTGAAAGATGATGCTGTGAAAGTGCTGCGCTCAATATGCCAGCAAATTTGGAAAACTCAGCAGTGGCCACAGGACTGGAAAAGGTCAGTTTTCATTCCAACCCCAAAGAAAGGCAATGCCAAAGAATGAGCAAACTACTGTACAATTGCACTCATCTCACACATTAGTAAAATAATGCTCAAAATTCTTCAAGCCAAGCTTCAGCACCAAATGAACCATGAACTTCCTGATGTTCAAACTAGTTTTAGAAATGGCATAGGAACCAGATATCAAATTGCCAACATTTGCTGGATCATGGAAAAAGCAAGAGAGTTCAAAAAAAACATATATTTCTGCTTTATTGACTATGCCAAAGCCTCTGACTGTGTGAATCATAATAAACTGTGGAAAATTCTGAAAGAGATGGAAATACCAGACCACCTGAGCTGTCTCTTGAGAAACCTGTATACAGGTCAAGAAGCAACAGTTAGAACTGGACATGGAACAACAGACTGGTTCCAAACAGGAAAAGGAGTACGTCAAGGCTGTATATTGTCACCTTGCTTATTTAACTTCTATGCAGAATACATAATGAGAAATGCTGGGCCGGAAGAAGCATAAGCTGGAATCAAGATTGTAGGGAGAAATATCAATAACCTCAGATATGCAAATGATGCCACCCTTTTGGCAGGAAGTGAAAAAGAACTAGAAAGCCTCTTGATCAAAGTGAAAGAGGAGAGTGAAAAAGTTGGCTTAAAACTCAGCATTCAGAAAACTAAGATTATGGCATCTGGTCCCATGACTTCATGGTAAATAAGTGGAAACTGTGTCAGACTTTATTTTGGGGGGCTCCAAGATCACTGCAGATGGTGATTGCAGCCATGAAATTAAAAGATGCTTACTCCTTGGAAGGAAAGTTATGACCAACCTAGATAGCACATTAAAAAGCAGAGACATTGCTTTGCCAACAAAGGTCCATCTAGTCAAGGCTATGGTTTTTCCAGTGGTCATGTATGGATGTGAGAGTTGGACTGTGAAGAAGGCTGAGCACCGAAGAATCGATGCTTTTGAAGTGTGTTGTTGGAGAAGACTCTTGAGAGTCCCTTGGTCTGCAAGGAGATCCAGCCAGTCCATCCTAAAGAGATCAGTCCTGGGTGTTCATTGCAAGGACTGATGCTGAGGCTGAAACTCCAATACTTTGGCCACCTCTTGTGAAGAGTTGACTCATTGGAAAAGACTCAGATGCTAGGAGGGATTGCGAGCAGGAGGAGAAGGGAACGACAGAGAATGAGATGGCTGGACGTTGTCACTGACTCGATGGACATGAGTTTGTGTGAACTCCGGGAGCTGGTGATGGACAGGGAAGCCTAGCTTGCTAAGATTCATGGGGTTGTGAAGAGTTAGACACGACTGAGCAACTTAAATGATCTGTTTCAGTCTCCTCTTTCACTTTCATCAAAAAGCTGTTTAATTCTTCTTTGTTAAGGGTGGTGTCATCTACGTATCTGAGGTTATTGATATTTCTCCCAACAATCTTAATTCCAGCTCGTGCTTTATCCAAACCAGCATTTCTCATGACATACTCTGCATACAAGTTAAATAACCAGAATGAAAATATACAGTGTTGAGGTACTTCTTGGAACCAGTCTGTTGTTCCATGTCCAGTTTTAATTGTTGCTTCCTGACATGCATATAGGTTTCTCAAGTGGCAGCTCAGGTGGTCTGCTATTCCCATCTCTTGAAGAATTTTCCACAGTTTATTGTGACCCACACAGTCAAAGGCTTTGTTGTAGTCAATAAAGCAGAAGTAGATGTTTTTCTGGAACTCTCTTGTTTTTTTGATGATCCATCAGATGTTGGCAATTTTATCTCTGTCTCCTCTGGCTTTTCTAAATCAAGTTTGAACATCTGGAAGTTCATGTTCATGTACTGTTGAAGCCTGGCTTGGAGAATTTTGAGCATTCCTTTGTTAGCATGTGAGATGCATGTAATTGTGCAGTAGTTTGAGCATTATTTGTATTCCCTTTCTTTGGGATTGGATCGAAAACTGACCTTTTCCAGTCCTGTGGCCACTGCTGAGTTTTCCAAATTAGCTGGCAAATTGAGGGCAGCACTTTCACAGCATCATCCTTTAGGACGTGGAATAGCTCAACTGGAATTCCATCACCCCCGCTAGGTTTGTTCATGGTGATGCTTCCTAAAGTCCACTTGACTTCACATTCCAGGATGACTGGCTCTAGGTGAATGATCATACCATTATGGTTATCTGGGTCATGAAGATCTTTTTTGTACAATTCTTCTGTGTATTCTTGCTACCTCTTCTTAATATCTTCTGCTTCTGTTAGGTTCATACCATTTCTATCCTTTATTGTGCCCATTTTTGGATGAAAAATTCCCTTGACCTCTCTAATTTTCTTGAAGAGATCTCTAGTCTTTCCCATTCTGTTGTTTTCCTCTATTTATTTGCACTGATCACTGAGGAAGGCTTTCTCTATCTCTCTTTGCTAGTCTTTGGAACTCTCCATTCAAATGGGTATATTTTCCTTTTCTCCTTTGCCTTTTACTTCTCTTCTTTTCCTCATTGCCTCTTGTACAATGTCAAGAACCTTCATCCATAGTTCTTCAGGCACTCTATCAGATCTAGTCCCTTGAATATATTTGTCACTTCCACTCTATAATCGTAAGAGGCTTAAGTCATACTTGAATAATTAGTGGTTTTCCCTAGGATACAGGATGCTTGGGACTCGTGCACGGGGATGATCCAGAGAGTTGATATGGAGTGGGAGGTGGGGGGGGTGGTTCAAGATTGGGAACCCATGTACACCTGAGATGAAAAAATAAATAAATAAATAAAAATTTTAAAAAAAATTTAAAAAATAAAAAAAATAAAGACTATCTGACATTTGCCTATGTCAGATAGGGTACAAAGTCAAAAAAAAAAAAAGAAAAGAAAAGAATAAAACACAAAGAATAATTAAAAAAAATATTAAAATCTGAATTTGAAAATAGGGAGTTCATGATCTGAGCCACAGTCAGCTCCCGATCTTGTTTTTGCTGACTATATAGAGTTTCTCCATCTTTGGCTGCAAAGAATATAATCAGTCTGATTTCAGTATTGACCATCTGGTGATGTCCTTGTGTAGAGTCTTCTCTTGTGTTGTTGGAAGGGGGTGTTTGCTATGGCCAGTGCGTTCTCTTGGCAAAATTCTATTAGCCTTTGCCCTGCTTCATTCCATACTCCGAGGCCAAATTTGCCTGATACTCTGGGTATTTTTTTACTTTCTACTTTTGCATTTCAGTCCCCTATAGTGTTTTAAAAGGATATCTTTTGGGGGTGTTATATCTAGAAGGTCTTGTAGGTCTTAATAGAACCATTCAACTTCACCTTCTACAGTATTACTGATTGGGGCATAAACTTGGATTACTGTGATATTGAATGGTTTGGCTTGGAAACAAGCAGAGATCATTCTATCATTTTTGAGATTGCACCCAAGTACTACATTTTGGACTCTTTTATTGACTATGATGGCTACTCCATTTCTTCTAAGGAATTCTTTCCCACAGTAGTATATATAATGGTTCTCTGAGTTAAATTCACCCATTCCATTGCAGCCTAATAAAGAAGATGGAGTCTGTTTTTTAATCAGAGGAAAATTGCTTTACAATGCTGTGTTGGTTTCTGCCAGACGACATCGCAAATCAACCATAATTATATAAGATGGGCCTCCCTGATAGTAGTTGGTAAAGAATCTGCCTGCAATGCAGGAGACCTCAGTTCGATTCCCAGGTTGGGAAGATCCACTGGAGAAGGGATAGGCTACCCACTCCAGTGTTCTTGGGCTTCCCTTGTAGCTCAGCTGGTAAAGAATCTGCCTGCAGTGTGGGAGATCTGGGTTTGATCCCTGGGTTGGAAAGATCTTCTGGAGAAGGAAAAGGCTACCCACTTCAGTATTCTGGTATGGAGAGTCTATACAGTCCATGGGGTCGCAAAGGATCAGACACAACTAAGCAGCTTTCACTTTTACTTTTCACTTTTATATACATATGTGTGTATATGTGAGTGTGTGTGTGTGTGTGTTGTGTGTTTATGTGTATGTGTATCATCTCCGTTTTGAACCACCTTCTCTTACCCCTATCCCACTCGCACAGAAAGCCAGAATGAATACAAAATTGTCATATTTAAATCCTGTTTTATGTGTCCAGGCTATTTGGGTACTATTGAAGCTGAAGCTCCAATCCTTTGGCTATCTGATGCAAAGAGCTGACTCTGCAAAAATAGTACTGGACTTTAGGTACTATTACTACACTTAGGGAAGAAAGATAATCTAATGTTGACAGTTTGGCTTGTGACATTGTTTTCCTAATTGTGTGCCTGAGAATGATAATAGCCTGGTCACTGCAAGGAGGCCTCTTGGTACCCTTCAAATCATGAACTTTCCGTGGATACAAAAGCTTCCTTTCAACCTTGATTTTCTGAAACAAATAACTTTTCAGGTCCTTTCAGCTTGGGGTTACCTCTGTCCACTAAACACGTTTCCTTCAGATAACCTCACATGTCTAGCCTTCACTTCCATGATATCTCTGTTCAGATGTTTGGCAGACTATCTGAATACTCCATAAAACGTTGTTGTTGGTGGTGTTCACTCAGACACATCCAACCCTTTGCAACCCCATGGACTGCAGCACAC
>SJYA01001411.1:0-57666 GCA_006410615.1 Neotragus moschatus | reverse complement strand
TTTTTCTGGAACTCTCTTGCTTTTTCTATGATCCAGCAGATGTTGGCAATTTGATCTCTGGTTCCTCTGTCTTTCTAAAACCAGCTTGAACATCTGTAAGTTCACGGTTCACGTATTGCTGAAGCCTGGCTTGGAGAATTTTGAGCACTAGTTTATTAGCGTGTGAGATGAGTGCAATTGTGCAGTAGTTTGAACATTCTTTGGCATTGCCTTTCTTTGGGATTGGAATGAAAATTGACCTTTTCCAGTCCTGTGGCCACTGCTGAATTTTCCAAATTTGCTGACATATTGAGTGCAGCACTTTCACAGCATCATCCTTCAGTATTTGAAATAGCTCAACTGGAATTCCATCACCTCCTCTAGCTTTGTTCCTAGTGATGCTTTCTAAGGCCCACTTGAATTCACATTCCAGGATGTCTGGCTCTAGGTGAGTGATCACACCATCATGATTATCTTGGTCGTGAAGATCTTTTTTGTACAGTTCTTCTGTGTATTCTTGCCACCTCTTTTTGATATCTTCTGCTTCTGTTAGATCCATACCATTTCTGTTCTTTATCAAGCCCATCTTTGCATGAAATATTCCCTTGGTATCTCTAATTTTCTTGAAAAGATCTCCAGTCTTTCCCGTTCTGTTGTTTTCCTGTATTTCTTTGCACTGATCGTTGAGGAAGGCTTTCTTATCTCTCCTTGCTATTCTTTGGAACTCTGCATTCAGATGCTTATATCTTTCCTTTTCTCCTTTGCTTTTCACTTCTCTCCTTTCACAGCTATTGTAAGGCCTCCTCAGACAGCCATTTTGCTTTTTTGCATCTCTCTTAACTGATCCTTATTTTCCCTCATCTGTAAGTAACTACTATCCGAATGGGAATGCCACTTTCTTTTTTCTTCTTCCTAAGGGTGAATGGAGAGTCCTTCCTTTGGAGAAGAACAGAAAATCTTTTTTTTCAATGACTGACTGTATAGTATATTATCTTAAGAGTTAACCAGAATCTATGAAGGCTGCCTTATTGCCTAGTTTGCATTTGGGGAAACAGGCTCAGAGACAGTAAGAAGCTTTCCCAAGGTCTTGTGAATCGAATTATGGCAGAGTTATTGTCTCTTTGGTTCCTGTGCTGTTTCTTCTCAAATCTGCACATTGGCTTGAACCAGACAACTGAAAATTTCTCAGATTTTGCTCCATAAGACACTGGAGTCCTTCTAAATGTTAGTAGATATCCTCCACAAAGGACTTTATGTCAAAGATATCTATATCCTGGAGTTTCCCAAGTGGTGCTAGTGATAAAGAACCTTCCCTGCCAAAACAGGAGACATAAGATATTTGTGTTCCATCACTGGGTCAGGAAGATANAAAATTTCTCAGATTTTGCTCCATAAGACACTGGAGTCCTTCTAAATGTTAGTAGATATCCTCCACAAAGGACTTTATGTCAAAGATATCTATATCCTGGAGTTTCCCAAGTGGTGCTAGTGATAAAGAACCTTCCCTGCCAAAACAGGAGACATAAGATATTTGTGTTCCATCACTGGGTCAGGAAGATACTCTGGAGGAGGGCATGGCAACTCACTCCAGTATTCTTGCCTGGAGAATCCCATGGATAGAGGAGCCTGGCGGCCTACAGTCCATAGCGTTGCACAGAATTGGACTCAACTGAAGTGGCTTAGCACACAGCACATCTAATATATTAAGATTCACCAGAGAAATAGAATCAATAAGATAACACACACACGTACACTTTTCAGTTGATAGGTAAAGAAGCTCACCATCATCTTCTATAATGATAGGGAAAATTATTTCAATTAGGCTAAAAAAATCTGTACAGCTCCTTTCTTGTTTTTAAACTTCTTATTTGCAACTTTATTTCATTTAGGAGTTTACAAAAAATGTACAGCTCTTTAAGAGGAAAGTAGTTATCAAGGAAAAATTTTACCTAAAACAACTATTTTTTACATATGTGCCCTTACAATTGAAGTGTTATATATAGAAATTTTCTGTTTTTACTCAGAAATCTGATTCCTTCAAAGCTTGAGAACAAAGTATATATACTTGCTCCAACCCAGGAGAGTTGGTTACTGCCCTTAACCAAATTTATTCCTTGATTCAAATTCACCTAGATTGATGAGTTTGCTGGGAGCCTAAAGTGGCTTTCTACTGGCATGTTTCTAAAACACAAAATCCCAAATGTAAGCTTAATTCATTGTAATTGAGGAAGCCTCTGACTTGAAAAAAAAACCTTTGCCTGCTTCACTTTTCTCTAGAATCTCAGTAAACAACAATGGGTTGTGTGTGTGCTTAGTCCTTCAGTCATGTCCGACTTTTTGAGACTGCATAGGTGGTAGTCCGTCAAGCTCCTTCATCCATGCAATTTTCCAGGCAAGAATATTGGAATGGGTTGCCATTTCCTCCTTGGGATCTTGCCAACCCAGGGATCGAACTTAGGTCTCCTGCGTTGGCAGGTGGATTCTTTACCACTGTATCACCTGGAAAGTCCCAAGAATGGGTTACTTTAAGCAAAATTTATTTAGGGCCCAGAAAAGTTCAATTCAGGCAATTGGCTTATTAACAAATATTTTATTAGATTACAAAGAAAGAAGAAATATTCAGATCATTTTGAATAAAATAGAAATAACTTCCCTATGGCTCACATTTAGGACCTCACCACTCTAATTTCAGTATCTTTTATTGCTATCATAGAACAGAAATCTTTCTTGTGTATGAATTTAAATAGCTGATCTCAACTCTCTGTGGATACAGACAGTTAATGAAGCAGTTAAAGTCAACTATTCAATAACTCCCTGTGATCCTTGGGTTCAGTCACTCAGCAGCATTTATTTCACACCCTTGGTGAGCACAGAATCTTAAATGCTGTCAGGGATAAAATGTAATAGATGTGTTTCTTGTCTTAAAGGATTTTTCAGCCATGAAACTTATAAAAACAAACACACATGAAAAACAATGGGGTTGTTAAAATAATATTTAAACAAGTTTAGAGAAGCCTAATAAGTTTATGAATTTGTGTTAGTCTTACTTTTAGTGTGTTAGTGTGAGTGAATTTCCAAATAGTGAGCTTTAATATTTTCAAGCTTAGGTAAAGGGCATTTCCCCCCTTCTTCAACTACATGTACAAAGTTTGGGGGCATAAAGATTTGTAGGGGCACACTCTGATAAAATCATTTTTGCTTAGTAGAACAACTCTTTTCCTGTAAATCACCTTCTAAGATGAACAAGTGGCCACCATCTACAAAAATAACCTAAACACACTGTCAGTTCAGGTTGCAGGAAGAACCAGCAACTGATTCAAGGAAAGTTCAGGGGCTTCCCTGGTGACTCAGCTGATGAAGAATCAGCCTGGGATGCAGGAGACCCCAGTTTGATTCCTGGGTCAGAAAATTCCACTGGAGAAGGGCTAGGCTACTCACTCCAGTATTCTTGGGCTTCCCTGGTGGCTCAGATGGTAAAGAAGCATCCTGCAATGCAGGAGGCCTGGGTTTGATCCCTGGGTTGGGAAAATCTCCTGGAGAAGGGATTGGCTATCCACTCCAGTATTTTGGCCTGGAGAATTCCTTGGATGGTATAGTCCATGGGATCACAAAGAGTCAGACACGACTGAACGATTTTCACTTTCATATATGGCAGGAGGAATTCTGGAAGTGGTTAAGCCCAACTTCTGCCCAACCAGGATGATGGTCGTTAATGAGACAAGGAGCTCGTATCTGAGGAGTTTGAATGTGAAACATTGTGAAAGCTAAAATGCCCTGGGTAAAAGTACAGGCTGAAAAGGATGCAGATCTCCATGAAACTAGTTCCACCCAAATCTTCAAAGACAAGTGAGAGTAATGTTTCAGATACTCTAATGATAATACGTTGCTCCGAATCTCATTCCATTAACTGACCTGGAGATCTCTAGACTTTATCTTTATTTGGTGTTTTTTAAAAATTTAATCTCAGAAGTAGGCATATGAGATAACACAGTTCCACATTAATGCTTAGGTTCCTTTCTCTCCACAGATTTATATATTTTTTTCTTCAAAGCACAGAGGAGTTCAGGATTCTAAAGAAAATTTGGAAATTAGTATCCAGACTTGTACAAGACTTTAAAGCTCTACTTTTCCAAACCCAAAATCCACCCTCTTGAGTATAACTGCTCTACTACTTCTAATAAAAAGTGATGTTTTCCACTTTCACCCATATTCCATTCGTCTTTGTTTTTTTGAAAGCTTGATTTTAATGTGTAGGTCTCTTTGAGTTCATTTTATTTGGAGTTGATTGAATGTCTTAGATGTTCATATTCACATTTTTCATTAGATTTTGGAAGTTTAAAACCACTACTTCTTCAAATATTCTTTCTTCCCTTTTCCTTCTTTCGCTCTTCTCCTACTAGGACTGCCAAAATGTGTGTGCTTGGTCCTTTTCCTTCTTTCTCTCTTCTCCTACTAGGACTGCCAAAATGTGTGTGCTTGGTCTGTTTGATTGTGTGCCAAAGATTTCCTTGGTTCCTTATTTTTCAATCTTTTTTCTTTCTGCTCCTTAGGTTTGATAATTTTCATTGTCTTGACTTCAGGTTTGCTGATTCTCCATTCTGCCCACTTTAATCTGTCTTTGAATCCTTGTAGTGAAATTTTCATTTCACTTATTGTAATTTTTAGCTCCAGAATTTCTTTTAGGTTATCTTAAGGTTTTTTATTTCTTTATTGATATTTCCATTTTGTTCATATGTTGTTTTATTGAATTCAGCCCCCCCCCCACCAGTTTCTTTAGTTCTTTGAGCTTGTTGAAGACAATGTTTTATTGTCTTTATATACTAGATCTGCCAGTAGGTCTTTTTCAGGGACAATTTCTTTTGATTTATTTGAATGGGCCATAGTTTTCTGTGTCTTTGTTTGGCTTATGATTTTTTTTCTTTTGGTAGCTGAAAGCTGGACATTTTAACCTAATAATGTAGTAATAGTGGAAAGCAGATTTTCCCCATTCTCAGGGTTTTCTGGTTTTTTTGTTTGTTTGTTTCTTGTAGGTTGTCTATATGCCAAGGATCAGTCTGAGGTATAAACTTAGGGTCATCTCAGATAGTTTCTGAGTCTTGCCCTGGACACACATGGTTATCTGCTAACTTTCCGCATATATGCAATTGTTTTGAATGTCCTAGTCTTTAATATCTGGCTCCTAAAACGGGAGGGGGGTGGAAATGAAGGAAAAAAGGATGCTGCCCCTTTAAATCCCTTGGAAGTCAGTTCAGCTGGATGGTCTTGAAATAATGGATGGAGTTTCAACAACAGTGACTGCCTACCTCTTCATCTGCAGCTTTATAATCTGAGACAGAAATCAATGATCAGAGAATAGATCCTCAAATATTTGGAGGACAGGGTCCTTTTTGTGCACTCTGATTCCCACAAGCTATCTGTAAGTTGTTCAAGGAACACAGCTGCCTGCCATGGGGCTGGGTAGCTGTTTCTGTTTTAAGACCTGGAATTGACCTCAACATACTGTCTAAACCTTTGCCTGGGAGCTTTAAGTCTCCAATAGATGCCAAAGTTCTAAAATAGCTATATCAGATGCTTACAGTGCAATTATCTTCTAGATAGGGAGATAGATTTTTGGTGCTTCACACTCCTGCCATCTTCTTGGAGTCCTCAGATGACTTTTTGATACCAAGAGGTTGTAAAATCAAGAAACCTGCTTGTGATTTCACTTGGAGATTGAAAATGATTTTCCACAGAGCTGGCTTAATACAAAGGTGCTTCTTTTTGTTTGGAAGAGTCTAGCTTTTTCCATCAGTTTGTTACCAACTTAAGAAATATAGTAGCAAATTGAATGAAGTGCTTGATGGAATTTTGAGTGGATGTTTGAGGTCAGTAGAATGAGTGGTTGGGAAAGAAGTTGTAGTTTTAGTCATATGGAGTCAAGGTGTTAGTGAGACTTCTGGATAGAAGTGCCCAGCAGTCATAAGAAACGTAGAATTGGGTCTAGGAGAGAAGTAATGGCTGGAGATAAGGATTTCAGAAAAAACCTGTGACAGCTGTCTTTTCTCCTCCTGAACTACCTTCACTGTCTCAGTGAGAGAGAGGCTGCCAGGCTAAATTAAACAAAAGTTTTGCTGCTACTGCTGCTGCTAAGTCGCTTCAGTCGTGTCCAACTCTGTGCGACCGCAGAGATGGCAGCCCACCAGGCTCCCCCGTCCCTGGGATTCTTCAGGCAAGAACACTGGAGTGGGTTGCCATTTCCTTCTCCAATGTATGAAAGTGAAAAGTGAAAGTCAAGTTGCTCAGTTGTGTCCGACTCTTCGGATCCCATGGACCACAGCCTACCAGGCTCCTCTGTCCATGGGATTTTCCAGGCAAGAGTCCTTGAGTGGGTTGCCATTACCTTCTCCGCTACAGAAGGCAATTCTTAGGTGAATGTTAGACACTTAATAAATAAACATCTCTACAGTAGAAAAAGCTAGTGACTTGACTACATCTATTGTGAAATCATTATCACAATAAGTTTGTCAACATCTATCACCTCACATAGTTACAAAAAATGATTTTATTTTCTTGTAATGAGAACTTTAAGGATTTATTCTTTTAGCATCTTTAAAATACACCCTCACTTCAGTTCAGTCGTTTAGTTGTGTCTGATTCTTTGTGACCCCATGAATCGCAGCACGCCAGGCATCCCTGTCCATCACCAACTCCTGGAGTTTACTCATGTCCTTCGAGTCAGTGATGCCATCCAGCCATCTCATCCTCTGTCGTCCCCTTCTCTTTCTGCCCCCAATCCCTGCCAGCATCAGAGTCTTTTCCAATGAGTCAACTCTTCACATAAAGTGGCCAAAGTATTGGAATTTCAGCTTCAGCATCAGTCCTTCCAATGAACACCCAGGACTGGTCTCCTTTAGGATGGACTGGTTGGATCTCCTTGCAGTCCAAGGGACTCTCAAGAGCTTTCTCCAACACCACAGTTCAAAAGCATCAATTCTTTGGCACTCAGCTTTCTTCGCAGTCCAACTCTCACATCCATACATGACCACTGGAAAAACCATAGCCTTGACTAGACAGACCTTTATTGACAAAGTAGTATCTCCACTTTTTAATATGCAATCTAGGTTGGTCATGACTTTCCTTCCAAGGAGTGAGCGTCTTTTAATTTCATGGCTGCAATCACCATCTGCAGTGATTTTGGAGCCAAATAAAATAAAGTCTAACACTGTTTCCACTGTTTCCCCATCTATTTGCCATGAAGTGATGGGACCAGATGCCATGGTCTTANATTTCTGCTTTATTGACTATGCCAAAGCCTTTGGCTGTGTGGATCACAATAAACTGTGGAAAATTCTGAAAGAGATGGGAGTAGCAGACCACCTGACCTGCTCTTGAGAAACCTATATGCAAGTCAGGAAGCAACAGAGAGAACTGGACATGGAACAACAGACTGGTTCCAAGTAGGAAAGGAAGTACGTCAAGGCTGTATGTTGTCACCCTGCTTATTTAACTTATACGCAGAGTACATAATGAGAAACACTGGGCTGGATGAAGCACAAGCTAGAATCAAGACTACTGGGGGAAAATACACCCTACAGTGGTGTTAACTATTAATTCAGTGATTATGGTGTACATTATATCCATAGTATTTATTTTATAACTAGAAGTTTGTACCTTTTGATCAACTTCATCCAATTCCCCCAAATGTAAATGTTTTTACATTTTAAGTTTCATTTTAGTATCTATATTTATAATGGAATTTTGCTAAATATCGAATGAATAATTTTTAGTACTCCCATGTTCATGGCATCACCAGTCACTGTAGCTAAGATATAGAAACAACCTAAATATCTGTTGACAGATTAAATAAAGAAAAATAACAAATTAAATAAACAAAAGATACTGTTGCTGTTGCTTAGTTGCTAAGTTGTATCTGACTCCTTGTGACCCCATGAACTGTAGTGCACCAGTTTCATCTGTCCATGGGATTTTCCCAACAAGAATATTGGAGTGGGTTGCCATTTCCTTTTCCGGGAGATCTTCCTGATTCAAGGATCAAACTCACATCTCCTGATTGGAAGGAAGATTCTTTACCACTGAACCACTGGGGAATCTCCAATGGGATACTATTTAGCCTTAAAAAAGATAAATACTACAGTATGTGACAAGATGAATGAACTTTGAGGACATTATGTTAAGTGATGTAAGCCAGTCATGGAACGACAAATATTGCACTTACAATAGAATCTAAAATAGTTAAATTCATAGACTCAAAGAGTGGAATTGTGGTTGCCAGGCTCTGGGAGAGAGGGGAAACTGGGAGTTATTAATCAATGGGCTTAAAGTTTCAGTTAAGCTGGATGAATAAGCTCGAGAGATCTGCAGTAAAATTTTGTACCTATAAACAATAATATATTGCACATTAAAAAATTTGTGGAGAGTTGATTGTATGTTAAGTATTCTTACCACAACAAAATAAGATAATATTTTATGAAATGTGAAAATGATACCAAATTAAAGTTTCAGTGTCTATAAATAAAGTTTGATTGGGACCTAGTCACACGCATGAGTTGCCTATGGCTGCAGAAAGAGAATTGAATATTCACAAAAGAGATTACATAGCATGTTCAGTGTTGTTTCTTGGCTCACAAAATCTAAAATACTTACTATCTGGCCTTTACAGAAAAGGTTCACCAATCATGATGCTGGATTGTGGGTTCCTCTCCCCTGCTTTCTCTGTAGTTTTCCTTTATTTGCTTTGTGTCTTATATACATTTGTCGAAATCATCTTTTTGTTGACTCTTGTTTTCTTTGTCATTGTAAGTTCATCCCATTTTTATTTCTTTGCTACTACTTTGCCAAGCTGAAAAATAACTATGTAGTGTGTGTGTGCATGCTAAGCCACTTCAGTCATGTCTGACTATTTGTGACCCCAGGGACTGTAGCCCTCCAGGTTCCTCTGTCCATGGGGATTTTCCAAGCAAGTGTACAGGAGTGGATTGCCATGCCCTTCTCCAGGGGATCTTTCAAATCCAGGGATCAAACCTACAGAGTCGGATACGACTGAAGCGACTTAGCAGCAGCAGCAGCAGCACCACGACCACCTGGGAAGTCTGATGTACTATGTCCTAAACTATTAGGACATTTAATACATATATAAAATAACTACTTTCAGTACAATAGGCAAGTATTCTTATTCAATCTACTTTGCAGATAATGACCCTGATGTCAAGGAGTTTAAGTATTAATAACTTTCCTAGGATCATCACACAGGCAACTTCCCTGGCAGTTGAGTAGTTAAGACTCCGGGCCGCCAGTGCAGGGGCCCAGGGTTTGATTTCTAAAGTCAGGGAATTAGGTCCTGCATGCCACAACTAAGACTTGGTACAACCAAAAGAAAGAAAGAAAAGGATCATCATCCAGTTAGAAAGTGTTGAGGCAGGATTCAAATAAAACCTAGGCAGTCTGGTTCCAGACTCTTACCCATTCTGCCACTTGTGAGAAAGAGGAGTGAACTAGTGTGGTTGGTCCACTGTTGTTGTCTGTAAATGATCAATGTAGTTTAGGATAAACAAAAAAGTCTGAAAAATTTTATTAGGAGAAAAGGAGGGAGAAGAAATGTCTGGAGTGGAGAAATTCCAAAGGTGGAATTCTACGCTCATCAAATGTTAGTTTCTTCTGCCTCAGAGTTTTGCTCTGGGCTAGCCTTGCTTTTTTTCCCATTGAGCAATGTTTCAAGTTGTCAACAGATGAACCACAGTAGAGGGGAAGGCAGTGGCCTCCAGGACTCATGATCCCAGTGGTCTAAATTGTAGTTCTAAGATTTGGTGGTAGCTCTATTTTTAAAAGCTAGAAGTGTTTCCTAAAGTCTTTCAGATAGAGATGGTCTGTGAAAACTAATTTCTCAGACAGCTAAGTGGGAAATGGGGTGTATCATATTTTTCTCTTGCAGATTCAGAAGTTTTGTAAGCAAGGCAAATGCTCTCAGAACACTTTGCATTAAATAATTTTTGTTTATTTTTTAGTCCAGTTTAAAGGACCATACAATTTTAATTTTTATTTACTTTTGTGCCTGTATAATATCTGTTAACTCTGAAAAATTAGTAGTCTTTCGATCCCTGGGTTGGGAAGATCTCCTGGAGAAAGATATGGCAACCCACTCCAGTTTTCTTGCCTGGAGGATCCCATGGACAGAGGAGCCTCATGGGCTATAATCCGTGGGGTCGCAAAGAGTTGGACACGACTGAAGTGACTTAGCATGCAGCATGCACAGACTCTACTCTGGAAAATGTTAATTGCCATTTTCCTCCTATATAGCAAGGTTGCTTTACACTCTAATCTGAAGAAAAAAAATTCTTTATGTTCCCTGCAATGAATCTCATCTTTTTTCCTGAGCTATTATCCATGAACTAATGGAAAAACATATTGAATGTATCATATGGATAAACAATACATCATCAATTTGGTTTTGTCTCTGTGACGATATTTACTCAGTCTCTCAGACAGTCTTCTCCAGCTCCTGCTTCTTCCTCTGAGGAGGTACCCCCGTGTGTCAGGGCTTGTGCTGGTCCTGGGAGGCATGCTTGCAGTCATCTGCTGGTCTCAAGGTCAGTTTCTCTTGGCTGAATGGGTGCTGCTGGCCTTTTTATAGACAGTCTTGTGTCACTTGACTTGCTCTCTTTGCTGGGATCTATCTTTGTCCTGACTGATTTAACCCTTGTTTGTGCTCAGTTGCTCTGTTATGCCAGACTCTTTGCAACCCCATGGACAGCCACCATGCTCCTCTGACCATGGGATTTTTCAGGCAAGAATACTGGAGTGGGTTGCCATTGCCTCCTTCAGGGGATCTTCCAAACCCAGGGATCAAACCTATGTCTCTTACGTCTCCTGTGTTGGTAGGCAGATTCTTTACTAGTGCCACCTGGGAAACCCCCTAGATTCCATATATATGGGTTAATATACCATATTTGTTTTTCTCTTTCTGACTTACTTCATTCTGTATGACACCACCCCATCTTACCCCTCCAGCAGGTTGCAGAGTACCGCCTTGAGTCCCTATGTAATAGCCTTCATCAAAAAATCTACAAACAATAAATGCTAGAGAGGATGTGGAGAAAAGGGGAGCCTCTTGCACTGTTGGTGAAAATGTAAGTTGATACAGCCACTATGGAGAAGTGAACAGTATGGAGATTCCTTAAAACTTACTTTTCCCTGGAGGATAGTTGCTTTTCAATGTAGTGTTGGTTTCTGCTATGCAACAACGTGAGTCAGCCACAGGGATACATATGTCCCCTCCCTCTTGAACCTCGCTCCCACCCCTCTAGGTGGTCACAGAGCACCAGGCTGAGCTCCCTGTGTTATACAGCAGCTTCCTATGTGCTATCTGTTTTTCATATGGCAATGTATATGTTTCAATGCTTCTCTCCCAATTCATCCCACCCTTGCCTTGCCTCTGCCCCCCTCCCACTGTGTTTACAAATCCATTCTCTACATCTGCATCTCTATTATCATTGATTTTTATCTTCACTTGTGTAACACACTCACCCTTCCTCCCTGAAGTCTAAGGAAGGGAAATGGGGACGCACAGATTTATAGCTTCCAGTCTCTACTCTCTTTTCTCCCCCTAAGCCAGAAGCAGCCAGATGTCTCTTTTATTTCTTCCTTACTATATCTTTCCTTCTTTATCCTGGTTGTTGGTAGGGATAGGAAGCAGCTCACCACATTAGTAACCCCCATATTTTATGTCCTTTGGTCTATTTTTTCCTGAGACAACATGCTGGTGAGCAAGGTTTATTTTCTTGCTACTTATCCAATTTGTTTGTGCGTGCTAAGTCACTTCAGTCATATCTAACTCTTTGTGACCCTATGGACCTCAGCTTGCCAGGCTCCTCTGTCCATGGGGTTCTCCAAGCGAGAATGCTGGAGCGAGTTGCCATGCTCTCCTCCAGGGGATCCTCCGGACTCAGTGATGGAACCTATGTCTGTTATGTCTCCTGGACTGGCAAGTGGGTTCTTTACTACTAATGCCGCCTGGGAAGCCCATCCAATTTGTACATAGGAAGTAAAAAACTGTTTTTTCTTTTTTTAAAATTTTTATTAGAGTATAGTTGATTTGCAATGTTATATTAATATTTTGTCCTTTCTTTATATTTCCTATGTAACAAATTTAATCCTCCCATAGACAGATGCCCAGTGTAAAATATGGTACTCAGGAAGACAAAGAACAAGGCCCAACTGTAACTCTATTTCTCAGGTTCTATAAACTTTTACACCGATTCTGCAGTAGGTGGTCCAGTTTTTTTTTCTTTTTTTTTTTTAAAAGTTTTTTTGATGTGTACCATTTAAAAAATCTTTATTGAACTTATTACAGTATTGTTTCTGTTTTGGTCTTTTGGCCCTGAGGCTTGTGGGATCTTAGCTTTCCGACAAGGGCTCGAACATCACCCCCTGCCTTGCAAGGCGAAGTACCAACCACTGGACCACCAGGGAAGTCCTAGCCCACGGTTTTAAAGCTTCTTTGATGCTGTTGTCTCTTGGGTTTCTTCCTCTTGGCTGATCCACTATTTTTTAGGCTCATCACCTTTTGTCCTCCATGAAATGCCACTCCTAAAAGTTCTATCATGAGGTCACTCTTCCTCTTTTTCTTCACATTGGATGATTTTAACCTCACTCATCCTTTTAAACACACTAATTTCCCACATGTATATTCTGGCCAGAAGCTTGTGTCTGATTGCTCTGCAGATTCCTCAAAGTCCACACAGTGAATCCATCTACCAGCTGACCTTTTTGTCTCTTGCACTTGGCATGTCATTTAATGGCTGGAGTATCCAGCCAGTTCCTTAGTTCAGGTTCTCATCATTCCTCAGGTGGGCTATTCCAATAACTTTTCAAAGAATCTCTCTGCTTTGCCCCCTCATTTTACAACAGTCCTCCATATTGCTCTTATTTGTTTATTCGGCTGTACTGGGTCTTAGTTGCAGCATGCAGAATCTAGATCCCTGACCAGGGATTGAACTCAGAACCCCTGCATTGGGAGCACGGAGTCTTAGCTACTGGACTGCCAGGGAAGTCCTTATACTGCTCTTAGAATGCACCTTTAAACTCTTTTGAGGCCCCACCCCCGCTTTTCCTGCCACACATCTGGCCACCTGCACACACTTGTTTTCCTCTGGTTGATCTTCTGGCTGTTCTCAGAATGCTTCTTGTTCTCTCATGCTCTGCTGCTTTTACACCAGCAATTTCTTCTCCTGGGCTACCTCCTCTCCCTCATACAATGAGTTAATTCCTACTAATGCTGTATGAGTTAGTTCCTGCTGCTTCCTCCAGGGAGCCAGCCCTTGAAATCCCAACCCAGGTAATGTGGGCTTTTGTCTGTGCTCCTTCACACATACTTCAGCATCCCCAGTCCCTTTTCTATTTAATTCATGTGTGTGGAACTACCACACATATTTTGATATTATCCCGCCCTTTTTCGTTCACTTCATTTGGGAGCAGAAACCATGTCTTTTTGGTTTCTTTGTCCCTAGTACCTAGGTAGCACTGGATACTCAGTAAGACTTGTGTGCTTAGGTACTCAGTCATGTCCAACTCTCTGTGACCCCATGGGCTGTAGCCCTCCAGGCTCCTCTGTCCATGGAATTCTCCAGGCAAGATACCGGAATGGGTTGCTACACTCTTCTCTAGGGGATCTTCCCAACCCAGGTATCAAACCCAGGTCTCCCACATTGCAGGTGGATTTCTTTACTGGCTGAGCCACCAGGGAGGCCCCAGTAAAGCTTGGTACATGTTTTTTAAATGAATTCATGTGCATGTCTGCTCAGTTGCTAAGTTGTGTCCAACTCTCTGCAACGTCGTGGACTGTAGCCCTCCAGGATCCTCTGTCCATGGGATTTTCCAGGCAAAAATACTGGCATCGGTTACTATTTCCTTCTCCAGAGGATCTTTCTGACCCAAGTATCAAACCTGTGTCTCCTGAACTGGCAGGCTGGTTCTTTACTTCTGAGCCAAACAGGAAAGTCCTTTTAAAATGAATGAAAGTGAAAGTTGCTCAGTCATGTCTAACTCTTTGCAATCCCATGGGCTATACAGTCTATGGAATTCTCCAGGACAGAATACTGGAGTGGGTATCCAATCCCTTCTCCAGGAGATCTTAACAACCCAGGAATTGAACCTAGGCCTCCTGCATTGCAGGCAGATTCTTTACCATCTGAGCCACCAGGGAAGCCCAAGAATACTGGATTGCATAGCCTATCCCTGCTCCAACATATCTTTCTGACCCAGGAATCCAACCAGGGTTTCTTGCATTGCAGGTAGATTTTTTACCAACTGAGCTACCAGAGAATGAATGGTGGAGGTCAATAGGATATGGACAGATGAAAGGTTATTGCACTCTGTATTTTCCTGGTGGTCCAGCAATTAAGACTCCATGCTCCCAGTGCAGGGTGTCTGGGTTTGACCCTTGGTCAGGAAATTAGATCCCCCATGCCCCAACTAAAGATCCTACAGGTGGCAACTAAGACTCAGCACAGGCAAATAAAAAACCAAACTTAATAAAAAGGTTATTGAGTTTGGTTAGCCAAGGGTCTCTACTGGTCTTGGAGAGAGGATGTTCAGTAAATATTTTGCTTTCACAGTTTAGGCCCTGAAATGCTTATAAGGAAAGGTACCTGCTTGAACACTAGCCTTAACTATCTGCTATATACAAAAATAGAAAGAAAAGCTGTTAAGAGCTTCTTAAAGTGGATTGTGGAGCAATTAGAGTGATGGAAAGATATCTGTGAGATGGATGAGCATGGCTTTTAGCCACAGAAAAATAGCCAGACACATACACTTCAATAAAATCCAGAGCAAAAACCTTTGTAATCAGTTTGAAAATACCCAAGACTTGTTTTCCTTTCTAGAGAAAAGCAAAAAGCAAAAACAATTTAGCAGTTGGATGCATCATCATTTGAACAATACTTAATCTTTCATTTTTTGAGTCATGTTAAAATGTGTATTTAAAACCACCATTCTTTCCTTCATGACAGATATCCTGAGATTTATCCCTGGACACAGTGGGATAGCAGGTGAAGTTCATGGCAATGGCCATCATTCTGCTTGGTTTCTGTGTAAGCTCTCAGCCTCCTTCTTTTAACCTCCTCACTTACCTTTCTTACAGAACTTTGAGGCCCCAACTGCTCAGTGTGGATCACNTGACCAGGGATTGAACTCAGAACCCCTGCATTGGGAGCACGGAGTCTTAGCTACTGGACTGCCAGGGAAGTCCTTATACTGCTCTTAGAATGCACCTTTAAACTCTTTTGAGGCCCCACCCCCGCTTTTCCTGCCACACATCTGGCCACCTGCACACACTTGTTTTCCTCTGGTTGATCTTCTGGCTGTTCTCAGAATGCTTCTTGTTCTCTCATGCTCTGCTGCTTTTACACCAGCAATTTCTTCTCCTGGGCTACCTCCTCTCCCTCATACAATGAGTTAATTCCTACTAATGCTGTATGAGTTAGTTCCTGCTGCTTCCTCCAGGGAGCCAGCCCTTGAAATCCCAACCCAGGTAATGTGGGCTTTTGTCTGTGCTCCTTCACACATACTTCAGCATCCCCAGTCCCTTTTCTATTTAATTCATGTGTGTGGAACTACCACACATATTTTGATATTATCCCGCCCTTTTTCGTTCACTTCATTTGGGAGCAGAAACCATGTCTTTTTGGTTTCTTTGTCCCTAGTACCTAGGTAGCACTGGATACTCAGTAAGACTTGTGTGCTTAGGTACTCAGTCATGTCCAACTCTCTGTGACCCCATGGGCTGTAGCCCTCCAGGCTCCTCTGTCCATGGAATTCTCCAGGCAAGATACCGGAATGGGTTGCTACACTCTTCTCTAGGGGATCTTCCCAACCCAGGTATCAAACCCAGGTCTCCCACATTGCAGGTGGATTTCTTTACTGGCTGAGCCACCAGGGAGGCCCCAGTAAAGCTTGGTACATGTTTTTTAAATGAATTCATGTGCATGTCTGCTCAGTTGCTAAGTTGTGTCCAACTCTCTGCAACGTCGTGGACTGTAGCCCTCCAGGATCCTCTGTCCATGGGATTTTCCAGGCAAAAATACTGGCATCGGTTACTATTTCCTTCTCCAGAGGATCTTTCTGACCCAAGTATCAAACCTGTGTCTCCTGAACTGGCAGGCTGGTTCTTTACTTCTGAGCCAAACAGGAAAGTCCTTTTAAAATGAATGAAAGTGAAAGTTGCTCAGTCATGTCTAACTCTTTGCAATCCCATGGGCTATACAGTCTATGGAATTCTCCAGGACAGAATACTGGAGTGGGTATCCAATCCCTTCTCCAGGAGATCTTAACAACCCAGGAATTGAACCTAGGCCTCCTGCATTGCAGGCAGATTCTTTACCATCTGAGCCACCAGGGAAGCCCAAGAATACTGGATTGCATAGCCTATCCCTGCTCCAACATATCTTTCTGACCCAGGAATCCAACCAGGGTTTCTTGCATTGCAGGTAGATTTTTTACCAACTGAGCTACCAGAGAATGAATGGTGGAGGTCAATAGGATATGGACAGATGAAAGGTTATTGCACTCTGTATTTTCCTGGTGGTCCAGCAATTAAGACTCCATGCTCCCAGTGCAGGGTGTCTGGGTTTGACCCTTGGTCAGGAAATTAGATCCCCCATGCCCCAACTAAAGATCCTACAGGTGGCAACTAAGACTCAGCACAGGCAAATAAAAAACCAAACTTAATAAAAAGGTTATTGAGTTTGGTTAGCCAAGGGTCTCTACTGGTCTTGGAGAGAGGATGTTCAGTAAATATTTTGCTTTCACAGTTTAGGCCCTGAAATGCTTATAAGGAAAGGTACCTGCTTGAACACTAGCCTTAACTATCTGCTATATACAAAAATAGAAAGAAAAGCTGTTAAGAGCTTCTTAAAGTGGATTGTGGAGCAATTAGAGTGATGGAAAGATATCTGTGAGATGGATGAGCATGGCTTTTAGCCACAGAAAAATAGCCAGACACATACACTTCAATAAAATCCAGAGCAAAAACCTTTGTAATCAGTTTGAAAATACCCAAGACTTGTTTTCCTTTCTAGAGAAAAGCAAAAAGCAAAAACAATTTAGCAGTTGGATGCATCATCATTTGAACAATACTTAATCTTTCATTTTTTGAGTCATGTTAAAATGTGTATTTAAAACCACCATTCTTTCCTTCATGACAGATATCCTGAGATTTATCCCTGGACACAGTGGGATAGCAGGTGAAGTTCATGGCAATGGCCATCATTCTGCTTGGTTTCTGTGTAAGCTCTCAGCCTCCTTCTTTTAACCTCCTCACTTACCTTTCTTACAGAACTTTGAGGCCCCAACTGCTCAGTGTGGATCACATTACAAGCTGTCAGCAACAAAATAAACAATTTCAGCCAGAAAGTGAAAACCCTAGGCAGGCTATCCCATGGTGATGAGGAGGCAGGAGATAATAATAAATGACTTTCATTCCCAGTCACTCAAGAGAACAAGAGGCTGGTTAGGGCTGCGTGGAGACCATGTAAGTGTTTGGGGGAGCATGTCAGGAATGCACTTACATAGAAACCAGGAAGAGTATTTCAAAAACTATGCTCACAACTAGACTTGGACTCAAAATAGCAGTAGGTGACTTAAATTAATATTGGGGTATTTGGGGCAGTAGGTTGGTGTGAGGGGTCTATGGACTGGGATTCACTAGAGATATACAATCAATAGGATACACACACACACACACACACACATAAATGCAGAGAGAGATTTGTTTTAAAGGATTGGCCTACACAATTGTGGGGCTGGCCAACCTGAAATTTGTAAGGCAGGCTGGTAGGTTGAAGACTTAGGGAAAATTAATGCTTTAATTCTGAGTTTAAATTCCACAAGGCAGCAGGCTGGCAACTCAAGCAGGATTCTTATGTTGCCACCTTGAGGAGGAATACCTTCTTCAAGAAATCTCGGTTTTTGCTTTCAGTTGATTGCGTGAGGTTCACCTACACTATGGGAGGATAATCTGCTTTACTTAAGGTCTACAGATTACAAATTGCATCTAAAACATACTCTCAAGAGGCAGGATCAAGATGGCAGAGACTCTGAGCTCCCCTCCTGCCATGGACACACAGAAACTACAGATACATCTAGAACAACTCTCTCTAAGAACAATCTGAAGACTAGCAGGACAGTTCTTTGACGACTAAGGATATAAAGGAAAAAGTCACCTATCGAGATAGGTAGGAGGGCAGAGCTGTGGTCTAGCCAGGACCCACAACCCCAGTGTGGTGACCCACAATTAGGAGGGAAAACAAAAACACAGAGGTCCTCCCTAAGGAGTGAGGAGCTTGAACCCCACGTTAGGCATTCCAGCACTGGGGAACTGCACTGGGAGGATGAGCCCCCATAATATCTGGCTTTGAACCCCCCATGTGACTCCAACCCTGCCACCCCCAGTGGGTGGCCTCAGCTGAAACTGGTGCCCCCTAAAGCAGCTCCTGCCCCTACAACACCTGGAAAACAGTCCTGGCACTGACAAGTACTCCCCACCTCCAAAGTGAATCACACTCTGGAGGGCCAGCCCTGCTGACTAGCATGCCCACAGCAGTTCCTGCTGGGCTTTAAAGACAGACAGCCCAGCTGTCAAACCCTCCCAACAGTGTGCCCATAACAGCCCTAGCACCACTACCAAAGGACGGCACATGTAGACCACACAGGGGACACCCTTGGAGCACCTGGCTCAGGTCACCAGCAGGGATTGCTCTTCTGGGTCTCATAAGAAATTTTTATAGTAAGGCCAGGAGACATAGCTTATATGCCTATTACATGATATATACACAGAGAATTATTCAAAATAAAGAGACAGAGAACTATATTCCAATTGAAAGGACAAGACAAAACCTCAGAAAAGGAACTAAAGGAGACAGAAAGAAGTAATCTACCTGATAAAGAGTTAAAAGTAATGGTCATAAGGATGCTCCCTGAATGCAGGAGAAGAATAAACACAGGACGAACTTCAACAAAGGGAAAATATAAAAAGAAACAAACAGAGCTGAAAACTACAGTGACAGAAATGAAAAGTACACTAGATGGAATTAAGAGCAGATTAGATGATGCAGAAGAGAGAACGCATCAGGGATGTGTAAGACAAGGTAGTGAAAATTCCCCAATCAGAACAGCAATCCCCACCCCCCAAAAGAAGGAGTTTAACGGATTTTGGGGACAACATCAAGCATACTAACACCTGTACCATGGGTACCCCAAAAAGAAAAGAGAGAGCAAAAGGGATAGAAAGCTTATTTGAAGAAATCATAACTGAGAATTTCCCTAACTGGGTGAAGAAAACAGGAATTCAAGTCCAGGAAACACAGAGTCCTGAAAATGATAAACCCAAAGAGACCCACACCAAGATGCATTATAAATAAAATGTCAAAAGTTAAAAGAGAGAACTTTAAAGTCAAGAGAGAGAACAATTAGTTAGGTGCAAGAAAGCCACCATCAGACTATTGGCTCATTTTTCAGTAGAAACTTTAGAGGCATTATATAAAGAGAAAGTGGCATTATATTAAGTGCTGAAACAAAATACTTACAACCAAGAATACTCTACTTGGCAAGGTTATCATACAGAATTGAAGAAGAGATTAAGAATTTCCTAGACAAACAGAAGCTGAAAGAGTTTACAACTCCTAAACCAGCCATATAAGAGATGTTAAAGGGACTTCTTTAAGTGGAAAGGCCATAACTAGAAATAAGTAAATATATAGAAATGAAAATTATCATTGATAAAGCAAACATATAGTAAAGGTAGTGATCAACCAGTTATAAACCTAGTATGAAGGTTAAAAGGCAATAGTAATAAAATAAACTAAAACTATAATAATTCATTAAAGAATGCAAAAAAAGTAAAATATAATGTCAAAAATGTAAAATGTGGAGGGTGAGTAAAAATGGACTATTTTAGAAAGAGTTCAAAATCAAGTGACCCTCAGCACATTGTTATAAGTTGTTACACATGACTTTCATGGTAAACAGAAACTTAAAGCTTATAATAGATACACAAAATATGAGGAGACAAGACTTCAAGCATACTACTAAAGAAAGTCATCAGGTCCTGCAAGCATCCTTTCAGCAGAAGAAGCTACAGGGGCAGCAGACACCTCCAGCTCCTGTGTTTTTTGGTTTGCCAAACGTCAGCTGCAGGGCATCCTTCTCTGGGGTCGTGTGGTACCTTTTCTGAGCAACTCTGGAAGCCTTCATTCAGAGCTCTGAGTGCCACTGGGAAGCATGCCTAGCTCCCTGAAAGTCCCGGATTAGATGGGCAGTGCCCTCTCAGAGATCTGAGCATCAGCTATTCAAGAAGCCCCAAGAAGCTCTTAGAGGTCCAAGATCAGATAAGCAGTCCTTTCCTCAGAGGTTTGAGGGCCATTGTCTGCAGTACTTTCTCAGGGAGCCCAGGGACCAGACTGCAGTGTCTCCGTGGGGGTCTGAGTATCAGCCATGTGGGGCCCACCACAGCCCAGAGGTCCATGTACCCCTTCACTGGTCATGACTCCAGCTCCACAGCAGCACCTTTTCTGAGGTTCCAGGATCTGGTAACATCTATCTTTTCCTTTTTGTTCTCGAAGCCCTATGAATGGTGGCTGCCTTCAAGGGTTAACTCAAAGTCCAATTTTTGTTCCATTAGCTTTCCAATGCCTTTCAAACTAATCGCCAGTATTAAACTTCCTGTAACCTGGACACTGAAATATGCACCTATTTAAAATTTCTCACAGCCTATATAGCTGGAATATTCTAGGATTCTTTTCCTTCAGAGTAGATTGATATTGTGGAGGTCCAGAAGGATAGAAAAGTTGAGATTTGTGGGTTTTTAAAAATGTTCTTTTTGAAGGCCAAGATAGAGACAATACTTTTGAGGTTTAAGAGCTTGAATTTTGGTTTCTCAAAAGCAGAGCTTTCAGGTCATCTTTTTTTTTTTTTTTTGCATAAATGATAACTATTCTTTCTCTCTGTCTCAGACTGCATAAATATTCTGAAAGGCGAGGAGGAGGCAAAAAAGTTTGGAAAGATAAACAATATACACAGATGTTTGTATGTTTTCAAACATGTTGATGGTTTCTGAAAAGGGGCCTTGCTTCTTGTCCCTCCCCTCTCAGATTAGCAATACAGTCATCTGTAGATGGGAATATCTGAGAGCAGAGAGAAGTCTGTCTGCTCTCCTGTAAAGCACTACTTCCTGTCTCTACCCTGTTGTGGGGGCAGCGAGTAGAGACAGTCAGTGTGGAGAGCAGATACAGAGAGTCTCAGGATGAGGAATAGAGGGGCTCAAGTCCAGTCCATCAGGGTTCCTGCTACTCCAGGCTGAGAAAGAGAGCCAGCTTACCCACAATCATTTAATGTTGTGGTGAATGATGCTTTTGGTGGAAGCAAAGTAGAAGATGTAACTCTCAAGAGTCTTCTTGAGATTATGGACATGTGTAGATGCCAGAGTGAGGAGAAATGACCATATCCAAGGGCAACAGGAAGCTTCTTTGAAAAGTGAGTCCAGTTGGCACAGATAATCCTGCTTGAATGGCGGTTGATGTTCCTAAGACAGTGAATTCAGCATGTGCAGAGAATTGAGCCTGGACACAGAGTCAAGGATGAACAAGTGTCTTATCTTCATGCCATGACACTAGGTAATCTCTGCCCCAGGAACTTAGAAGATACAAAACGGGGGAGAAAAATGGTGATGGAACAGTCCTATATTGACTTTTTAACTAAATTTTATTGAATTTTAACTGAAATGTCTAACTTCAGCAGAGTTGACTAAGATTGTATTATCTCACATCAGATGAAACTGAGGGGGGCTTGAAGGAAATTATATTGCTATAGGAGAATATAGAAATATTGCTTTTGTACATCTGAACACATGGATGTTTATTCCACTGTATATGTTTAGAGTGTCTCTCCTTTACAAGGAAGTGCTGGTATGAGACGTTTTTAGGCAGGAGCTGTTTTTATTTTTCTGCCTAAAAATATGGCTTTATGTCTATGAAGGACAGAAGTGATATTCTGTTGCTTGCAATATAAGACAGAACAGAGGAATCATTATGAAGATTCAGAGTTCGTCCCTCAATTAAAAAGGAAAAGGAACAACCTAAAGCATCTAAAATAATCTAGGAGACTGAAATCACAAAACCAACAGTAGATTTACTTTTAAAAGCCATAAGTGTTTAAGAATTTTTCTTATTCTGAAGGAAATGTTTAATTTTTAGTCTACCTGGGTAGCATAAAATATACTATGTTTTTGAGTTCCCAAGTCATTTTGAAAGTTAGACAGTATGAAGTTAGATTCTAGAGAAAAAAAACTCAAAGGAAATCAGTTGCAGTGTTACGTGATGACAGGATCCGTAGTCAAAAGTGACAAATGTGGTCCAATCTAATAATCACTGGGTGAGATTTAGCCCGATGTCAACTGTTGTGCTGAATATTTTGAAGAGAGGTTCTGCTTTGGAGCTGCCCACAGCTTGGCAAGTTTTTACTGATTTTGGAAGGGATCTATCAATACTAATGACTGGGGAAAAACCTACACACTCATTGTGGACCAGTTTTGGATGAAAAAAAAGTTTTACTGACACATACTGTATGGGAGCCCTTCAACAATTTATCTTTAATTTAAAAGGAAAAATCAAGAATCTAAGTATAAATAAAGAAGATTTTTAATTGTAATGACTGAGAAATGGAAATAGTTGAGCTTGAGATAAAAACAGTTATCAAGAGGTATTAATGTTTTTGTGTCTAATAATTTGATTGATTCCTTCTAAACAACAGTAGTTGCGGTACTGATGTATTGTGTGTTCATGAAACATAATGTTTGAATCAATTCATATTCGATTGATACAATAACTGCGTCTAAATACCCATTTACAAATAGCAATATTAGAAGACTCTTGAGAGTCCCTTGGACAACAAGGAGATCAAACCAGTCAATACTAAAGGAAATCAACCCTGAATATACATTGGAAGGACTGATGCTGAAGCTGAAGCTTCAATACTTTGTCCATCTGATGGGAGGAGCTGACTCATTGGAAAAGACCCTGATGCTGGGAAAGACTGAAGGCAAGAGGAGAAGGGGGTGACAGAGGATGAGATGGTTGGATGGCATCACTGACTCAATGGACATGAGCTTAAGCAAACTCTGGGAGATATTGAGGGACAGGGAAGCCTGGTGTGCTGCAGTCCATGAGGTCGCAAAGAGACACTACTTAGTGACTGAGCAACAACAACAAACAGTACAACTTTGTTTAGAAGTCAAGTTTTAACTGAAAAATCAGTTCGATTTAAAAATAATTTCGTTGGCATGTATTATGTACATGTGAAATACTGAGTGAGATGCTCTGGAGATGTTAGAATGAGTAAAGCATGGCCTCAGCTTTCAAAGTTGAGAGCAGGGATTTTAAAAATCTTAACAACTCTATTTTCAACACTTAGGATAGTTCTTAAAACATAATTGGCTTTCACATAAAGCTCTGTGAAGTATTCGCTACCACGTGAGGCCTTACATGTGAAGTACTTTAAACAGGAATTACAAGTAGGTCATAGAAGCATGAGGCAGCAAGACAGATATCTTACCCTGCTGCCATTTTATCTAAGCACAGAAACTCACTCAAAGGTGAAGTGCAAGCATGTGAGTACCACACACCCACACAACCACAAACACTGTGTTTCCTGTAATCTGCAAGATAGATGAAGCCTTGGGCCCTTTCCTGTAAGCTGATCCGTCCTTAACAAAATGCTAATATTGACAGATAAGTAAGATCCTTGCAGATATAACAGTTGTGTGGTGTAACTTATCTTCCACCCCTGAGAATTTTAAATAGACAAATGAAACCTTGAGGATTTTTCTTAAATATTTGCTATATCCATTATTAGCACTCCAGTTCTTTTGAAATATAACATGTACATTTTAAATAAAATTATTTTCTGAAATGCTGACCTTCACTTCTGAGTCTTTTCTGCACAGTTACTACAGATGTTCCATGGATCAATGGGAGAGCTACAGGTCTTAATAAAATCGCCCAACTTTGTTCAACTATAGGAGAGAGTTATACTGTTATCTGAGGTGCACATCTCATGGGCTCCAAGAACCCAGATTTGCCTTTTTCAGCTGTCAAGATGAATCTTACTATCTGGCAATAAAGATATTACCCTCCCCTTCTCTGATTATCGGAGAAGGCAGTGGCACCCCACTCCAGTACTCTTGCTTGGAAAATCCCATGGACAGAAGAGCCTGATAGGCTGCAGTCCACGGGGTCACGAAGAGTCGGACACGACTGAGCGACTTTACTTTTATTTTTCACTTTCTTGCATTGGAGAAGGAAATGGCAACCCATTCCAGTTATAGATTAAATCTAGTTTTATTTTTTAAGGCAGCTTTCCTATTACCCTCATTCTTGGAGGAAACACTGGAATCTGTTTCTTTGTTTTTCAAAGACAGGGCATCTCTTCTTTTTGGGTAGGAGATAAAAGAAATCTAGATGACTGTTTATGTATGACCTTTTGGTCTGTTTGCTTTTATTAAGTATTCTCTTATTTCCTGGCATTTAGGACGCCCATGTCTTTGTCACAGGGTCACCAGTCTTGATTTAGTCAGATCAGTAGTCTGTTTCAACTGTGAGGTTAACATGGTATTCATGTTATTTCCTGTGCCATTGAATATTTGCTTTTCTGACTGCTGATAAAATCATCTTTGCTATTTTCTTTGGTCTGAAGTTAAAAAAAAGTGTACCCACCTTGATAATGCAGGTGGGTACAAGATAAGGCAAGATAATGCAAAATAACCCCTGGGTCAAAGAATGTCACAATCGGTGTAACATAAGATCTTTCGTGTCTCTTTGACTTTCCTGTTCTGCTGCTGCTACTACTACCCTTGAGTTTAATGAGAAAGAAGCAAGGGGGCTCCATTTCAGAGTGCATGTGCCAAAATCTGATGGCTACTGACCTGCTCTGGTTAAAGCATCTTTATCTTTTATTTTTGCTGTGCAGCCTGCAAGATTTTAGTTCTCTGATCAGGGATTGAACCCATGCTTCCTGCAGTGGAAGCTCAGAAGCCTAACCATTTGATGGCCAAGGAATTCCTTGTCTTTATCGTTTTAAAATTAGAAACTAAAAGAATCTGTTCCTATAATTCATGAATGCTGAATGAAAATTGACTAAATGATTAAAAAGCTTTTTTTTTTTTTTTTTTTTTTTTAAGCAAAGTCATGCATTCTAAACAATCTGGTCCAGATGCCAGAAGTTGTCTGTAGGGTGAGAGCTTGGAAGACCCAGTTGGCTGGCTGTTTTCAACTTTAGAGACTGAAAGCCAAAATTATGGTTTGGGAGAGATTGAAAAGTGTGCGTATCTAAAGGTTTGTGACAATTTCAAAAGTAAAATAGAATATCGGACTTTCATGGATCTATATTTGCTCTTGATGGGCTTCCCAGGTGGTGCTAGTGGTAAAGAACCTGCCTTCCAATGCAGGAGAGGTAAGAGATGCCAGTTTGATTCCTGAGTCAGAAAGATCCCCTGGAGGAGGAAATAGCAATTCACTCCAGTATTCTTGCCTGGAGAATCCAATGGACAGAGGAGCCTGGCTGGTTGCAGCCCATAGCATTGCTAAGAGTCAGACATGACTGAAATTATTTAGCACTGTTGGCTAAAGTTGTAAAACCAAGGCTACCACATCTCTGTGTGTCTGTAAGAGAGACAATAAGCCCTTTATCCCTTTGTACAAAGAAGTGAGTCTTTTATTAAGTGTCTGTTGGTAACTAGAGCCCTTTTGCATCTGTGTCTAGAAATTTTGGCGGGGTGGAGTCTGTTGGATATAAATTGGTAACAGGAATTTGTTGTGTATACACAAATGTGTAAAGAGTCTAATGCCTCATTCCAGTAAGCAGCATGTCAGAAAGATGCAGGGGTGAAAGGCAGGTACCAGATAATTCTGAAAGTGGTGAGCAAAGGATCTGAATAAGGATGATTGGTTAGAAGTGTCTAAAAGAGACAGCTGGGACCCTGGACCCTAGTTCCACTCCCTGGAGCCAGGTGAAGCCCTCCCTACATCTGCCAGAGGACTGGAGAATTCTGTTTGGAAAGACTGAATTCTAGTGATGCTTAGGCACAGATGAAGGTAGGGTGACAAACTGACAAACCTGGATGAAACCTTATGATTAAAAACAGTAGGGAATGTATTGATACATATGAAGTATATTAGGTTATTGAAACTGTTCTGCATGGCTTGGAAAAGAGAAAACTAATTTGTTAGTCCTTTCCTGGCTTGGATAATGAGCCTAAATGTGTATTGGAAGAAAATGCAGGTAAAATATGAATGATCTTTTCTGCCTTGTCAGGAAATTTCTTTTCAACAGACAAACCTAAAGGGTTATGAATTTAAACTGTCTTCTTTCTATGCTCTTAAAAAATGAGATGTTTTATAAAAATACACTGAAGCTATACAACACAGAATATTTTCTCTGTTCTCTTGACATTTATTTAGCTGCTAGATCCCCTACCCCCATGTTAGTGATCCCCAGTTTTCTTATTTTTTTCTTTCTTATTTTCTTGTTCTGTTCTCTAGGAGACTTTCTCAACTTTATTTTCCAATGCTTCTCTTGAATTCCTCATTTCTGCTATTGCATTTTTAATTTTTAGGATCTCGTTTTTTTTTCTTGATGGTGCTTTATTTTTTCAGCCTCCTATGTATATTTAAAATGTAGCATCTTCTCTTGTCTTCTGAGGAGAATTAATTAGTATATTAGGAAGTTTTCTTGGCTACCTGCTCTGTTCCCTGAAGTTTTTTCCTTTCTTAAATCTTTTTCCTCTATAAGTTCATTTTGATTGCCATCTTTCATGATAGAGAGTGATTCTTCAAGATAGAAGGGGTGAAAAACAGACTGGGAAGCATATATTTGGGTGGAAGAGGTTAACTGGTAAAATTTGATCTGGGAAGTTGTAGCTGGCTGTTTGTTGGCTGACCACCAAGTCTCAGCATCTTCAGATCTTTTCTCTAGGGTTGATCAGTTTTTCCAGAGTGGAATTCACCAGTCTTCTGTGGCAAAAGCCCAAGCCTGCTTGCTTCTGAGTGGGGACTAAATTTTTATTTTTTAAAGTCGAATTCTTGTTTTCATTAGGGCATCTCTCTCTCCCACATTCATATGTGCCCCAGTCCAGAATCCCTTGAATTCAGTTTCTTAGACAGTCATTCTCAGTCTTCCTGCAAAGTGTGACAGGGGCTTCCTTGGATGCAGTGGGTGGGAAAGCTATTCTGAGATCCAGCTACCTCTTTTATACACTTCTGGTCCTTTCTTCAGATCCATTGCTCTGAGGCTTTCAGAGATATCTGGTGCCTTCATCCGTGAGGTGTAATACCAGGGTTTGGCAAACTATGGTCTACTAGTCAAATCACAATCTTCTCTATCCCAATCCTTGCCTGTTTTAATAAATAAAAAGTTTTATTGTCACACAGCTATTCCCATAGTCTTGTATTACCTATGGCTACTTTTGGACTACAAAGAAGAGTTGATTAGTCATTATAGAGACCCTGTGGTTGGCAAAGTTTAAAATATTTGCTATGTGGGTCTTTATAGGAAAAAAAAAAAGCCAACTCCCCTACCACATGACAGTATGGACCAATCTGCTTCTGGACTTCCCCTCTTGTTGGCTTGGGTGTCAGTACTTTCTGACTTGCTATGTTGGTTATCATTTATCTAATTTTTTAGGTTTCAGCAACTTATTACTATTTTATGTTTTTCCATTTGTCTTTGGTTTATATCTTTTCCCTCAGAGATATTTTAGCAGAATTTCAAGGGGACATAGAGGTAAATAAACTTTTGAATTCACTTTGTCATGCTTAGCCAGAAGAATAAGGTGGAAATTAGCAACCTCATTAGAAAAGAAAATCAGGTTACAGGAAGCTAATTCTTAAGAACTCAGGACAAAACTGGTATGCAAACCAAGGCCTTTTTGAGCCTGAGGTGGAATTGTGTTTTGTTGACTGCTATACCTTTAGGACTTGATTGTCATTTAGAATGTACTGGACAAATATTCATTCTAGTTACTGTTGTTAAAGTCCAGTTCATAACCATTATGTTCCTCCATTGTCTCCAAGAAGTGCTGATCTTATTTGCACTTATTTCAACCTCCAGAATGTTCATATTAGGATCTGGGTTCATGTAGCCATGGATTTGTCACTAACTCTCATGTCCCATCAGAGCAGAGGCTATATAGCTCTTTGATTTTTTTGTGTTTCCAGTTTGGTGCACTCTTACTTCTGCTCACATTTCACTGGTCAAACTAAATCATGTGGCCAAACTGAAACTCAGTAGGGCAGAGAACATTCTTCGTCAATAGGAAAGCTACAGTGAAGGAAAGGAAGCATTGTGAACAAGTAATACTGTACAACTTCACTCTAGTTCTAGCTTTTACTATCTCTGCCCTGAATAATGTCAGTAGCCTTTCACATGGTCTCCCTGATTCTATGCATGCTCCCTATACAGCAGCCAAAGTGATTTTTTGGAAACATAAGTTAGATTCCATCAACCTTTGACTAAAAAAGTCTCCAATGGCTTCTATCACATTAATAATAAAAATTAATCTCCCTTGTTAAATGGAAAAAAACAAAACCAAAGTGTAAAAAAAGCACACACATCTTGTTATCTTTTGTGTAAGAAATAAGAGGAAATAAGAAATTATACATGTATATGCTTATTTTTATAAAAAGAAGCATCCAAAGTGTAAACCACAAACCAATGAGGTTGGTTACCTATGGTGGAAAGGATATGAGAAACAGTGTCTCATTTACATCTCTGAATATACCTTTTTGTATAATTTTGAATTTTACAAACACTGTATTGCCTCAGTGTTGGGTGGCACTGTGGTTTGGGGCAGGCTAGGGGAGAACTGCAAGCAAATCATCAGCTCCTTACAGTGGGTTTTTCTGTTGGTGTGCATGAAGCAAGTCTGAAACTGCTTTTGAGGTAATGAGGCAATGAAGAAATGAGTCAATATTTTGGGGCACCAAGGTTTGCAATGCAAGAAGAGACCTAGAAAAATAAAATGAGGGAATGCAAGGAAGATGTCCATGGAGAGGCATTAGAAATGTATGTATTGGTGTAAACCCACGATTCTAAAATACTTATGTATTGGTGTATATGCATGCATATGTGCACAAATGTATGCCTGTGTGTGTGCACTATAATATTTGTACACAAATCAGATCTTGGTCTCTAATATCATTCCCTTTTAAAAGGAACCAGGATTCCTTGGAGAAGTTGCTAATTCTAAGGCTGTGCAAGGTAGGTAAAAGACGACCCTAGAACATCTCATCTTGCTAGAATATTATGTTAACCACTAGCTTTTGGTGGCTATTTAAAATTATGCTAATTAAAATTAGCAAGTCAGTTCCATTCATTTGTATTGGCCACATTTCAAGAGCTCAGTAGCAACATGAGTCTGGTGGCTTAGTATTGTATAGCATAGATATGGAAAGTTCCCATCGCTGCAGAATATCCTACTGGATAGCATTATGCCAGAAAGTATAAAGGAGTATTCTAAGAAATAAGGAGCTCATATTATAAGAATGCATGAACTGATTGGAAGGCAAGAAGGGGAAAATTTGAGCACTGAAATGATTAAAAACGTTAATGACTTGTATACCATCGGAAAAATACAAATCCCTGAAACTGTACTGATGGTAAGTAAATAAATACATATATAAATGGAGGAAGGGGAAAACTCTTACAATAGAATGCTAAGGACCAACTGGTAAATGTGTAAGGAATCCTGCAGTTCAAAATCACCATATTGTAATGATTATATTACAGACTGGTTCAGTTAAGAATCATTAATAAATACTAAGTTTAGAGGGAAATTTTAATGAAGAGCAGGATAGTTGCAGGGTCTCTGTGGTTACTTATTGATTGTAAGGAAAAAATTGTAACTACAATGGAGAAATAGATATACCCTGACTGAGTGATCTGAATTACCATTACCAGTGAGAGGCTGATGGACACTGAGTTCCTCTAGATGTACTAACCTGGGAAGAATATATCACTCAGGTAGTGCTCTGGCTGGGATCTGTTACCTGAACAGATCTGTAATCACCAAGGATCCATTAGACAGACCTCAAATGAGTAATGTTTTATTTGAAGTTTGACAACCAATGAAATACCTGATTCTAGACAGGATTCTCTACGGGGGAGGGAGGGTAGGCTATAAAGGACGTTGAATCATGAAATGGAAGATTAGACAAAAATGTAGTGTTAATGTCAGATGTACTGAGGTTGATTACTATATAGTGGCTATTTAAGAAACTAATCTCCTTTTTAGTAAATAAACATTGAAGTGTTTAGGGATAAAGGGCCAAGATGAATGCAACTTACTCTCAGATTCTAAAAAATTGTTCGGATACACACACACACACACACACACACACACACACACACAGAAGCATGCACACACACTATAAGAAAAAAAGCAAGTGGGGTAAAATGTTAACAATATGCAAATCTGGAGAAAAGATATGAGAACCTCTCTGTATATTATTCTTTCAATTTCCATAAGTTTGAAATTAACTCCAAATAAAAAGATTTTTAAAACTTCTTAACCTTGTCCTAAGAAGGGCTTTTGTCATCTGGTTCCCACTAGTTCTCTGCCCTTATATCTGATGTTCACTCTCTCCCTCTCCCTGGGACCTGGAATACACCAGAGTTGTTCTATTTAAAACAATTTTTTAAAATAATTGAATGTATTTATTTTTAATTGAAGAATAATTGCTCTACAATATTGTGTTGGTTTCTGCCAAACATCCACACGAATCAGCCATAGGTATAACTATGCCCCCTCCCTCTGGAACCTTCTTCCCACCTCCCCAGACTTGTGCTAGACTTAGGGATTTTCCTTCTGCTAGAATTCTCCCCCTGGATCTTTGGAGAGCTGGTGTGCTCACATCATTGAGATTAAGGTCTTTGTTCAAATGCCATCTCCTCAGAGAAGCCCTCCTTGAAATGCTGTGCATTCCTTCTTTTTCCTCTTATTACTAATTGACATTGTGCATATTTTCGTTGCATGTTTCTTCAAGTGAATGCACATTCCACGAGGACAGGGACTTTGTTTTGTCTACTGCTAGGCCTTTGATGCCTAGGTAAATATTTGTTGAATGAATACATGAATGATAGGAGTTTTCATCATGCTCATTATGGCCTCAACTTTATCATTAACATTTCTAGCAGGTTAACACTCATTTATGACTCCTCTAGGAGTTGGCTCTCAGTCTTCCATACCTTGGTAGTGGCTTTGGAGAGTTTGTACCCAGAGTCGTCTGTCTCAGGTCCTAGCCTACCCCTGACATTAATCTGTTCCTGCCTTTGGGCATGATATTGATCTCTAAGACATTTGGGTGAAGATTCAATGAGTTAATAATATCAAGTGTTTACCACAGGGCCTAACATATTGTTAAGAGTCAGCCAAAACTTGCTGCTTCAATTATTATTATATCTGCCTAACACAAAGCCTGCCAGATCATAAGTATTTAATGAATAATGAATCATATTAGTGTTCATATCACCAAATATAAGAACGTCATTTCTCCCCCACAACCCTGGTTCCTTTTATTTTTAAATTAACTTTTTTTTTATTGAAAGATAATTGCTTTACAGAATTTTGTTGTGTTTTGTCAAACCTCAACATGAATCAGCTATAGATATACATATTTCCCCTCCCTTTTGAGCCTCTCTCCATCTCCTTCCCCATCCCACCCTCTAGGTTGATATAGAGCCCCTGTTTGAGTTTCCTGAGCCATATAGAAAATTCCGGTTGGCTATCTATTTTACATATGGTAATATGAGTTTCCATGTTACTCTTTCCATATATCTCACCCTCTCCTCCCCTCTTCTAATGTGCATAAGTCTATTCTCCATGTCTATTTCTCCATTGCTGCCTTGTAAATCAATTCTTTGGCACCATTTTTCTAGATTTCATATATATGTGTTAGAATACGATATTTATCTTTCTCTTTCTGACTTACTTCACCCTGTATAATAGGTTCTAGGTTCATCCACCTCATCAGAACTGACTCAAATGAATTCCTTTTTATGGCTGAGTAATATTTGATTGTGGATGTATACCACAAATTTTTTATCCATTCATTTGTCAATGGACATCTAGATTGCTTTCTTGTTCTAGCTATTGTAAATAGTGCTGCAGTGAACAATGGGATACAGATGTCTTTTTCAATTTTGGTTTCCTCAGGGTATATGCCTAGGAATGGCATTGCTGGGTCATAGTTAGTAGTTAGTAGTTTGTCGCTCAGTCGTGTCTGACTATTTATGACCCCATGGACTGTATCCCACCAGGCTCCTCCCTCCATGGGATTCTCCAGGCAAGAGTACTGGAGTGGGTTGCCATTTCCTTCTCCAGGGGATCTTCCTGACCCAGGGATTGAACCCCGGTCTCCCGCATTCCAGGCAGACGCTTTAACCTGTGAGCCACCAAGGAAGCCCATATGCTGGGTCATATGGTGGTCTTTTTCCTAGTTTTTTAAGGACTCACCATACTATCTTCCATAGTGGCTGTATCATTTTACCTTTCCACCAACAGGGCAAGAGCATTCCCATTTTTCCACACCCTCTCTAGCATTTACTGTTTGTAGACTTTTTGGTGATGGCCATTCTGACCAGTGTGAGGTGATATCGCATTGTAGTTTTGATTTAACATTTCTCTAATAATGAGCAATATTGAGAGTCTTTTCATATATTTGTTAGTCATCCATATGTCTTCTTTGGAGAAATGTCTTTTTAGGTCTTTTTCCCACTTTTGGATTGGGTTGTTTGTTTTTCTGGTATTGAGTTGTATTGGAGAAGGCAATGGCACACCACTCCAGTACTCTTGCCTGGAAAATCCCATGGGCGGAGGAGCCTGCTAGGCTCAGTCCATGAGGTTGCTAAGAGTCGGACACGACTGAGCGACTTCACTTTCACTTTTCACTTTCATGCATTGGAGAAGGAAATGGCAACCCACTCCAGTATTCTTGCCTGGAGAATCCCAGGAATGGGGGAGCCTGGTGGGCTGCCATCTGCGGGGTCACACAGAGTTGGATACGACCGAAGCAACTTAGCAGCAGCAGCAGGAGGAGGTGGGTCATAGAGGATCTTGCTTTGATTTATGTCATCAAGTATTCTGCTTATATTTTCCTCTAAGAGTTTTATAGTTTCTGGTCTTACCTTTAGATCTTTAATGCATTTTGAGTTTATCTTTGTGTATGGTGTTAGGAAGTGTTCTAATTTCATTCTTTTACATGTGGCTATCCAGTTTTCCCAGCACCATTTGTTGAAGAGGCTGTCTTTGCCCCATTGTATATTCTTGCCACCTTTGTAAAAAATAAGGTACCCATAGGTGCATGGGTTTATTTCTTGTTTTCTATATTGTTCTATTGGTCTATATTTCTGTTTTTGTGCCAAAGCACACTCTCTTGATGACTTTGTAGTATAATCTGAAGTCAGAAAAGTTGATTTCTCTAGCTCCATTCTTCTTTCTCAAGACTGCTTTGACTATTCAGGGTTTTTTGTGTTTCCATATGAATTGTGAAAATTTTTGTTCTAGTTCTGTGAAAAATGCTATCAGTAATTTGATAGGGATCACATTGAATCTGTAGATTGCATTTGGTAGTATAATCATTTTCACAATATTGAACATGGAATCTCTCTCCATCTGTTTATGTCATCTTTGATTTCTTTCATTAGTGTCTTATAACTTTCCTTATACAGTTCTTTTGTCTCTTTAGGTAAGTTTATTCCTAGATACTTAATTCTTTCTGTTGCCATGAAGAATGGGATTGATTCCTTAATTTCTCTTTGTGATTTTTCATTGTTAGTATATAGAAATGCAAGTGATTTCTGTGTATTGATTTTGTATCCTGCAACTTTGCTAAATTCATAGCTCCAGCAATTTTGTGATACTATGTTTAGGGTTTGCTATGTACAATATCATGTCATCTGCAAACAGTGAGAGCTTTACTTCTTTTTCGATCTGGATTCCTTTTATTTCTTTTTCTTCTCTCATTGCTGTAGCTAGGACTTCCAGAACTATGTTGACTAATAGTGGTGAAAGTGGACACCTTTGTCTTGTTCCTGATCTCATGGGGAATGTTTTCAGTTTTCAATCATTGAGAATAATGTTGGCTGTAGGGTTATCATACGTGGCCTTTACTATGTTGGGGTAGGTTCCTTCTATGCCCACTTTTTGAAGAGTTTTAATCATAAAAAGTGAAAGTGAAAGTGAAGTCGCTCAGTCGTGTCTGACTCTTTGAGACCTGTGGACTGTAGCCCACCAAGCTCCTCCGTCCATGGGATTCTCCAGGCAAGAATACTGGAGTGGGTTGCCATTTCCTTCTCCAGGGGATCTTCCCGACCCAGGGATCAAACCCAGGTCTCCCACGTTGCAGGCAGACGCTTTAACCTCTGCACCACCAGGGAAGTCCTTAAATACAAGAATTCAAGTACTAACATCATAAATTTCGAGGGAGGAATGGAAGCCAGGTTGAAAGAAGAAGGGGGAGGAGATGGGAAAGGAGTGGCGAAAGGGGTGGCCTTACAGACGTCTCCTGCCACCTGCAGATACCCAGGCATTGTGGGACTTTTCTCTGGGCCTCCAGAGAAGGGAGGACTGGAAGTCGGCCCTACCAGAAATCAGACTAGACCAGAACCAGAATTCGAGTTCTCTGCCAAGATGAGGTGATCAGTCTCCAGTCCTCAGCTCAGGCTGAGGGCCCCTTCGACCAGATTCCTGTGTCCAGGACCAGGGGACTAGAAAAACAGGAAAGGATAGGAAGGGTTAAGGAGAGGAAAGAGAGAGGGAAGGGGGGAGAGGTCAATAAAGTCTCTTGTTCCTTACCGGTCGAGGCACTCTGGCCAGTTGTCCACGTCAGGAGGAGCCCAGGGACAAAAGTGTCCCAGTTGTGGCTGCTGAGTCTGATCCACTGGCAGGCAAGCTGGCCCCTGAGTACCCCGAGTGGTCAGGATGTCAGTCTCAGCGAAGAGTCGTCCCCGCCAGAGTCACCGTTTGTTGTAGGAAGGCGGACCCCTTCCAGGGCCCAAAACTGGGCACTTGTCGAACACTCGGAAATGAATTGTCCGAGGAGACATATCTGCTAACAAAGCAAGAGATTTTATTGGGAAAGGGCACCCAGGTGGAGAGCAGTAGGGTAAGGAAACCCAGGAGAACATAGATGGATGCCAAATTTTGTCAAAGGCTTTTTCTGCCTCTATTGAGAGTATCATATGGTTTTACTCTTTCAACTTGTTAATGTGTGTATCACATTGATTTATTTGCATATATTGAAGAATCCTTGCGTTCCTGGAATAAACCCAACTTGATCATGGTGCATGTGCTTTTTGATGTGTTGCTGAATTCTGTTTGTTAAAATTTTGTAGAGGATTTTTGCATCTATGTTCATTAGTGATATTGGCCTATAGTTTTCTTTTTGGGGTTGCCTGTGTCTAATTTCAGTATCAGTGTGATGGTGGCCTCGTAGAATGCATTTGGAAGTGTTCCTTCCTCTGCAATTTTTTGAAAGAGTTTTAGAAGGATAGGCATTAGCTCTTTTCTAAATGCTTGATAGAATTCTCCTGTGGAGTCATCTGGTTCTGGGCTTTTGTTTTGTGGGAGTCTTTTGATCACAGCTTCAATTTCAGTGCTTGTAATTGAGTTGTTCATAATTTCTATTTCTTCCTGGTTCAGTATTGGAAGATTGAACTTTTCTAAGAATCTGTTCATTTCATCCAGGCTATCCATTTTATTGCCATATAGTTGTTCATAATAGTCTCTTATAATCTTTTGTTTTTCTGCATTGTCTGTTGTAACCTCTCCTTTTTCGATTCTAATTTTGTTTATTTGATTCTTCTCTCTTTTTTTTCTTGATGAGTCTGGCTAAAGATTTGTCAGTTTTATCTTCTGAAAGAACCAGCTTTTAGTTTTATTAATCTTTACTATTGTTTCTTTCATTTCTTTTTCATTTATTTCTGTTTTAATCTTTATGTTGTATTTCCTTCTACTAATTTTGGTTGCTTTTTGTTCTTCTTTTTCCATTTGCTTTAGGTGTAAAGTTAGGTTATATATTTGATGTTTTTCTTGTTTCTTGAGGTAGGATTGCATGGCTATAAACTTCCCTCTTAGGACTGCTTTTGCTGCATCCCATAGGTTTTGAGTTGTCATGTTTTCATAGTCATTTGTTTCTAGAAATTTTTTTATTTCCCTTTTGATTTCTTCAGTAACCTATTGGTTATTTAGAAACATGTTGTTTAATCTCCACATGTTTGTGTTTCTTGCAGTTTTTTTCTTGTAATTGATATCTAGCCTCATGCTTGATACGATTTCAACTTTCTTAAATTTGCTGAGCTTTGATTTATGACCCAAGATGTGCCCTATCCTGGAAGATGTTACATGTGCACTTGAGAAGAAAGTGTATTCTTCTGCATTTGGATGTAATGTCCTGAAGATATCAATGAGATCCATCTTATCTAATGTATCATTTAAAACTTGTTTCCTTATTAATTTTCTATTTTGCTGATCTGTCCATTTTTGTGAGTGGATTATTAAAATCTGCTATTATTGTGTTACTTTCAATTTATCCTTTTATGTCTGTTAGTGTTTGTCTTATGTATTGAGGTGTTTCTATGTTGGGTGCATAGATATTTACAATTTTTATGTCTTCCTCTTGGATTGATCCCTTGATCATTATGTCGTGTCCTTCCTTATCTCTTGTAATCTTCTTTATTTTAAGGTCTATTTTATCTGATATGAAGATCGCTACTCCAGTTTTCTTTCACTTCCCATTTGCCTGAAATATATTTTTTCATCCTCTCACTTTCAGTTTATGTGTCTTTAGGTCTGAAGTGGGTTTCTTGTAGACAGTATATGTATGGGTCTCATTTTTGTATACATTCAGCCGGTCTGTGTCTTTTGTTAGGAGCATTTGCTCCATTTACATTTAAAGTAATTATTGATATATATGCTCCTGTTGCCATTTTCTTAATTTTGGGGGGTTGGTTTTATAAATCTTTTTTCTTCTCTTATATTTCTTGACTATATAAGTCCCTTTAACATTTGTTGTAAAGCTAGTTTGGTGGTACTGAATTCTCTTAACTTTTGCTTGTCTGAAAAGTTTTTTATTTCTCCATCAATGAGATGGAGAATGAGATCTTTGCCAGCTACAGCAATCTCAGTTGTAGATTTTTCCCTTTCAGTACTTTAAATATATTCTGCCATTCCCTTCTGGCCTGTAGAGTTTCTGCTGAAAAATCAGCTGTTAAGCATATGGGGTTTCCCTTGTATGTTACTTGTTGCTTCTCCCTTGCTGCTTTTAATATTCTTTCTTTGTGTTCAGTCTTTGTTAGTTTGATTAGTATGTGTATTGGTGTATTTCTCCTTGGGTTTATCCTGTTTGGGACTCTTTGTGCCTCTTGGACTTGATTGACTATTTCCTTTTCCATGTTGGGAAGTTTTCAACTATAATCTCTTCAAAAATTTTCTCATACCCTTTCTTTTTCTCTTCTTCTGGGATCCCTATAATTTGAATGTTGGTGTGTTTGATATTGTCCCAGAGGTCTCTGAGACTAACTTCAATTCTTTTCATTCTTTTTATTTTATTCTGCTCTTCAGAAGTTATCTCCACAATTTTAAATTACAGCTCACTGGTTTGTTCTGCTTCAGATATTCTGCTATTGATTCCTTCTAGAGTATTTTTAATTTCAGTAATTGTGTTGTTTTGTCTCTGTATGTTTATTCTTTAATTCTTCTAGGTCTTTGTTAATTGATTCTTGCATTTTCTCTATTTTGTTTTCAATGTTTTTTTAAAATCATCTTTACAATTATTATTCTGCATTCTTTTTCAGGTATTTTGTTTATTTCCTCTTCATTTATTTCGACTTCTGTGTTTCTAGTTTGTTTCTTCATTTGTGTAGTATTTCTCTGCCTTTTCATTAAAACAAAACAAAACACTTGTTGTGTTTGAGGTCTCCTTTTCCCAGGCTTGAAGGAAAGTTGAATTCTTTCCTTGAAGAAGGTTGAATTATTTCTTCCTTTTCATTTCTGCCCTCCTAAGGTTGGTCCAGTGATTTGTGTAAGCTTCACTTAGGGTGAGATTTGTGCTGAATTTTGTTTGTTTGTTTGTTTATCCTCTGATGAGCAAGGCTGAGTGAGGTGGTAAACCTATGTGCTGATGATTTGGTTGGTATTTTTGTTTTATTTGTTGTTTAGATGATGGGTCCTGCAAAGTGTGCCCTTGGTGGCTGGATGATGCTCAGTCTTGTATTCAAGTGGTTTTGGTTGTGTGAGTGCTCACTATTTGATATTTCCTAGGGTTAATTCTCTGGTAGTCTAGGGTCTTGAAGTCAGTGCTCCTACTCCAAGGGCTCAGGGCTTGATCTCTGGTCAGGAATGAAGATTCCACAAGTTGTTTGTTATGGCATTAAGTGAGATTAAAACAAATACCCCAAAATGAGAAACCAAAGATGAACCCCAGACAAATGGCAGTTACAAAATCAGGTAAATAATAATTAAAATAATGGAATATACACATATACATATATGTCAAAAGTCAAAACAGTCCAACAAAAATAAAGTACAGTAGACTGACCTGGCGAACAAAGGAAATCAAAAATTATATTTACCAGTTAAGAACAAAACTAACTAAAAGCACAAACTGGAAATCAAAATTAAAGCAAGGTGCCAAATGGGAAACAAAGTGATGAAAACAAAACTGACAAATACGTTGAGAGGAAAGGAAAGAAAGAAAAGAAAGAAAGAATAGATATGCAAAGCTAAATAGTGGTAGATGAAGAAGATTTATATACATTTAAGATCAACTGCAAGGGGTAAAGAACAGTAGGAAAGGCAAACAAAGGAATAAATGTAGAAAAAATATAATAAGAAAAAATTAAAAATTAAAATTATAAAAAGAGAATAAAAATGGAAGAAAAAGAAAAAGGAGGGGGAAAAAAGGAAAACTTGTTTTAATTGTGGAATTAAGCAATGAAAATAAAAAGAACAAATATGTTGAGAGGAAAGGAGAGAAAGAAAAGAAAGAATAGATATGCAAAGTTAAATAGAGGTAGATGAAGAAGATTTATATGCATTAAAGATTAACTGTAAGGGGAAAAGAACAGGAGAAGGAAATGAAAGAATAGATTGTAGAAAAAATAATAATAGGTTAAAGAAATTAAAATTAAAAAGAGAGAGAGAGAGAGAAAAAAAGAAAGAAAAAGGAAAACTCCACAGAACTGCAAAATCCCAATGGAGAGGCAGAGGTTTATAACAATAAAAAATGTGACTGAGGAAAAAAAAAGGTTCAAAAGCTTAATTAGATTTAATAGTGCCAATAAAATCAACAACTCCAACAGATGGAGAGAAAGGATAAAAAAGAAAAAAAAAATCCAAACGAATCTACAGAGCAAGTCAAAACATAAGAATAATAAGTGTTTTTCTTGAGTTACTGTTGTCAGAGTCTTTTCCCTCTCTGGGAGTCATAGTCCACCTCACCTCCCTAGGATGCTCTCCAACACTGTGCTGATCTCTGGACCTGCTGTGGGGACTGCTCAGTTTCTAATCTGGTCCAACTCCTATGTGTTCTTGCCTCCAATGTCCATAGCTGTCAGAACTAGTGTATTTTCTTTTGTGGGTCTCAATGACCTTTTATATATTCCATAGATCCAGAATCTGCCTAGTTAATCATGTGGATTTAATCATCAGCTTGTTCAGCTGATGGGAAGGTTTTGGGTCTTCTTCCTTAGGCACATTGCCCCTGGGTTTCAATTGTGGTTTTATTTCCACCTCTGTACGTGGGTTATCCACTGAGGTTTGCTAATGAGGCTGCTCTGGAGGACTTGGGTTTGCTCCTGTGAGGGCCAGGTGTGGAGGTGGTGCAGCTGCTCGGGTTGCAGGGGTTCTGGCAGCACCAGGTACTCAGGGGAGTTGGTGGCTAGGGCAGCAGGAAACAGAGTGCTCTAGAAGGGTATGGCAACCAAGACTGGCCAATATGCTCCAGTATTCTTGCCTGGAGAACTCCACCTCCCTGACAGAGAAGCCTGGTAGGCCACAGTCTACAGGGTCACAAAGAGTCAGACACGACTGAAGCAACCCTGTGCTCATAGACGCAAGACACTTTTTTTGCCTGTAGCAGCTCTGCCCCAGTGAGAGTTGAGCATGAAGGTGGCTCAACTGCTTGGTTTGCGGGGACCCCGGGGGTGCCAAGTGTGCTGCCTGTTCAGGCATTTCGAAGGCTCCCTTGCCTGGGGCCCTTCTCTGTTGTTCAGCACATCAGGCACATATAGGACTCCCCCCATCCCCTGCTGGGGTACTGCTCTGTAGATCGGTGCATCAGTCACTTACAGGAGCACGCTGGGTGGGGCCCTACTCTGTAGTTCAGTGTGTCAGGTGTTTAATGGGACAGCCTCTCTATTGTTCAGCTGCCGCTGCAGGCATGTGGGGAGAGAGAGGCTATGGTGGTGCTCCACTCCCTACACATGACTCCGCAGTATCTCCTTGCTTCCATGGTTGCCTGGTTTTCCAACACAGGCATTTCCCACCACAGCCACCTCCCTCACATCCCCTCGATCCATCTCTCTGCAGTCAACAGCAGCCCTGGCCCTGGGATTGCTCCACAACAGCTTACCTCCAGCTCCCAGCTGCTGAGCCCTCCAGGGAACCTGCCTTCCTGTCTGGGGTATGTACTGCTGTGGCAAGGACTGTCTGAGTCTCATTCCATTTAGGCTGCCACAGGTCAGCTGTTTCACTCTCAGCCTTAAATGTTTCTCCTCTGACTCAGACAATTGCCCCGGGGATTGGACCCCTGCTGCAGTTCCCCCACGGGTGGAGGGCAGGTCCAATCCTGCTAACACTCCTGTTTTCCCCTTAGTTCCCTCATCCTACTGAGTTTTGTGTGGTTCTATATATTGTTTTCCACTGGTCAGGTACTCCTGTCCACTCGCAGCTGGTGTCTGCATGCTCTTCTGTGTTTGAAGGTGTATTCCTGATGTATCCGTGGAGAGAGATGTACACACATCCACCTCCTCTTCTGCCATCTTGTTCCTGTCAACACCATTCTTATGGGTTTTTTGGTTCTTTTATTTGGGAAAATACTTCCTAATTTTGAAAGTGGCATCTGGTTGCTATCTTTTGTTAGCAGAGACACAAAAAGTCAAACATTGAAGCAGTCTATATACTTATAAGTTAAATTTTTAAAACTTTTAAAAAAGAATTTATCTTATAGTATTGTTTGAAAGAATCTAAACTTTAGATTTTTGTGTCTGTATTGTTCTGATTACAATAGACTCTTTTCTACAGTGATTTAAAAGCATAGTTTAAACTATGCATTTACGGATGGCATTATCCTTTGTTTTCCAGTGCATTGCAACAAATACGTACATAGCTTGGTTGACACTATCTTTAATGCTATTTTTTCCTTCACTTCTTTTGTTTAATTTTTTTCCACTAACATCTCTATAAGAACTCCTTTTAAGGAGAAAAGAAAGTATCTTTTACTTCTGTTGCTTGTATTCACATTGTTTCTTTATTTATTTTCACTCTTTCACATATTCATTAATTACGATTTAAAATTCCTCTTGGCATAGGCTTTCAATATTTTAGAGTAATTTCACTTTTTGTTCCAGAGTGCAAGTCATTTTAATATTATTTGTGAATCTATGTTTCTCTCTGTATACTTGACTTTAGATTGCTATCTATATTTTATATATTATCTTGTTCATAAATGTAATGTCTTATCCTCCTCTGTATGTGATCATTACTAATTCTGACTTGCAGTAAATTATTAGTATATTTTTGTTATTATTTCTCTGTATTACTAATATTATTTTATCCCATTTGTTTTTTAATTAAGTCTTTTTCTTTTTTTGATGGTATATTTTTGTTTTTGTATAATGTAAGGCATTTTAATACCCTGTTTCATTTCTTTCAGATTATGCTTCATTTGGCTTAAAATTCATGAGGGCCTGGTCCAAAGTTATTTAAAAAGAATTTATGATGAAAATCTGTACCTGTTAAACTATTCTAATACTTATTCTAAATTAAAAATATTTTGTAATGACAAAAGAGAGAAAAAGAGAGTTTTCCATTTTGGAGAAAAAGAGAGTTCAATATGGCATTCTGAATTAGGGTATTTTTTGACAGCCTCTCTGTCAAAGTCATAACTTGGATTAGCTCTGTGACTTCAGGGGGTACTACATGGACCTCTCATATTTGAGGGATCCAGCAGGGTAATACTGTTGGGTGGCTGAGACACTGTTTTTCTTGTATTTTAATAAAACTCAGCTTGGTTAATAGATATTCATGTTACATGCTGGCATGCTAAGTTGCTTTAGTCGTGTCCAACTCTGTGCAACCCCATGGACTGTAGTCCACCAGGCTCCTCTGTCCATGGGATTCTCCAGGAAAGAACACTGGAGTGGGTTGCCGTGTCCTCTTCCAGGGGATCTTCCCAGTGGGTTGCCATGTCCTCTTCCAGGGGATCTTCCCAACTCAGGGATTGAACCCGTCTCTCTTATGTGTCCTGCACTAGCAGGAGTGTTCTTTACCACTAGTGCCATCTGAGAACTGTTAATTAAAAAGCATCTTTTGACATCTATTATGGGCTGAAATGTGTCTCTTCATATGTTGAAGTCTGAATGTGACTTTATCTGGAAGTAAGACTTTCAAAGAGGTGGTTAAGTTAAAAGGAGGCCATTGAGGTGGGCCCTAATCCATGTCTGATGTCTTCTTAGGAAGAGGAAATCTGGCCAGGCAGACATCGGGGATGTGTGCACACAGAGAAAAGGCCATGTGAAAACACAGCAAAAAGGTAGCCCTCTGGAAGCCAAGGACAGAGGCCTTAGAAGAAACCAAACCTTGAACTTGACTTTTAGCTTCCACACTGGGAGAACATAAATTTCTGTTGTTTAAGCCACCCAGTCTGTGTTACTTCTTTATGGCAGCCCTCATAGACTAATGCATCGAGTCTCTGAATAATTCTCTTTGTTTGACAAAGAGATTTTTTTTTTTTTCAGTTTTAATGGTTGTTGAAAAGTGTTCTCATTCCCTAAATTTGTTTATATACCTGAAGCAGAAGATGAAGATAGACTTTTTAAATGTTTGGGCTATTAATATTCTTTATCTTAATCTACTTTCTGTCATCCCCTTAGCCAGTGTTATTACTTTATTCTCATTTAAATAAGACAAGGCTAGAAAATATATTAAAAATTCACTATATAATGAAGTGGGAATAGTATTTTCCAAACGATGTCAAATATTTTCTGTATTATCCCATGGAGGGATTAAAAAAATGGAATATGGGAAATGGGATCTATCCTAGTAAGACTTAATACTCCGAAGTTTTTTCTCTCTCAGACAATTAACAGAAGTTCACTTTTGCCAAGTTCAATATTCAATTCACAACTCATAACATTTTTTTCCTATTCTATGATGTGAGCATTATTATCATTAAAGCATATACTCAGTTTTACCAAGTGAATTTACTTGATGGACTAAGTTTTATTTTACTTTTTAAATTAAAGTATTCAAATACTTTAAAGATTAATAAACATTGGAGTGCATTCTACTCTAGTATAGGTAATTATTGTAATCTTAATTTTGCTGTTTATTTTTATTGAAGTATAGTTGATTTACAGTATTATATTTGTTTCAGGTATACAACATAGTGGTGTGATATTTTTATATATTACACACTATATGAAGTTACTACAAAATATTGATTGCATTCACAAACTTGTGGTTGCCAAGGGGGAAAGGGGAGTGAGGAAGGTGAGGTAGGTGGAGGGGATTAAGAGGTTCAAACTACTAGTTATAAAATAAATCACAGGGATCCAAGTTTTAAATACATACTTTAATATTTTTTCAGACATTCAATTTTTAAATATAGTTGTTTATAATACAGTATAAAATCTGAATTTAAAAAAGTAAGAAGTAAGTCATCCCTTATCTCTGCTTTTCGGTCTCTGATCTTTTTATTTGGTGAACTATGTTATTAATTTCTATCAACAGCCTATGGAATTATAGAGGAAGCATGGGTCATGCTGGCAGTTTAGACGCAGATAGAAACTCTGGTTTTTCCAGTGGTCATGTATGGATATGAGAGTTGGACTAGCTGAGCGCTGAAGAATTGATACTTTTGGACTGTGGTGTTGGAGAAGACTCTTGAGAGTCCCCTGGACTGCAAGGAGATCCAACCAGTCCATTCTGAAGGAGATCAGCCCTGGGATTTCTTTGGAAGGAATGATGGTAAAGCTGAAACTCCAGTACTTTGGCCACTTCATGGGAAGAGTTGACTCATTGGAAAAGACTCTGATGCTGGAAGGGATTGGGGGCAGGAGAAGGGGACGACAGAGGATGAGATGGCTGGATGGCATCACTGACTCGATGGACATGACTTTGGGTGAACTCCGGGAGTTGGTGATGGACAGGGAGGCCTGGCGTGCTGCAATTCACGGGGTCGCAGAGTCGGACACAACTGAGCGACTGAACTGAAATAAACTGAGAAACCTTCCTCAGCTGTCTCTTCATGAGTTCGGTTTTCCTTGTTCAGGTGTGCATGCTTTGTTTTGTCCAGTAAATAAATATGCTGAGTCACATCTGGTGCTTTCGATGAGCCCTTTGAGTTCTCATTTTAGGCAAAGGAACTAATTTCTCTGAGGCATTAACTCAATAACACTTAGTCCCATGAATGAAAAGGCAAGAGGTGCCAGAGCTGGGAATCTAGTATAAGGAGAGGGTGCCGTGGATGTGGAGGGACAGGGCATTTGGACAAGGATGGGAGTTAGAGTGGGCTTCGTAGGTAGCACTAGAGGTAAAGAATCCATCTTCCAATACAGGAGACATAAGAGATGTGTATTTGATCCCTGGGTCGGGAAGATCCCCTGGAGGAGGGTATGGCAATCACTCCAGTATTCTTGCCTGGAGAATCCCATGAACTGAGGAGCCTGGTGGGCTACAGTCCATAGGGTCGCAGAGTCGGACATGACAAGTGTGAGAACCTGTAGTTCATGGAAGGTCCTCCAGGGTCTCAAACCAGGAGCCTCAGAAGGTGGGCATGAAGACACAGACACTGAGATATAGGTAAGGTGCCCTGAACAAAAGGGAATGGACTACTGCTGGGCTACTGGGTCTGGGAGGCTATTGTTCAGGATGGGCTTCAGGAGCTTGATAGGCTTCCCAGAGAGGGAAGGAGAAGTGAGACTAGTGGAAGATGCAAGGGTCCCACAGGTAGAGGTTGCTCGCCATCCCGTTCCAGGCTTTCCGCTCACTTTGGATCCACTAGTCTGGCAAGTGTATGTCAAGAGCCTGGGAGGGGTCAACCTTGCTTGTAACAAAAGCAAAAGCCTACACCTAAAGTAATACTGGATTTGATTAATTCATTTAACATTAAATTCAAATGTTTAAAAAGTTCAGGTAATTTAGGTAGTTCAGGTAAGCACTAAATGAGTAATTTTTAATTTTTTTTAAAGAAAAAAAATCCAATGACAGGATAATGGTCTGAAATACTTCACAATATTTCTAAAAACTGTTTTGCTTTTCAGGAGAAATTTCTTCTAAATCTAATGTCATAATTAGTGTAAGCAGGGAGGTTTTTTGTGTCTGAAAATATTGCCTGATTCTGGGGTTAACCAACAGCATGTCAGAGGTGGGAATACTGAGTCTAGTGTGCCCAGTGCTATCAAAACACTCATTTTCGTCTAGCTCCTGCCACTTTGAAGCTTTAGCGGGGGAATTACATGGATCATCAGCTTCCCAAGGGGACCTAATCGTACTTTTGATACAACAGTGGGGTGCTGCCTGGCCATGTTATTTTCTCTGCAACTACATCATACACTACTTTGCTATAAGGATGTGCCTAAGTGCTCATGTGACCTTGACCCCTGGCCCAGCATTTTGGATGGCAGTGGCTACCTGTCCCAGTGGACTTAACCTGTTGTCTGGCAAGTACCCTTAAAGGTTCTTTCTCTCAAGAACTTGAATCAAAACACTCAACTTGTAGTGGGTGCTGAATTTTGTAGTCATGTAATGTTAGGGTTGGGTCTGTGTCTTTAAAGCCAAAACCACCTATGAGCTAAAGTTGGGGAGGCAGTCAGAGAAACTGTGAATGGTCTTTCTGCAGCCCAGAGAATGTAGCCGAAAAAGAGAAACAGAGATGGGAGCCAGTGTTAGGTAAGGGACTGTGGAGATTGGTGGGGAGAGAAATGTAGATAAAGAAACAGACCAAGAGGCTGACAGTATTTGCTTTGCTTTTTGATGGCTTCTTTCAAGCTCCATGTCCTGTGGAGGCCTCCTTTTTGAGTTAAGTTGAACTATTTATTTCTTGTTCTTAAACTAACTTTGACTACAACAAACACAAAAAGTTAGGCCAAAGAACTGCTTGTAGAAATGAGTTATGCCCAAGGAAAGGTAGTTCTGAAAGTAATCAAAGCTTCATGGAGAGAATTTGACATGAATAAAAAGCACTAGACATATATCAAGCTATGAAGGGTCAATAAGTGTGAAACTATAAACTATACCATCCCCAGAAGCCACCTTTACTGAAATGTTTTCAGGGTCAGCTATCAGCAATTTTGGAAACTTCTTATTTAGTTTATCTGACTTCTGAAAACTTGGCTAATAATTTTAATGTCACCTTTTATTTGGTATTTTATATCTCCTTACTTGGAGATGTCTGAAGGAGGAAAAATGTACTTATCATGGAAGAGTCAAAAGCCTTGAAGTCTATACATTCTCAGAGAGTATCTTGTCACATTGCCAAATCGGTGACAAGAGAAGGTGAAAGAAAAGTCATTTATTACTCTCAGCTTGCACCTAAGAGTTATGGTTATTGTTGAGTCATCTGTCTGCCCTGATCTATTTCAGTGATATTTGTGGATTATTTATTTCTCTCTGGCATTACTAGGTGCCAGAATTTAGTGAAAAGAAGTGCAACTCAGAACTTTATGGGAGGATGAGCTTTGCTATTGAGTGCTTATCCAATTTTAAAAAAGAGATGCATTTATATATTGAGTGGGTTGACTAACCATTTCTGTCAGAATGTAATGAAAAGAAGGAAAGGAAACAGTAGTATCAGCATGAACAAGGATTTGGGAACATTTTCAAAACAGGAGTTCAAGGATTAAACACAGGGGACTTCCCTACTTCCCTGGTGACCCACCGGTTAAGATTTTGCCTTTCAGTGCAGGAGGTGCAGGTTCTATCCTTGGTCTGGGAGCTAAGATCCTGCATGCCTCATGACCAAAAAAACCAAAACATAAGCAGAAGCAGTATTGTAGCAAATTCAATAAAGATTTTAAAATGGTCCACATTAAAAAATCTTTAAAAAATAAAATGAAGATTAGGGATATAGAAAGTTCTATATTGCTTTAACCACTGAGAAACTGCTCTTCCTCTAATCTAATGACTCTTGTATTGGGGCGGGGGGCAGAATCCTCTAGGGTTGTATTGATGATCTCAAAGGATATTTTGAAGTTTTCAGGATATCATTGATTTTTCTGATATTTAATTGAGAGTTGAAACCATGTCTTCAGGGGAATTAAAAAGAACATTATACACAAAAATCTTCAATCAGTGTTTGCTATAAGAAAGTTGTTTGCACAAAAGCATTTGTAATTTGCAAAGAAGGATCCCTAATTCAAAAGCCTGGGCATCACTGTCTATGATTTTAGAAGAAGATCTTTAAACCTGAATATTGAATTAATAGTTTCTTGGTAAACAGAACTAAAGCTTTATCTGAGATTTTTGACCATTGATCATTGCAGGCTTTAGGGTTATCTGATCATCTAAGTGACTAAAGCTTTCATCTAAGAAAGCTGTTTCCATGGCTTAAGGGATGTGAAGTCTGTTATCAACAGAACATTGTTGATTTGGTGGCAAAAATTCTCTGAAATAATCAGTGTCCTGCTGATCCATTCTCTCATCTCTGTCTATGTTAAACTCACTCTATGGTGAAAAAAAAATGTGACCATGTGTGGTGAGGGGGCTCCCATCCTTGCTGATTCTTTGAAAGAAGAGGACGATAAGAAGTCAAACTTTAGTATAGCTCTGCTACTGCTGCTGCTGCTAAGTCACCTCAGTCATGTCCAACTCTGTGCGACCCCATAGATGGCAGCCCATCAGGCTCCACCGTCCCTGGGATTCTCCAGGCAAGAACACTGGAGCGGGTTGCCATTTCCTTCTCCAGTGTATGAAAGTGAAAAGTGAAAGTTCATCCTGGGTTAAAATGTAAGTTCTTTAGGGAAGCTTCATGTCCTTTTGGTGGGAATGTAAACTGATTTAGCCACTATGGAGAGCAATGTGGAGGTTCCTTAAAAAACTAAAAATAGAACTACCATATGACCCAGCAATCCCACTCCTGGACATATACCCAGATAAATTCATAATTCAAAGACACACATGTACCCCAGTGTTCATAGCAGCACTATTTACAATAGCCAGGACATGGAAGCAACCTAAATATCCATAAACAGACGAACGGATAAAGATGTGGTGCATATATACAATGGAATACTACTCAGCCATAAAAAGGAATGAATTTGGGCCATTGATAGAGATGTGATTGGACCTAGAGAGTGTCATACAGTGTAAAGTAAGTCAGAAAGAGAAAATAAATACTGTATGTTAATGTATATGCGTGGAATCTATAAAAATGGTATAGATGATCTTATTTGCAAAATAGAAATAGAGACACAGACAAATATAGAGAATAAATATATGGATAGCAAATGAGAAAGGGGAAGAGGGTGGGAAGAACTGAGAGACCAGGATTGGCATAAATGCACTGTTGATACTATGTATGAAGTAGATAGCTAAGGAGAACATCTCGTACAGCACAGGGAACTCTACTTAATGCTCTGTGGTGACCTGAGTAGGAAGGAAATACAAAAGCGGAAGGATATATGTATATATAGGTTTCCCTTGTGGCTCACCTGGTAAGAACTCACCTGCCATGTGGGAAACCTGGGTTCAATCCCTGGTTGGGAAGATCCACTGGATAAAGGAAAGGCTACTGGCTCCAGTATTCTGGCCTGGAGAATTCCATGGACTGTATAATCAATGAGGTTGCAAAGAGTCTGACACGACTGAGTGACTTTCACATCACATATGTATACGAATAGCTCAATCACTTTGCTGTACAATAGAAACTAATACAACATTGTAATTCAATTATACTCTAAAAATTAATTTTAAAAATAAGTTCTTTAGCCTGGACACAGTCCTTCTTGGTCCAGCTCTACTTCAGGCCTGTCTTCTCTAACATCTTGGCTCTTGCAGACATGCTAAAGTTACCATGCATCATTCTCTAGAAACCCGAGTGTCTCTCTTGAGTCCATATTCTGTGTCCCCTAAAATGATCTCTTACCACATCTCTCCTGTTCTTTCAGAGTCAGCTCAGGTTCTCTCTGCGCAGCCCTCTTTGACTCTTCCAACTTCAGTTCCTATTACAGCCATCATATAATTTACTCATCACAGCAATACATGATTAAGGAAGGGCAGATATTAATCAAGAGTGTTCCCATTGGATGAACGAGGAAAAGGAGATCAAGATAAGTGAGTTACCCAAGGTGGAAAATCTTACAAACAACAGGATCATGTTTGGTACCTAGATGTTCCTATCCTAATTTTGTGTTTTATCCCCATTTCCCATGTTAATTTATAGTTTTTTAAGGTATAGGTTCTCAACTGCTTCAATATTGTCCAACTCTTTGTAACCCTATGGACTATAGTCCACCAGGCTCCTCTGTTCATGGGATTTTTCCAGGCAAGAATACTGGAGTGCATTGTCATGCCTTCCTCCAGGAGAGCTTCCTGACCCAGGGATCAAACCTACATCTCCTGTGTTTCTTGCGTTGCAGGCAGATTCTTTACTGCTGAACCATTTTTTTTTTTAGGGTGTAGATGTTGCTTTTCTTTTTTTTTCCTTTAAAAGTTATTTATTTTTAATTGGAGGGTAATTGGTTTGCAATATATAAAGAGGTCAGAATGGAATTTTACTTCTAGCTGTGCCTGCTGCAGTTGGCAAGGCTAATAAAAATTTGGGGATGAGCAAGAAGAACAATTCCTAGAGGCAAATTGTGTTTTACTTTATGAATAAATGTTTATTTGGAGTTCAATAGTCATCTCCTGGTATAACTGGGATTTTAGAATGAATATCTATTAATAGTCTTGTTGATTAGTTTCTTGGCTTAGGGAATTGCCTATGTTAAAATCTAACCACACGTATCCAGATCAGAAGTCAGCAGAATTTGATTCCTAGAGGCACAGGTTATAACATTGCCCTCTCACCTCAATCCTATGCAAGGGTTCTGCTTATGGAATGACAATTACTTCACTGCTATTGGTCAAAGCTTTATTGGATCATAGTCAATTTGCCGTAGGTGAGCAGTGAATATGAGAGCAGCTTACTTTATTTGGAAAATTAATTCTTGACATTCCACTCAGTGTTATATATATATATTTAATACTATGTTTTATATGTTTTTCTTAATTTTGTTTCTCTGGGTTGTTTTATTTCTCCAAGCATGTCTTCACTTCTTGGCCTCATTTATGTTTTTTAAAGGCTTATGGAGTCCTTTTTCATTAGTTTTTTTTCTGATATATTTAATATCTCTAGTCAACCAGTCTCTTCATGTTTGGGCACATTTTTGTTATCATTAACTTGCTTTAGATTCTCTTTACAAATACTTTAAAAATATCTTGGGTGTGATCTCATTAGTCAGATGTAGGCTAGAGACAGGGACATCCCTTTCCTTACTCTTAACTTAAGGCAGCTTTTATTGCTAATTGGATTATTTATACCAAGGGCCATACTTTTCCCAGGATGCTCATGATAATCTCTTTTCACGGAAAAGATGAAGGAAAGAGTAAGGCTTATGGACAGGTGCTTTGTCTTGGGATTCAACAGAAGTTAGTCGGACTTGACTTGAAATTATACCCATTGTAGACTGAAACAAAATCCTGGGGAAAGAGTTGTCAACAAAGAGCTTAAGATGAAGTATCGAGGAGACTTCCCTGGTGGTCCAGTGGCTAAGATTTTATGNTTTTTTTTTTAGGGTGTAGATGTTGCTTTTCTTTTTTTTTCCTTTAAAAGTTATTTATTTTTAATTGGAGGGTAATTGGTTTGCAATATATAAAGAGGTCAGAATGGAATTTTACTTCTAGCTGTGCCTGCTGCAGTTGGCAAGGCTAATAAAAATTTGGGGATGAGCAAGAAGAACAATTCCTAGAGGCAAATTGTGTTTTACTTTATGAATAAATGTTTATTTGGAGTTCAATAGTCATCTCCTGGTATAACTGGGATTTTAGAATGAATATCTATTAATAGTCTTGTTGATTAGTTTCTTGGCTTAGGGAATTGCCTATGTTAAAATCTAACCACACGTATCCAGATCAGAAGTCAGCAGAATTTGATTCCTAGAGGCACAGGTTATAACATTGCCCTCTCACCTCAATCCTATGCAAGGGTTCTGCTTATGGAATGACAATTACTTCACTGCTATTGGTCAAAGCTTTATTGGATCATAGTCAATTTGCCGTAGGTGAGCAGTGAATATGAGAGCAGCTTACTTTATTTGGAAAATTAATTCTTGACATTCCACTCAGTGTTATATATATATATTTAATACTATGTTTTATATGTTTTTCTTAATTTTGTTTCTCTGGGTTGTTTTATTTCTCCAAGCATGTCTTCACTTCTTGGCCTCATTTATGTTTTTTAAAGGCTTATGGAGTCCTTTTTCATTAGTTTTTTTTCTGATATATTTAATATCTCTAGTCAACCAGTCTCTTCATGTTTGGGCACATTTTTGTTATCATTAACTTGCTTTAGATTCTCTTTACAAATACTTTAAAAATATCTTGGGTGTGATCTCATTAGTCAGATGTAGGCTAGAGACAGGGACATCCCTTTCCTTACTCTTAACTTAAGGCAGCTTTTATTGCTAATTGGATTATTTATACCAAGGGCCATACTTTTCCCAGGATGCTCATGATAATCTCTTTTCACGGAAAAGATGAAGGAAAGAGTAAGGCTTATGGACAGGTGCTTTGTCTTGGGATTCAACAGAAGTTAGTCGGACTTGACTTGAAATTATACCCATTGTAGACTGAAACAAAATCCTGGGGAAAGAGTTGTCAACAAAGAGCTTAAGATGAAGTATCGAGGAGACTTCCCTGGTGGTCCAGTGGCTAAGATTTTATGCTCTCAATGCAGGGAGTGCTGGTTCTATCCCTGGTCAAGGAACTAGATCGTGCATGCCATAACTAAGGCTAGATGCAGTCAAATAAGTAAGTATTAAAAAGATGAAATACCTCAATGTCCCTAGATATGGACAGAGTGGGACTTCTGGGGCCTGTAATCTTGCAGATGAGGGGTAAAGAATCCACCTACCCATGCAGGAGATGCAAGAGGCTGGGGTTTGGTCTCTGGGTTGGGAAGGTCACTTGGAGTAGGAAATGGCAACCTGCTTCAATATTCTTGCCTGGGAAATCCCATGGACGGGGAGCCTTGTGGGCTACATTCATGGTGTCACAGAGATATGACCTTGCATGCAAATGCAAATCCTGGAGATCCAGTGAGTTAGGTATGAAGCTTGGGAAAGGAAGGTGACTAAAGCAAGAGCAGGCTGAAGAGGACCCTGGAGCACCAGCGTCAGAACAGACACTCAGAGAGGAGAGGAGAGCAGGGCAGGCTGTGAGCACTAGTGGGGAGTGGGGGCTTAGAAGTGAGGCCAGTTATCACTCCTGGGACATGGAGACTCATGACTGGACTTTTTTGGAAACTTGCATTCTGTTCTAGAAATTTCCTTGCAACTGATTCTCTGCAACTGCAAGCAAAGATTAAATGGAACTCTAATCTCACTCCCTTTCTTTTCTCTTGAGAACTAAAGCACTTTTTGCCATTTTCATTCTTGGGACAGCATTTTGTCTTTGTTGACTAACCCAGAGAAGAAAGTTTGTTGGTTAGAAAATATTTTAGGAGAAGAAAGTATTTCATTGGCAAGATTGTGAACTCTATTATGATGAGGAGAACTAATTTAAAGTAAATTCTGCCTCTCAAATGGAAAACAAAATGAAATGTCACTACTGCAGTTTCTAAATTTCTGGCCATCAGCTCCTGGCTTTCTTTCCATATTTATGTAGTGATATCTCCCTGTCCCCACTGTGGGACAAGGACACTCCAGTTTCTAAGCAGGAAGTATATTAGCAGTTGGATTGCTAATCATAAATAAAAAGTAGGGTTTTAGTCTTAACTGTGCTCGTTAAAGAGTAGACACTGAGTGCCTATGATAGTAGGACTTGCTTGCACAGTGATAAACTGCAAGGTTGTCCCTCAGCAACAAATAAGAGACCCTAAAGTCTCACCCTCTGATGATTTCCTTGCTCCACTGGATTTTTGGGTATTTTGACTGCACTGCTGAGGTCAGCTCTGGTTGTTTTCCTAATGGCATGTAACCTGGATCTGGTAAAATATTCTTTCCCCTGGTGGTATTGCTAAAGTCAGGCATGCTTCATTTTCAGATTTTGTCATACTCATTACCACAAGAGCTGAATGTGGCTAGAACAGCAGACACCATGACTAGCACCCCCACCCCCCACCCCTAATCATCATAGCAACATAAGAAAGTAAATGAGAAGGGTATTTGCTGACAAAGATCGGTCTAGTCAAAGCTATGGTTTTTCCAGTAGTCATGTATGGATGTGAGAGTTGTATTTTAAAGAAAGCTGAGTGCCGAAGAATTGATGCTTTTGAACTGTGGTGTTGGAGAAGACTCCTGAGAGTCCCTTGGACTGCAAGGAGATCCAACCAGTCCATCCTAAAGGAAATCAGTCCTGAATATTCTTTGGAAGGACTGATTCTGAAACTGAAACTCCAATATTTTGGCCACCTGATGCAAAGAGCTGCCTCATTGGAAAAGGCCCTGATGCTGGGAAAGATTGAAGGCAGGAGGAGAAGGGGACGACAGGAGATGACATGGTTGGATGGCGTCACCGACTCGATAGATATGAGTTTGAGCAGCTTCAAGAGTAGGTGATAGGCAGGGAAGCCTGGCATGCTTCAGTCCACAGGGTCCCTGAGCCGGAAACGACTGAGTGACTGGACTGAACTGAGAAAGGGTTGGGTTTGTGAAGAAAATGAAAGGAAGAAACTTTCTTTCTTTGAATAGGAACTTAATTTGCTATCTGTTTCTAGATCAGGTTTATAGGCTGCCTAATCTGCCTTCCTGCCTGCCTTCTTTCCTTCCCTTCATCTTCCTTCCTACCCTTACCCTTCCTTTCTTTCTTTATTTCTTCCTGGAACTAAAATATAGATTAGAGTAGTAGTCCTAATTTGGAGAGAAATGTTTGATAATGTCTTCTCTGTGTTGTCATGAAAACAAACAAAACAAACAGCAACAGCAATAAAGACCAACGTCACAATAAAAAAGTAATAACACCTCAAAGTACTCTATTCATGGATTCTTTTTTCATACTTTATGTGGAGAAGGGGAGATGTTTCAAAATTAGAACCCCCCTCCACACCTTTGGAATGATGGAGCTTTTATTAAATTTACATCTTCAATTTCAAAGAATAATCAATAGAAAAGAAAAAGATTTATTAAAGTTGTGGATGGTGGGTCATGAAAGGGACCTTCTATCTTGAGGAGAAAGATAATTTCATTTCCCCCCAATATGTTTCAGTACAATTTAAAATATCATGTCAACCTTATCTTCAAATTATTTTGGCTTGCAGGCAAATATCCTTGCAACTCCAATCTTTAAGATGCTCTCAAAAATAAATAACATTAAGGTTATTCAGCAATGCAAATGAGCTTTTGACACTGGAAACAGTTTCAGCATGTTGATAACTGCAATTTAATTAGCAAACTGTGTAATTAAGTCACATTTAATGAAAAATAGTGCTGATGTATACTTGAGTGGCTCTTGCTTATACATCTGTTAAAAATGAAGGGTATTAAGTTTTCTCCTGAAGGTTCTGTAGCTATGTGAAATATATAGATGACATTCTAAGAAACCAAAATACTAAAATATTCTGAGTGGGCATTTAAAGATGTTGATTCTGAATAGTTATGTCATCCCACTGAATTTTGAATATTTAAACTTCAGCATCTTAGATATTCATATGGTGTATGTTATTCCTCCCACACCTGTAATTGTCTGGGTAAAATCTGTCCATCCTGGGGCTTTTCTGGTGGCTCATTGGTAAAGATTCTGCCTGCCAATGTTGGAGACATGGGTTTGATCCCTGGTCTGGGAAGATTTCATATTTCTTGGAGCAACTAGGTCCATGTCCCACAACTATTGAGCCTGTGCTGCTCTGGAGCCCGGGAACTGCAACTACTGAAGCCCGAGCACCTAACGTCCATACTCAGCAACAAGAGAAGCCATGATAATGAGACACCTGTGCTCTGCAGCTGGAGATAGCCCCAGCTTACTGCAACTAGAAAAAAGCCCACGCAGCAACAAAGACTCAGCACAACAAATAAATAAATAAAATTATTAAACCAAAATCCTGTCTATCCTTTGAACCCTAGCTCAGATGTCAGCCTGTCAGGTAAACTTCCTTATTCTTCCCCTTTCGTTTGAATATTTAAGTCCCCTATCTTCTATCTCTCCCTCATAGCTCAGTTGGTAAAGAATCCGCCTGCTACTCAGGAGACCCCAGTTTGATTCCCAGGTCAGGAAGATCCACTGGAGAAGGTGTATGTCACCCATTCTAGTATTCTTGAGCTTCCCTTGTGGCTCAGCTGGTAAATAATCCACCTGCAATGTGACAGACCTGGGTTCGATCCCTGGATTGGGAAGATTTCCTGGAGAAGGGAAAGGCTACCCCCTCCAGTATTCTGGCCTGGAGAATTCCAGGGACTAAGTCCATGGGGTAACAAAGAGTCAGACACCACTGAGCGACTTCACTTTCACTTATCTTCTAGCTATCTTAAATGTTTGACCCTTCCTGCTTTCATGCATTGGAGAAGGAAATGGCAACCCACTCCAATGTTCTTGCCTGGAGAATCCCAGGGACGAGGGAGCCTGGTTGGCTTCCGTCTATGGGGTTGCACAGAGTTGGACACCACTGAGTGACTTCACTTTCACTTCTCTCTCTCTTAAATATTTGACCCTTCCTGCCCTCCTCACATTGTAGTTTGTTTTATTCTACTAGATAAGCACCCTCAGGGTCACAATTCATTTCCTTCACCTTTGTATCTCTTACAATGAGGATATTATAGAAATTAAAGTAACAAATGCCTCCTGATTCCATTACCCTGCTTTATTTTCCTCATGCATGTGATCATTAGCATTATGCTATAGTTGTTTCTAATTCACGTCTCATTCTCTTACTCTCAATGTAAATGAAGCCCCACAAGGAGCAGGAACCTTACCTTTTGACTTCAGTATTCCCAGCACTTAGCATAATAGCTGATGTATAGTAAGAGTTCAATAAATGTTGTTAGATGATTCTGTAAATAATTGAATGCAGAGATATATAAATTATTCAATAACACAAATAAAAATTATAGAGAAAAAGGGATATTGGGGGCCCAGTTATTCTTATTGATTCATAGGTGTATCTCAAACTACAAGCCTCTTCAAGACATTTCCATTATCATTCTAAGGTTTTTCTGTTTTACATTGTTTCATAGATGATAAGTACCACTCTCCAGGTTAGAAATGGATGATCAGTGAGAATCAAGAACTCACTCATAAAGTATCCATGAGAGGGGCAAGCTGAGAATTCTTAGCCTCTGAATTCTGGCCCATGAAACTTTTTTCTATCTTAATTTGTGATAGATTTACTGTGAAGCTAAGAAATGTAAGTTTCAGGCCCCTCCTTTGCATAGGCCCCTTCCAAAGCCCTGGACCTAATTTTGTATTTTTAGTTTTAATTTTTTAAAGTTTGTAATTTTATTTTTTTTTTCTTTTAAAGGGGATCGCCCCATCCTCAGGTGTATGAACCTCATGCTCCACAAAACCTAGATGCATCGCTTCTCTTCCTCCAGACTCTAACTTTGTCTCAGTTCTATATAGTTACTCACTATCTTTGCATTCTTTGAATCTGGACTCTCTCAGTGTCTGCTTTGAGTTGTCCGACCTCCTTTTGTGTGTTGCTACTCTACCAAAGCTTTTCTCCAGTCTCAAACATTTTAAAAAATACTGTGGAATTATAATCAGACTACAAAATTTAAATAAGGATTGTGATTTCCTAATTTCCCCTCTCCTTTAGTTACAGAAATTGTTTATATTTCCCAGTTTTAACAAATATCCAAAGTCTGGATTTGTAGAAAGCTTTATTTAGTCTGAAAGCAGGTTTTTTCCCATAACCAATTAGGTCCCCACATTTAATGAAAAGCATGTCTCATCTCTAATAAATATCTGAACAGACTTGGCTCATTGTCACAAACAAATTCCATCAACTCTTAATCAAGTATCCTGGCTCTGTAGGAATTTTAGAGGCACCAGATATCCATGATGTTTTAGCTTTTATTTATTTTTATTTACTTTAGAAAAATTAATTGTAGTATAGTTGCTTTACAATGTTGCTAGTTTCTGCTGTACAGAAAAGTGAATCAGCTGTATTATATCCATATATCTCCTCTGTTTCGGATTTCCTTCCTGTTTTAGCTTTTAATTCCCCTCTAGGTTAAAACATGTAA
>SJYA01001410.1:652967-664268 GCA_006410615.1 Neotragus moschatus | reverse complement strand
TCCCTGGGATTCTCCAGGCAAGAGTCCTGGAGTGAGGTGCCATTGCCTTCTCCATATATATTATAGTAAAAGTCTTCCCAGGTAGCTCTATGGTAAAAGAATCTGCCTGCCAAGACAGGAATTGTGGGAGATGCCAATTCAATCCCTGAGTCAGGAAGAGCCCCTGGAGGAGAGAATGGCAACCTACTCCAGTATTCTTACCTGGAAAATTCCATGGGCAGAGGAGCCTGGCCAGGTACAGCCCATGAGGTTGCAAATAGCTGGACACAGCTGAGCGACAGAACACACACACGTGCACATGTGCACTGTTTTATTATCTAACATATTCAAATCTCAACAAAAAGTTACAAAATATGCAAAGAAACAGGAAAATATGGCACATAAACAGAAAAAAAGTAATCAATAAAAAATGTCCCTGAGGACGTCCAGATGTTGAACAAACTAAAAAAAGACTTCTTAAATCAGCTATGTAAAGTATAATTAAAGAATTAAAGCAATACACGTGTTAAAAATTCTTTTAAAATGTGAGAATTCTGTCTTACCAAACAGAGGTATCATTAAACAGGTAGAAATTATAGAAGTAACCAAATAGAAATTCTGGAGTTAAAAATTACAATAGTGGAAAACAATCACCAAAGGTGTCAGCTGCAGGTTTGAAATGTCAGAGTTAAAAAATAGCCAACTTGACCATATTTCAGTTGAGATCATACAGTTTGAGNATTAAAGCAATACACGTGTTAAAAATTCTTTTAAAATGTGAGAATTCTGTCTTACCAAACAGAGGTATCATTAAACAGGTAGAAATTATAGAAGTAACCAAATAGAAATTCTGGAGTTAAAAATTACAATAGTGGAAAACAATCACCAAAGGTGTCAGCTGCAGGTTTGAAATGTCAGAGTTAAAAAATAGCCAACTTGACCATATTTCAGTTGAGATCATACAGTTTGAGCAATTAAAGGAAAAATTAATTTAAAAATGAACAGAGTCTCAGAGACCTGTGAGATAATATCAAACATACCGATTACATGGGTAATGAATGAGAGCCCCATAAGGGGGGGGGGGAGCAGAAAGAATATTTGAAGAAATAAAGACCAATAGCTTCTTAAATATGATGAAAAAATTTAATCTGGACATCTGAAGATCTCAAAATACACAAAGCAGGATAAACTGAAAGAGATCCATACTTGTACCCCTCAAATTGTCAAGAAACAAAGAATCTTGAAATCAGCAAGAGGGAAAAGGTCCATCACAAACGAGAGATGTCTCATCAAAATAGTCGTGGCCAGAATGCAGTGGCGAGGAAATGTTCAAAGCGCGGTTACCCAAGCAACACTGTCTGTTAAAAGTGAAGAAGAAACTAAAATACCTTCAAGTCAATAAAAATGGAGAATCCATCATTAGCAGACAAACACTAAGAGAAATACAGCCCTTCAAGGTGAAATGGAAGAAATCACTGGACAGTAACTAGAATCCACACGAAGAAATGGAGGGCGCCCAAGAAGTAACTGCATAGTGAGTGTAAAGGCAGTAACATTGTATTTTTGCTCAGATGCTTCCCACCTATCTGATTTAAAAGACACCTGGATAAAGCAGGAATCCCAAAACTGTGTTGATCCATATGCAAGGTACAAAGGGTGATGATAAAGGTACAAAGCAAGGGGGAGGGATGAGAACAAAGTTTCTGTATGCTGTTCTAAGAAAGCTCATATCGAGCCAAATTATAATAGATTGTTTTAAATTAAGAGGTTAATTGTAATCTCCTGAATAACAATTTAGATAACAACTGAAGACAATATAGTAAAAGAAACAGGAGATTAAAATGGTACATAGAAAAATATCTCATTGACACAAGGAAAGCAACAATAGAGAAATATCTATCTGCATGTTTTCCAGCCACACTGGGATGAATTTAGAAGTAAATAACAAGATAAAATTTTGAAAATACACATATGGGAGAAAATTAGCCAACATTCATGCCTCTGAGGGGAGAGCTGAGAACCCAGAGGGCAGAGTCATGATTCCACAGAGCTGTCCTGAACTCCAGAGGATAACTCCCAACATTGAAATCTCACGAAGTTTGCCCAGTTGGATCTCTAAATTGTGTGGGACCAGTGACTTGAATTTCTTTCCATTTTCTCCTTCATTGAACCAGAATGTCTATAATTATTATCCTATGCCCATTCCAACATTGTATTTTGGGGGCAGAAAACTTTTCCTTTTTCATTTCACAGGTTCACAGATAGAGAGGAATTGTGTCACAGAATGGATTGCACCTAGAACCTTACCTACAGGGAATTTTGATAAACGATGAGATTTGGGACTTCTGTCCTTCCCTGGTGGCTCAGATGGTAAAGAATCTGCCTGCAATGCAGGAGACTCAGGTTGGATCCCTGGGTCAGGAAAATCCCCTGGAGAGGGAATGGCAAACCACTCCAGCATCCTTGCCTGGAGAATCCCATGGACAGAGAAGCCTGACAGGCTACAGTCCATGGGGTCACAAAGAGTCGCACATGACCGAGCAACTAACTATTTCTTTCACACTTTCACTTTCAAGATGATATTTAGATGAGATTTTTGGTCTTGTGTTGATCCTGTAATAGGTTGAAACTTTCAGGAGCTTGGGGTAAAGTGAATGCATTTTGCATTTGGGGTGCATGTGACTCTTCCAAGGCAGAGTAGGGGACTGTGGTAGGTGCACTAATAGCCTCACAAAGTTTTCCATGCCCTAATCCCTATAACTTGTGACTGTGTTACTTACCATGGCAAAAGAGACTGTATATTAAGGATATGATATTTGCTATATTGGCATTTCCTAGTAAGCTAAATCTCTGAAATGTATAGCATCTGACTCTCAATGTTGTAGGGCTTAGAAAGTATTTTTGATAATAAATCTCTAGTTTCTACACATTGACTTTTATGTTTTAAACTAACTTCTATCATTTCTTTGAGGCTGGATGCTTTCTCTAAAACACAGCTAACAATAACCTGCGGTGTTTGGGGAGACAAGTCCTTTGGCATTGGATCTGCTGATTCAATCATCAGAGAATTATAGCTAAAAATTAGAGTCTTTTTTTTTCCCAGAATTGTTCTAAATATTTTGACAGATAACTACATATCACCATACATAAGAACAGTCCATGTAGTAGTTCTCAAATTTTCATAAAAGTCACACAGGCAGCAGAGCTTGTTCAAATACAGATCTGCAGACTTCCCAACAGATATTCTGGTCCAGCAGCTTAGGGACAAGGACCATGAATCTGTATTTTAAAAGGTACCCTGACCATGGTTTGACAATCACCAGTGAGGTGAGCACTGATCCTAGGTGAGATTTCTCTTTCACTGGAGATGATCGTTAGGACGTAGGACTGGGCATTCCCAGTACCGGGATGGTTCACATTAGAATGACCTAAGCTCCTTCTTACAGTCTTATAAGAGCCTGGCTACAGCTCTGCTGCTTTCCACATGTGCTGAAGCCCAGGAAAATCCCTGAGACCTCTTTTTGTATTCACCAGTCCTTCAGTACCATTTTATATCATCAGTCGTTTGGACTCCTGAAGCTACTAAGCAAGGTGAGCTTCCTAGAGACATGCAGCAAAGCTACCCACTGATGGTGAGGCTGGTTTAGGTCAGAACTTTATGCCAGTCTGCTTAAGGACACAGCAAGAGACCCGACAGCTGGCGAGAGAACTCTCTTGGACTCCTCTGAGGAACTTCCAACTTCACAGGCTATAAACATCACTAAAAGCCACTCAGGAGACCAACAGGGACCAGCCGCAAGCAACACTGTGAAGTGTCAGAAGAGAGGTCGGGTTTCCCTCTCTGGGTCTACCCCTTATCCTGTGCTCTCCTGGGACCAGCAATGGGCCGCACAGTTCTGGGGTTACTTTGAAACCTCCCCCAAATGACACTAAGGACACAACACCTTCCCCCCAGCTCTGTGTCACACCAGTGATGAGGCTCTCCCCTGCTGAACATCTGTCAGGTATTTTTCCACGACAGTGATGAAGTTTAAATGCCTTTGGCCTATCTGACAGACCCCACAGAATCTGCTTCACAGACCTTTTGTTGTGCCGTTGCCAAGTGGTGTCCGACTCTGTGACCCCGCGGACTGCGGCATGCCAGCCTTCCCTGTTTTTCCCCATCATCTCACAGAGTTTGCTCAGATTTCTGTGCATTGACTCAGTGATGCTATCTAACCATCTCATCCTCTGCCATCCCCTTCTCTTTCCCCTGCTCAGTGCTCAATCACTTCAGTCATGTTTGACTCTTTGTGATCCTATGGACTGTAGCCCACCAGGCTCCTCTGTCCATAGAATTCTCCGGGCAAGAATACTGGAGTGGGTTGCCATGCCTTCCTCCAGGGAATCCTTCCTACCCAGAGATCGAACCCGTGTCTCCAGCACCTCCTGCATTGCGGGCGAATTCTTTACCACTGAGCCACCAGGGAAGCCCACACCTTGTCGATCTTTAGTTGTTCTACCATCAACCCCAAATCCAATGTACAGCTCCCAGACACAGTCTTCTTGGCTCCATATTGACCTCTCTAGGGATATGGAAAATACCAACTTCTCCTGCAAAGCCAGTTTCCCTCTGCAGACTGAGGAGACTGCACTGAACATCCTCGGGAGTGAGGATGAGTCACCCACTCACCCTGCAATGTGCATATCTCCCCCGGAGATGGGGACACTGCTCTGGCACGGATTGAGGAGTCTCTCCTCAGGAGGCTCCAGCTCCCGGTGAGCTATTTTCTCTCCCCTCCTGTTACGCTAAACCATAGCCCTCATCTTACTAGTCCATCTTCTTCCCTCATCTGTGAGTCTCCTGAGTAAAAGTACGATGCATGACTTTATCACAGAGTAAGCGCTCAATAAACATTTGACAGATGGAGGGATGAGAGAATAGTCCCACGGTTGGATGAAGCGATCAATCATCATCAGGTTTCTAAACCAGCACTTTGTACGCTGAGAGCTGAGCCCTCAGGACATTTGAAATTGGTGAAAATACAGTACAAGAGACTAATAACAAACCCGAAGAAGACTTGTATCATCCTGTATAACATCATGGCCGAAGGACACGTTCAGTTCAGTTCACTTCAGTCGCTCAGACATGTCCGACTCTTTGCGACTCCCTGAACTGCAGCATACCAGGCCTCCCTGTCCATCACCAGCTCCCGGAGTCTACTCAGACTCATGTCCATTGAGTCAATGACGCCGTCCAGCCATCTCACCCTCTGTCATCTCCTTCTCCTCCTGCCCTCAATTTTTCCCAGCATCAAGGTCTTTTCAAATGAGTCAGCTTTCTGCAACAGGTGGCCAAAGTATTAGAGTTTCAGCTTCAACATCAGTCCTTCCAATGAATATTCAGGACTGATTTCCTTTAGGGTGGACTGGTTGGATCTCCTTGCTATCCAAGGGACTCTCAAGAGTCTTCTCCAACACCACAGTTCAAAAGCATCAATTCTTCAGCGCTCAGCTTTCTTTATAGTCCAACTCTCACATCCATACATGACTACTGGAAAAACCATAGCCTTGACTAGACGGACCTTTGTTGGCAAAGTAATGTCTGCTTTTGAATATGCTATCTAGGTTAGTCATAACTTTCCTTCCAAGGAGTAAGCATCTTTTAATTTCATGGCTGTACTTTATACTGAGCTAACATGTCTTTGTTGCCCATGACAATGGGAAAACCATGACCAAACTCCACCCTTGCCAATAATGAACAGAGTTGACTTTACAGAAACTGATAAGATTGAGAACTGAATGGAAAAGCCCATCATGTTCTTTAGGAGCTGGCAGAGAAAGTGTGGCTGAGACAGCCATGCTCGAGAAAGAGCTGCTATATGGTGGTGATGCCTCTTCATGGTGGCTTTGACACACAGATTTGCGGAGCATGTCACTCCACTCTGTCATCAATGTCTTTAAGCTTCTTGACATGAAACTCTTAGCAGAGTCAGAGTCCTTTGTCCTTGGACTCACAGCATCTAGCAGATGTGGGACAGGGTTTTGGGGCCGCTTGATTGGACTATTGAAATATCGATAACCTCAGATATGTAGATGACACCACCCTTATGGCAGAAAGTGAAGAGGAACTAAGAAACCTCTTGATGAAAGTGAAAGAGGAGAGTGAAAAAGTTGGCTTAAGCTCAACATTCAGAAAACAATGATCATGGCATCTGGTCCCATCCCTTCATGGGAAATAGATGGAGAAACAGTGTCAGACTTTATTTTGGGCGGCTCCAAAATCACTGGAGATGGTGATTGCAGCCATGAAATTAAAAGACACTTAGTCCTTGGAAGGAAAGTTATGACCAACATAGCATATTAAAAAGCAGAGATATTACTTTGCTAACCAAGGTCCATCTAGTCAAGGCTATGGTTTTTCCAGTGGTCATGTATGGATGTGAGAGTTGGACTGTGAAGAAAGCTGAGCACCGAAGAATTGATGCTTTTGAACTGTGGTGTTGGAGAAGACTCTTGAGACTCCCTTGGACTGCAAGGAAATCCAACCAGTCCATCCTAAAGGAGATCAATCCTGGGTGTTCATTGGAAGGAATGATGTTAAAGCTGAAACTCCAATACTTTGGCCACCTCATGTGAAGAGTTGACTCACTGGAAAAGACCCTGAAGCTCGGAGGGGTTGGGGGCAGGAGGAGAAGGGGACGACAGAGGATGAGATGGCTGGATGGCATCACCAACTCAATGGACATGAGTCTGAGTGAACTCCGGGAGTTGGTGATGGACAGGAAGGCCTGGCATGCTGTGATTCATGGGGTCTCAAAGAGTCGGGCACAACTGAGCGACTGAACTGAACTGATTGGACTGGCTATCAAGATGGAAGACAGTAAGGACTGCCTAAGGACTGCTCCAGGTTTCTGGCTTATCACAAGTTCAGCACCTTGCTAAAGGCACTCTGAAAATTCCACCTCTAGGAATTCCCTGAGGGCAGCACCCCTAGAAGGCATCTCCTTTCTGAACAAAGACTTGTAGATTGTTCTGCACTGCCCCACCCTCTGCATTCTTTGAAAAGGTGGTAACTTAGACACAGCTCTCAAAACGTGTTACTGAAAAATGTTATAAGAGAATTTAATTTTTTAGAAATATCTGCATCTTTCAGACCCTCTGTCTTCCATTTGACTTTAAAACGTGCCAGAATATGCTCTGAAACACTGTATGTGAAAATAGATGACTTAAAAACAGCGTAGAAATGTTCAAGGCAAAAGGAGCTAATTAATAAGCAGCCTTCCTTTCTCCTTTTCTGTCTTTTCTTCCCACTGAGCAGCTCTAAATACTTGATGTGGAGTTGGGATTTTATTTTTATTTTTTAAATTATAGCCTATGCATCGTGCAGACCTCTCCCTGAGACACACTGGCCTGGTACATAAACAGCTGTGTGCTCCAGGGGCCGTATATATTTTATTCTGGATGGAACCCATGATAAGAAACTGAATTTAGAAAGCATTTTGTAGGCAACTAAAGTCAGCTACTGAATAAAATACAAAGAAAGGCCTTTAAAATGTGTTCTTATTCATTAGAATTTAATGCATCAAAAGTTATTTTATGTCAAAAGTGAGAAGGACAAGAGTAAAAGAATAGGCTTCACAAAACGAAATCCCCTAAGGACATTTATATTTTTCCTCCAGAATAAAGTAAATGCTAAGAGATAAATAATTTCACATGAAGAAAATGTACTCCATGTTCAAAGAATAAACACGATGTGTTCCATTCTTGCTCTGCCCCACCCACTGCAATGTATGTTTAGCCTCCTCTTGGAAATGGAGGCCTACAAACTTTTATGTGGTAGAGGAAAATTGAACTTTAACTGATTGGAATTGCTGCTTTATTATTCACTTTACCCTGTGGTCCCCTAAGAAAGAACACAGAGCCACATAAATGTCTAAGTAAATGTTACCTTTCCTAGACTTTAACTCCAGAGATCACAGCTTTCCACGCTGCCCAGCATCCTGGGTCTAAATGGAATTAAAACATGAAGGTTAAGAGGAAGTTAATCAATAGAGTATAATCCATTATGAAAATATCTGCATGCTGCTTGTTTGTAAGGAAAAGAAGGGTGCGAAAGGGGAACCTTTTCCTTGGCGGCTCAAATGAAACCCATGGAACAGCAGCACCAGCATCACCTGGGAGTTTGTTAGAAATGCAGGATCCTAGGACCTACCAGCTACTGACTCAGAATCAGCTACCAACAAGGTCCCCAGGGGGAGCTTGCATGCTCAGTCGCTAAGTCATGTCCAGCTCTCTGTGACTCCATGGACTGTAGCCCACTAGGTTCCTCTGTCCATGGGATTCTCCAGGCCAGAATAATGGAGTGGGTTGCCAGGTCCTTCTCCAGGGGATCTTCCTGGTATCCAACCCATCCCCTTGCCTGTCTTGCATTTTTGCAGGCAGGTTCTTTACCACTCAGCCACCTGGGAAACCCAGGGAATGCTTATGTATATTGAATTTGAGAAGCACTGATACAGGACACAGTCTCTTCCTTAGAGAAGCTAGGTGCTCACTGGGATCGCGAGGTATATAAGGTTGAAGTCAGAGGAGGGCACAAGATCTTAAAAGAGTGGGAAGGACCTTAAGAGGCTTTGAGATTCAGACGAAAAGGAGATCACAGTCAAGCACAAGACATGGCAAAAGTCTACTGAGGTGACGCTTAAGGACGGGAAGGTGACACGGCAAACCAGAGGTAAAGGGAGAGGACGTGGAAAGGGAAAATCAAGCTGGCTTTATCCACGGGGCACAACAGAAGCAGAGACACAGGGGACCCAGTGAACCTGAGAGAGCTGCCCATCTGACAGAAGGGAGTCCTCACTCTCTCGTTCACATTTCGGGGTCCCCATGATGTCATCAATATGTCGGGGTTGCACAGAGCTTCTCCCAATACACTTAGAATCATGTAAATGAAGAGTGCACGTTATGGACTGAATTGTCTCTCCCGAAACTCATGTGGTGACACCCTAGCTCCAGTGTGATGGTATTGAGACACTGAAAGTGAGTGTTACTCGCTCAGTCCTGTCCGACTCTTTGTGACTCTGTGGACCATAGCCCACCAGGCTCCTTTTGTCCATGGGATTCTCCAGACAAGAATTCTGAAGTGGGTTGCCAATACTCTCCTCCAGAGGATTTTCCCAAACCCATGTCTCTTAGGTCTCCTGCATTTTAAATCGTGTTCTTTACCACTAGTGTCCTTTGGATTAAGGTTAAATGAGGATGTAAGGGTGGGACCCTAGGACTTCCCTAGTGGTCCAGGAGTTAAGATTCCATGCTTCCAATGCAAGGAGGACTGGTTTGATCCATGGTGAGCAAACAAAGTTCCCACATGCCCTGTGGCATGGGCAAAAATTAAATCAATTTTAAAAGTACAGTTCAGTCACTCAGTTGTGTCTGACTCTTTGCGACCTCATGAATTGCAGCACACCATGGCTTCCCTGTCCATCACCAACTCCCGGAGTTCACTCAGACCCACGTCCATTGAGTCGGTGATGCCATCCAGCCATCTCATCCTCTGTTGTCTCCTTCTCCTCTGGCCCTCAATCCCTCCCAGCGTCAGAGTCTTTTCCAATGAGTCAACTCTTTGCATGAGGTGGCCAGAGTACTGGAGTTTCAGCTTTAGCATCATTACTTCCAAAGAAATCCCAGGGCTGATCTCCTTCAGAATGGACTGGTTGGATCTCCTTGCAGTCCAAGGGACTCTCAAGAGTCTTCTCCAACACCACAGTTCAAAAGCATCAATTCTTTGGTGATCAGCTTTCTTCACAGTCCAACTCTCAGCCATACATGATTACTGGAAAAACCATAGCCTTGACTAGATGGACCTTTCTTGACAAAGTAATATCTCTGCTTTTTAATATGCTATCTAGCTTGGTCATAACTTTCCTTCTAAAGAGTAAGCATCCTTCAATTTGATGGCTGCAATCACCATCTCCAGTGATTTTGGAGCCCAGAAAAATAAAGTCTGACACTGTTTCCACTGTTTCTCCATCTATTTCCCATGAAGTGATGGGACCAGATGCCATGATCTTCGTTTTCTGAATGTTGAGCTTTAAGCCAACTTTTTCACTCTCCTCTTTCACTTTCATCAAGAGGCTCTTTAGTTCCTCTTCACCTTCTGCCATAAGGGTGGTGTCATCTGCATATCTGAGGTGATTGATATTTCTCCCAGCAGTCTTGATTCCAGCTTGTGCTTCATCCAGCCCAGCGTTTCTCATGATGTACTCTGCATATAAGTTAAATAAGTAGGGTGACAATATACAGCCTTGATGAACTCCTTTTCCTATTTGGAACCAGTCTGTTGTTCCATGTCCAGTTCTCACTATTGCTTTCTGACCCGCATATAGGTTTCTCAAGAGACAGGTCATTAAATTAAAAAAGAGTGGAGCCTTAATCCAATTGACTTGTGTCCTTATAGGGTTAGAGAGAGACACCAGGGATGTGTGAGCACAGAGAAAAGACCATGTGAGGACATGGTGAGAAGGTACCCAGCTGGAAACCAAAGAGAGTGAGTGGCTTTAGCGGAAACCGACCCTACTGACACTTTGCTCTTGATCTTGGATGCTGTAGCCTCTGGAGCTGTGAGAAAACACATTTGTGGGATTTTGTTATGGCAGCCCTAGGCAATTAATACAGTGATCTTATAAGGTTGGACAGCAATATGGATGCCTAAGTCAAGTCTGAACTTGAGCCTTTAATTTAGGAATAATGTTTGGAGCTAAAAATCTAAGTAAAATGGATTGAAGAAAGATTGGAGATAGGTAAGAAGGAATGACCTGCACATGGTTGGGCATGGCTGTGACTGGCAAGGTGGGAAGGGGATCAGGCAGGCATCAGGAGTTGCTGCAGAGGAAGGCGGCTTAGAAGGACTGAATTTCAGAGCAAAGTAGGATGTCACCTTGGAGATCGTGCCGGTCAGCCTCTTCATTCCACTGACGGGTTCTGCCGCTCAGGGACGTGAGCAGCAAGGCTGGGATCACAGGCTGGTGACAGGAAGCCACACAGGGCGCCATGCTTAGATGGAGCCCACATTTGGTTTAATGCTCTTCTGCTGCCACCTAAAATTATTCATAATGTTTAAACAAGGAGCCCTGAGTCTGCCTCTCACACTGGACCTCAGCAATCGTAACTGTTCTTGATCAATAATGTGGTGGCCATCACACCCAAAGTGTTGGTTAGGAGGTCTCTGCTCTCCCTGGCTTGACTTCTAGTCCATGCTGACCCTGCCTGCATATGAGCCTCAGAGGCTGTTTGACTAGAACAGGGAGGAGGGGGGGGAAGGAGGGAGGAGAAAGGGAGAAAGGG
>SJYA01001410.1:624239-642220 GCA_006410615.1 Neotragus moschatus | reverse complement strand
TCTGTGTGACCCCATAGACAGCAGCCCACCAGGCTGCTCCATCCTCCTCCATCCTCCTCCATCCACAGGATCCTCCAGGCAAGAATACTGGAGTGGGGCGCCATTTCCTTGTAATTACAAGGTTACAAGATTACATATAAAATGTATTTAAGCTAGGTTTTAGGAAATAGATATATTTTCTCATTTAAGAGGAATATCACACAAAGCTTAACAACTTAACCACTTGCTCTCTCCTTTCTGATATCAAAGTATGACGAATATATCATTTGCCATTAGTCAGAGAGAATGATATACCACTCTAATGGCGAAAGCAAAGAGAAGCTAAATGGCATCTTCATGAGGGTAAAAGAGGAAAGTGAAAAAGCTAGCTTAAAACTCAACATTCAAAAAAGATCATGCGACCTAGTACCATAACTTCATGGCAACTAGATGGGGAAAAATTGGAAACACTGACTGATTTTGTTTTCTTGGGCTTCAAAATCACTGTGGATGGTGACCACAGCCATGAAATTAAAAGATGCTTGCTTCTTGGAAGGAAAGTTATGACAAACCTAGACAGTATATTAAAAAGCAGAGACATCACTTTGCCAACAAAGTTCCATATAGTCAAAGCTATGTATTTCCCAGTAGTCATGTACAAATGTGAGAGTTGGACCATAAAAGAGACTGAGCTCTGAAGAACTGATGCTATCAAATTGTGATGCTGGAGGAGACTCTTGAGAGTCCCTTGGACAGAAAGGAGATCAAACCAATCAATTCTAAAAGAAATCAGTCCTGAATATTCATTGGAAAGACTGATGCTGAAGCTGAAACTCCAATATTTTGGCCACATGAAGAGAAGAGCCTACTCTTTGGAAAAGACCCTGATGCTGGGAAAGACTGAAGACAGGAGGTGAAAAGAGAGATTGAGGATGACATCATTGGATAGCATCACTGACTCAATGGACATGAGTTTGAGCAAAATCTGGGAGATAGCGAAGGACAGGGAAGCCTGGCATGCTATAGTTCATGGGTCACAAAGAGACAGGACTTAGTGATTGATCTTATCTTTCTACATTTTCTAATATGTAGAAAATATGATGTTTTATTATATGTTCAGATGTGATATGCTTATAAGTATTTTATTTTATTTGACTATGGAAGTTCATCAGTATATATTTGAGTAGATCCTCAACCAATGCAATTAATTACAAATGAGGTTCAGCAATGTCATTCCAGGTGCATTATTTTAAGAAATTTATTTTCACTTGGTGCCTAGACATTTTCTCCACAAATTAGCCCCACTCCAACAGATTGGAGATGGTCTTAGGAGAACATGGCCTTGACCATGGGCTCAAATATCAGTAGAGGTGGGTTTGAGGCTTGCTGATGCCAGTTACTAGTTGTGTCATCTTGGAGAAGTGAACTATTTGTTCTAATTCTCTAATGTGTCAAATGAGTCTAAGAATAATTCCTTTCTCATTATGTGGGTATAAAAATTAAATAGAATAATGAGTGCTTAGCCAGTATCTGGAGAAGGCAACAGCACTCCACTCCAGTACTCTTGCCTGGAAAATCCCATGGGTGGAGGAGCCTGGTAGGCTGCAGTCCATGGGGTCGCTAAGAGTTGGACACGACTCAGTGACTTCACTTTTCCTTTTCACTTTCATGCATTGGAGAAGGAAATGGCAACCCACTCCAGTGTTCTTGCCTGGAGAATCCCAGGGACGGGGGAGCCTGGTGGGCTGCTGTCTACGGGGTAGCACAGAGTCAGACATGACTGAAGCAACTTAGCAGCAGCAGCAGCAGCAGCAGCAGTGGCCAGTATCTGTCATAGACTTGGTTCTTGGCAAGTGTTGACTTTGATCTGTTGGCTCCTCTTTAGAAGTATTCATGATGCAGACTCACTCACAAACCTCAGTTCAAAGGGGAGGCATACTTGTTATGATATCCACAAAGACGACAGCCCTCATGAAAAAGGAGAAGCAAGACTTCACAGGGAAGACAGGCAAATTCCAGAGGGTGTAGAGAAATGGCATGGATTTGAGCTGGATGAGAATCCATGCCAAGAGGGAAATTTCTGCAGTAGCAGTTGTTCTTTTGGGTCAGATTTTCATAAGAAAAATACCATTGTCCTGCACTGCTGACCTCTGATGCTGTGCACAATGCTATAACCAGAAATTAAAATATTAATTTTTGGTACACTTTATCTTCAGGAGACTATTATTTTTCCTATTCAAATACTTTAATTGTGATCAACATATATCAATGAAAGAGTAGCTGTTTATCAACTGTATGGTGTGAACTTTTAGATTTCTGAACTTTTGAGGCTTCCTTCCAACCCAGTCATGACTATCTATGTCCTTCAGCTACTCTGAGAAAAAGACAGAGTAAGTGGGGGTCATGGAGGGGAGTAAATTATGAGTTATTATGGGTTAGGTTATTTAGATCTTAAAGTGTATGAATGGGGAAAGTGGCAGAGGAATAAAGAACCAGGAGGAACTCTGTGAGAAGAATATCCAATATGATGTGGGTTTGCCTAGATTTCTTCTGTCCAGATTCTAGAGAAATGCAGGAATATAAAAGAACCTAAAAGCACCTAAAAATGGGGGAGATCATGATGTAAACAAAGAAGGGTGAGCTAAGGAGGGTTCCTTGAAACTAAATGATGAGTAGGGATAAAGTGGTTGCTGTTATTGTTGTTGTTTAGTCGCTAAGTCGTGTCCAACTCTTTTTCAGTCCCATAGACTATAGCCTACCAGACTCCTCTATCTGTGAGATTTTCCAGGTGAGAATACTGGAGTGGGTTTAATACCCCTCAAATTTAATTGCACACAGTGCAGAATTATGTTATGGTGAGATTAAACTGCACAACCCAAACTGATGCTGCTGTTCACTACTGATTGGTACCACCTAGTGAAGTCTATCTATGCCACCAGATGTCAATAGAGGTCATCCTTGGCTCTGCAGCTGGCTGTTTTCAAGAACAATGGCAGCAATTCCAGGAGTTTCCCAGGAGGATGACACTTTTTTAACTGCCCAGTTCAGCAAAATTAAACTGAAATAATCCTGAAAACAAGGTACCATTTCTTCTTCCATGCTTCCATGCAAGAAAGCCAGTGTTTCTTTGTTGGCCCTGTCTTCCTGTCATCCGAAGAAGATAATATCTCTAACTGCTCCTGATTGGCAATTTGCTTATACTGAAGAAGAGTCGATTGTTATATGAAAATTCACATTATTATTGAGCATATTATTGTAAGATTTACAGTGTTTGTATTCAAATTAAAGGCATTAAATAGAAAGATCAACCTACGGAATACTGAATTAGTGATGTTGAATAAGTTCCAAAACTCTCCTAGATTTGAAACAGAGGCAAAAAACAAAGAAACCAGACCAAGAGAAGAAAAGGTAATTGAAAAATTAATACACAAAATTGGATAGGGTCAAAATTAAATTTTAGAATTGGAGTTGTTTCTGAGGAGTACAGAATAATTAGAATAGAAGAGAAATTCAAAAATATAATTAAAATATTTTTCATTAGCCCTATAAGCATATTTACACATTGATTGAAAAAATTCACTGTACTCAAGATAGAATCACTGAATCCAAATCCTGAAGGCAAACTGAAAAAAACATTTGATTAGAAGAAAAAAGTGGAAGAATATTCCACTGAATATCTTATTCAGCCATTAGATAAAATTCAGAAAGGCTACACATTATATAAAAATTATCTAAAATTAAGCATAATATTCAATCATCTCTACAATACTACGTTTTAAGGGAAGAATAATTATAGTTCATCAAAAGAAAAATTTGTAGACTCAAGAATGCTATGCCCAAAGTTTTGACTTCGTGTGTGTGTTCATATGTGAAAGCAATGGAAATATATTTTACATACATATGGCTCAAAAATATACCACTCATTTATCCCTCTAGGAAAAAAGACAGCTAAAAACATTTTCCAACTGACCAAGATTCAACATAGAAAAACGGGGAATACGCCTTAAGATATTTTAAAACCTATATAACATAAAGCTGTGATCATCAAAATAGGACAGGAATAAGCAGAGTAAGTAATATATTGATGCTTGAATGAATAATAAAGTAGAAATTAAAATACAACCTATAAATACCTTATTCTGAAACAATTGAAAAAACTAAACTAAAATAAATATCAGAAAATTTATTTATAATAAAAAGCCTAGAAGACATTTAGAGGCACAACTATCTTGCTCGAAAGAAAATGGAATAAATAACACAGGGAGAAAAATTAGTAGATTTTCTTATTGAAAATTAAAAACCTTTGTGTCTCAAACTGTAACACCAGGAGCGGGCTTCCAGAAGTAAGTACCTCTTTTAGTTCATCTGGTTTTGAATTTTGCTTAAATGGAATGATGCAGCCATTTTCCTCCTACCCGGGGCCGCTTTTGGACAGCGTTGTCTGTGAGGTTATCAGTGGTTGTGGCCCATTGTAGTCACTTCTGCTCATTGCTGTGTCACAGGTTGGGGGGACTGGAAGGAGGTAGGAAGAGAGCCTTTGGATACCAGGGAATGGCCTATACTGATGAGGATATGTTCACGTTGTAAAACTGCAGTATGCTGTACACTCATAATTTGTGTACTTTTTTGTACGCATGATACAAAAGTAAACTTTGAAAAGAGCTCTTTGAAATCAAGTTTAAGCTGTAATAAAGTAAAATAAGCAACCAGAAGCCAGAAATGATGAGTAAGGAAAATGCCTCCTGTGTTTGGAGATTCCCTAAGAAATCTGCCAATCCCTGATGGCCTAGAGTTTGGATTTGAAAAGGTCACATTAGCGTAAGGGCAAGAGACAAAGCCTGGGGGCTGAGTTGAGTATGATGTCAGGGCTAGAAACTGTATTAATTGCACTTCTCAAAGTGACTTCAATGGCTGAACCAGGGGAAAAAACCAACCTTAGAGGTAGCCTGGCCAGTTTCACCCTTAGCTCAGGAGAGAGGAAAAAGAAAGAATGCATGTCCCCAAGAATTCCTAACTATAAGCTGTGTCCGGGGCTAGAGGTCATACTACCTTGTGGCCTGAAAAATCAAAATCAAAAAATTGATTTTCAAGTGGTGTCCATGTACCGGACAAAGTAAATGTAAATCATTTCTAGTGCCCCACTCATTAAATTAAACTTTCAAAGTGTTCTACAGCTAAGTTCCTAGGGACCATCATCTCAATACCAAAAAGATAAAGAAACAAAGGATCCTGATTTAAAATCAAGAGAAAAACATCCTACAGAATCATATCCACACAGAGAGATGAAATTGGAATTACCAGAAACAAACATGAGAAGATTAATACATTTGGAGAAATAAAAGAGGGGCTTGACAGTGAAGGAAGAAGAAACCACCAAACTTGACTAGGAAGACATTATAAAGAAACAAAGAGGATGTCAAAGGATACAAAAAAAAATGATTATTGAAATTAGAAACTCAATGAATAAATTAAATAGCACTTTAATTTCAGATGATCGGAGAATTGATGACTTAGATGAAGGATATCTAGAATGGAGTGCAGAGTCAAAGTGTTGAGAATGACTGATGCAACCTGAGTAGAATAAAAAAAAAATCAAAGACTCATTCTTTCCATGAGGAAAAAATAAAGAAAATAATGAAAAGAGAAAATTAAAGGAGATATAAGTGGTCAAGTGTATTCCAAGATAGGTAAAAGACTGCAACCCTCAAATTCAGAAACCTCAAAGAAACACAAACAAAATCATTAAAAGGAAAACCTCATCTAGAAATATTTTCATAAAACAACAGAATTTCAGAGACAAAGAGAAGTAGACTTAAACTATTACTCAATGAAAAGAATTACGGTTACCTTGAGATACTACTGCTCATATATCACAGTAGCAAAACCTAAATGTTTGACACAATACTCTGTTGGAGAGGCTGACCTCAGATACTGCTGGGGAGGATGCAGAATAACATGAACCTGCGGAAAGGAATTTGGCCACGGCAAACAAAAGTGTACATGCGCATGTTCCTTGATCCAGCAACCCTTCTTTAAGAGGCAGCCCTCAAAGATGCATTTACAAAAATGTTAAAGATTTTACACAAAGCTATTTATTTAAAAATTAATTAACAGAAAAAAAGAATTCAAATATCTATCTCACAGAAAGCCAGTTAAATCCCATTGTGTGTATGGTACACACAGTGGAAAGTGGTACAGCTGTCTAACAGAAGGAGCAGCATCTCTGTGCAACTGTAGAGTGGCATCCTGGATATTCTATTTTTTAAAAAAGTGTAGAAAACGAGTTTAGTTTATTTATCTAAGAATGTAAGAGGGATTCTTAAAAATAAACTGAAAGCCATATAAATGAACAGAAGAAAGATACTGATTTCTCTAAAACTTTCTCGTGTTTTGGAAATTTGACCTTGTACCCAGCTATATGTTTTAAACAGAAAATAAAATTTTGATTTAAGAGCAGTTTGAAAAATTGAAAGTATCATTTGTAGACAGTATGATTACCCATGAAAAGCCTCTAAATAACCCCCATACTAGGATTAATAAGAAAACTGAGTAAGTTTTCTAGAAGCAAGATCAATAGACAGAAGCAGCAAACAGAAAACGACATTTGAAAGTGACAAAAGTTATAGTAGCAGCAAAATAATATCAGTTACCAGGCTTCTCTGTCTATGGGACTCTCCAGGCAAGAACACTGGAGTGGGTTGCCAGGGGCTCTTCCCCACCCAGGGATGGAACCCACATCGCTGTGTCTCCCGCATTGGCAGTCAGGTTCTTCACTAGCACCACCCAGGAAGCCCCAATTTATGTTTGTATTTCTGGAAAGGAATATAAATTGGGAAAATTAGTTTGAAAAGCAATTGATAAGATAAAACTGTACTTGAGCACCTATGAAGCTCCGTTAATTCCAAGTTTGTTATATCCCTAGAAGAATCACCAACATTTTTGACCAGATGAAAAATCCTGGGATAGCATGTATTCACATCATTGTTTATAAGAATATAACAATGTTAAATATTACAAATATGTGTCAATGAAATAACATAAAATAATGAAAGTGAATGAACTACAGCTTCATGCATTAGCATGAAGCTAATGGTTTAATCTCCAAAAAAAGTGCATTATTAAATAAACAGCAAGCCACCGTCCAGCGCACACACACAGTATTACTGCATGCATGTAAAGTACAAATGCAAAAGTAAAAATTATGGTGGTCAGTGTGCAAATATTTCTAAGATATAAACAGCAAAGGAAAAACTCATACTTTGCAGTGGGGAGAGGGCAAAGTGATGAGAAAGAAATATAAACAGGGCCCAAATGAATGAGTGACTTTCTGTTTCTTAAGGCTGAGTTTAGGAATCATGGGAATTCATTGTGTTACTTTTCTTTAAACTGTACATATGTTATATGCAGTTTTAAGTATAATATACATAATACAAACATTTGTAATGTATCAATATATAACAAAGTTTTAATATCTTTACCATATTGAACCATAAAAATAAGAAAAACTCTAAGCTGCCCTTAGAAAAGGTGAAAATAATTCATTTTTACCACTCTTCTAAAATGCAAATTTAAAAATAATAATAATAAAAATAAATTAAATGTGAAATACAACAAATAATGAGGTAGCACTTTTCCTCTGTGAAATTGAAGTGCTTGCTTTCTTTTTAATGAAACTGCCTATGGTTGGTCAGGGGGATTGTGCATAGTTCCCTCACTATTCATGAGAACATAAATTGGTACAAACTTTCTAAAAATAATATATTTCTGGAGTTATATTCATTTACTTCTAAGATTGTATTTACATGTACAAGAATATTTATTACAGTATTATATTTATTATAGTATTATTTAGAAGCATAAAGTATTGAAAACAATGCAAAAGTCCAAAAATATGAGGAGGATTAAATAAATTATGATATTGCAATGTGATGGAAGAATGATAACATAGAAAAGTCATAAATTTGTAGAATAAAGCAATGGCAAGTTCTACTGATAAATTAAATCAGAAAAGTCAGATTCCAAACTATTTTGCAACAAGATATAACTGAAAAACAATTATTCAATACTTAAATGTGGATGATGAAAGGAAATTTCTATCATAATATGCTGTTTAGTCAATAAGTCATGTCTGACTCTTTGCGACCCATGGACTGTAGCCCGCCAGGCACCTCTGTCCATAGGATTCTCCAGGCAGGAATACTGGAGTAGGTTGTCATGCCCTCCTCCAGGGTATTTTCCCAACTCAGGGATCAAACTCGCATCTTGACCCAAGTGGCGTTTAATTGCGCTCCGTCACTTCAGTCGTATCCGACTGTTTGAGATCCTGTGGACTATAGCCCACCAGGCTCCTCTGTCCATGGGATTCTCCAAGCAAGAATATTGGAGTGGGTTGCCATTTTTTCCTCCAGGGGATCTTCCTGAGCCAGGGATCAAACCTGCGTCTCTTATGTCTCCTGACTTGTCAGGCAGTTTCTTTACCACTGCCTCTCCTGGAAAGCCCTTTTTTGCAAGAGTAAGTGTTATTTTTTTAATCAGGAAAATTAAATTTACTGAGTTATAAAGGTTTATGAGTAATTCTGATGTTCAAAGGGCTTTTTAAAATGTGGTAATGGCTGTGAATATGTATCAGACTATCTTAAGGATAAAACTGGTTGAGAACATTCACAGTTCCAGGGAAGACACACCACATGCCACAAGAGGCACATGTGGAAATCTTGGGAAAACAGAGCCCTCTGAGATGGTTGAGGAGGCTGAAGATGGATTGAGAAGATTCTACTTTGTGGGCATGTAAGCATATAGCACACAGAGTTGGGAAAACATATCCTTTAACACATTCTGAGCTGCGTATGTGTCCAACTGTGTATGCGCACGTGTTTGTCTTTTTACTCAAATATAAAATGAGATTTCTGGGAAAAACTAAATAATATTAGAAAATGTTCTTTCCATTATTTATGAGCCTTTTCCCATACATCTAGATCACTTGGAAAACTGATAACAAAACGAAGATTTTACCTTGGGGAGAAAATGTCTTCTACTTCGACAGCAATAGACATTGCTACTTAAAGTTAAAAATATTATATACAATATTTTTGCATGTTATCTATAAAAATCATATAATAATTAAATGCCCTAATCAATCTCAGTGGCTCTGACAAATCTAATGTATTTTTACTATTTATCCTATGGAGGAGAAAGAATAACTCTGAGGTAGCAAATACCCTTAGTTAAAAATAGAATCACCCTCTTGTAACTGGTTAGAAAGGGGTCACGCTTATTTTTATGAATAGGATAATAAATAAATAGAGGGCAGGCCCACGCTAACGTTTGCTACACAATGATGATGACCATATACATCAGTTTCTTGGTTATCTGCTGTAAGGTTGGTTCACGGCCAATTTTTATCTCTTTAACATTTATGGCTACTGTGTTGAACATGTTATGCTAGGTCTCAGGGTGGGGAAGGAGTCTGGGTCAGATGTTTTAGGTCTGGGGGTGGGGAAGGTCAGTTTCTCAGAAGAAAATTCATATGCAAATGATGTATTAAGAAAATGCTCCCAGAAAAATAAAACTACAATTGTGAAATGTCTGTATGGTCAAAGTTATTATTTTTCCAGTAGCCATGGATGGACGTGAGAGTTGGCTGAGGGCCCAATAATTGATGCTTATGAATTGTGGTGCTGGAGAAGACTCTTGAGAGTCCCTTGGACTGCAAGGAGATCAAACAAGTCAATAAAGAAATCAACACTGACTATTCATTGAAAGGACTGATGCTGAAGCTGAAGTTCCAACTTTTTAGCCACCTAATGTGAAGAATTGACTCACTGGAAAACACTCCGATGCTTGGAAAGACTGAGGCAGAAGGAGAAAGGGGCAGTAGAGGATGAAATGGTTAGAGAGCATCGCCAACTCAATGGACATGAATTTGAGCAAACTCTGGGAGATACTGAAGGACAGGGAAGCCTGGAATGCTCTAGTCCATGGGGTAGCAAAGAGTTGGACAGGACTTAGCTACTGAACAACAAGTGAGAGGTTGAGGGGACAGGAATAGGGAGGAGCAAGCAGACACACATCTCCAGAAGTCTCAGAGCAGGTAGATGCAGCCTGACTCTTCAAAAAAAGGACTCTGGAAGGTAAAGAGTCACCCCAATCTGAAGCAAGAGTATTGTCAGTTACCCTCAGGGGACTTAAGCTCCCTGGCACTTCTTCTTGCCTTCTTCCTTGGGGCAAAGCTTGTGCAGTAACTCTGCTGCTGCTAAGTCGCTTCGGTCGTGTCTGACTCTGTGCTACCCCACAGACGGCAGCCCACCAGGCTCCCCCGTCCCTGGGATCCTCCAGGCAAGAACACTGGAGTGGGTTGCCATTTCCCTCTCCAATGCATGAAAGTGAAAAGTGAAAGTGAAGTCACTCAGTCATGCCTGACTCTTAGCGACCCCATGGACTGCAGCCTACCAGGCCCCTCCGTCCATGGGATTTTCCAGGCAAGAGTACTGGAGTGGGGTGCCATTGCCTTCTCCGGCAGTAACTCTAGGCAACTGCAAATAAGAAAGAAGAGCATTCACAGGGGCTTGTTGAAAGCAAATGGGAATTAGTCCAGGGATCTGGGTGGAAGTTCAGCAGTGTCCAGTTCAGAAAGCATGAGGCAGAGGAGAGGGGGGAAACAGTTCAGACACACCTTCATCCTCAGATTAATCACACTCATTGGTGATGGTGAGAGCAAGAAGGCAGCTACTTAGAGATGACTGAATCTCTAAGATTTGATCTTAGAGATGAGCTCTGAGATGAGATCTCAAATCTCTGAGAAGATCATCTCATTCAGAGATCATCCGAACTGGGGCAGAAGACCAAGATTCTGCCTCTGGAGCTTCGGTTCCAACTCTGAGCCTCCCTGAATGAAAGGTGTCTCCTCTTCAGTCCAGCAAGAACCAAAAGGATACCTTCTTTATGGGTTAGTTTTGACCATCAGTGAAGATGATGTATGTGTAAGCTGTAAAAGTCTATACAAACAAATAATTTAAATTATGACACAAGGTGGAATAGAATTCCCTGGCAGTCTGGTGGTTAGGACTCAGCGCTTTCACTGTGAGGTCTCTGGATCTGATCCCTGGTTGCAGAACTAGAATTTCACAGGCTGTGGGGTACCACCAGGAAGAAGAAAAAGATGGAGTAGGAATGTCACACAATATGTGTCATAAAAACTCAGACGAGGGACACTGAGGGCAGAATTTGAGTTGATTCTTACAGGATGAAACCCTTTTTAAGAGCAAATTTGGGGCAGAAGAGAGAATCACAAAGAGAACATACCCAGAAAGACCTGGGATACAGAATCCTGCTGCTCTGATTTTCCTTCAGACGTCACCATGTGCTTCCTCAGCCCTCTGCTTGTGACATGACGATTGCTCTGGCCCCAAAATTTGTGCTCTTGGTGGATACAATAACTATTAATACATCTTCAGTTATGGTCCACCCACATTTCCCTTCCAGCTAAGAACTGAAAATAGAAACCAGTTTCCAGGTCAATTAAGAGACTATATCTAACATGCTAACTCCTCTTTGTCCCTTTGTTTACAGTGAAATCTTTTTCCTTGTGATTTTGGACCTAAAATCATCTAAACACATTAAGTACTTAACTATAAAACTTATGTACAAATATTTGTACCCTTAAATATGAAATATGATGATGCCTCTCAAATTAAGGTAACTTGCATTTCGGGTAACCACATATCTTTTAAAATCAATTTTTAAAAATATATTGTGTATAAAACACATGTATTATTCAGCTTCATGAGGAATTTATGATCCCATATGACAGGTACTACAGAAATGTAATGAATATTGTACATAAAATTTTTCAATTACAAAGTTATTTAATTATGGTAATAACTGATACTTGAATATCTGAATGATGAACATTTGAATAGCACCTTACAAAAGACCTTTCTAATTATTTAATTCTCAGTACAACCCTAAAGGGAGTTATTAACATGGGGAAACTGAAGTTTAAGGCATTCAAGTAAGTGCCAAAGGTTGGACAGCTAATGCTTGCCTAAATCAGAACATAAGCCAAATCATCAGACCGCCAACCTGGGCTTCTTAGATCATGTCATATTCTGCCATTTATAGAAATTACTTTAAAATATATATTCATCTTTCAGCAGCTTTATTAATAGTTCATAACCTAAAATGTGGAAGGCAAAGATCAGAGCAAAGTATGGGAAGCAGTAATTCTCCTTGTCCCCTTCTACGCTGGAGAGCGATTGCTTTATGACATCCTTCATTTTTAGTCATCTGCTTCAATATTCTTCATTAGATTCGGCATCTATTTCAGACCTAGGCCTGCTCAGCTTTGTCATCAACTGCTCAGCTATACCTGATCTCAGAGCATGACTAGAGAGTATCATCTATTTGTTCATTGCCAATTTGTCTAGAGTTTATAAGAACTGAGGGGGAGGTCTCATAAGTCTCCTTATGAGCTCCAGCTCTGCCAAGTATTAGCATCCTGACTCTGGATGAAAGATAAATATCTCCCCTTATTGTCCATCTTCAAATACATACAAATTCCAAGGCAAGGAAGGAGGTGAGTGAGAAAATTCAGACAATTTCTGACCATGATTGATTATTAATCACCTTCTTTATGACAGTATTGGTTGTTTTGTCAACATTATCTCATTTTAATCCTCAAAATAATCCCATGTTTTAAGTTTATTAGCTTCATCTTACAGATGAGAGCATTAGTAACAGCATTCTGAGCCAAGTCCTATCCAACACCCATNAGACAATTTCTGACCATGATTGATTATTAATCACCTTCTTTATGACAGTATTGGTTGTTTTGTCAACATTATCTCATTTTAATCCTCAAAATAATCCCATGTTTTAAGTTTATTAGCTTCATCTTACAGATGAGAGCATTAGTAACAGCATTCTGAGCCAAGTCCTATCCAACACCCATGTTAAATATCTATTCTTTAGATTCTAACTTGACTTTAAATTTAGAGTTGAAGTTGTACATTTATTCCTTCCTCTATTCTTTGATAAATACTAAGTATCATTGGTAAATTATGCCAGCACTAAAACTGTAATACAGAATATTCACTCTTGAAGATNCCAAGTCCTATCCAACACCCATGTTAAATATCTATTCTTTAGATTCTAACTTGACTTTAAATTTAGAGTTGAAGTTGTACATTTATTCCTTCCTCTATTCTTTGATAAATACTAAGTATCATTGGTAAATTATGCCAGCACTAAAACTGTAATACAGAATATTCACTCTTGAAGATAAATACATCTGGAGAAAATAAGCAGTCATCTTAAAGAACTAGAATGAATACGAGACCTGTAAAACTTAATTTAACATGATAAATATATTAACATATTTAACAAGATTTCAATCAAAAAAGGAAGTATCTGCAATGCAAGTCTAGAAAAGTGTTTTCAGCCTATCTGAGAGAAAATAAACCAAATCATCAGACTCCCCACCTGGGCTTCTTAGATCGTGTCATATTCTGCCATTTATAGAAATTGTTTTAAAATATATGTTCATCTTCCAGCAGCTTTATTAATAGNTTATTAGCTTCATCTTACAGATGAGAGCATTAGTAACAGCATTCTGAGCCAAGTCCTATCCAACACCCATACTGAATATCTATTCTTTAGATTCTAAAGTTTAGATTCTCAAGTTTAGATTCTAAACTTGACTTTAAATTTAGAGTTGAAATTGTACATTTATTCCTTCCTCTATTCTTTGATAAATACTAAGTATCATTGGTAAATTATGCCAGCACTATAACTGTAATACAGAATATTCACTCTTGAAGACNAACACCCATACTGAATATCTATTCTTTAGATTCTAAAGTTTAGATTCTCAAGTTTAGATTCTAAACTTGACTTTAAATTTAGAGTTGAAATTGTACATTTATTCCTTCCTCTATTCTTTGATAAATACTAAGTATCATTGGTAAATTATGCCAGCACTATAACTGTAATACAGAATATTCACTCTTGAAGACAAATACATCTGGAGAAAATAAGCAGTCATCTTAAAGAACTAGAATGAATACGAGACCTGTAAAACTTAATTTAGCATGATAAATATATTAACATATTTAACAAGGTTTCAATCAAAAAAGGAAGTATCTGCAATGCAAGTCTAGAAAAGTTTTCAGCCTATCTGAGAGAAAATAAACCAAATCATCAGACTCCCCACCTGGGCTTCTTAGATCATGTCATATTCTGCCATTTATAGAAATTGTTTTAAAATATATGTTCATCTTCCAGCAGCTTTATTAATAGTTCATAACCTAAAATTTGGAAGGCAAAGATCAGAGCAAAGTATGGGAAGCAGTAATTCTCCTTGTCCCTTTGTCCCCATCCAAGAAAGGGGGTGCTTGGCCAAAACAAACACCTAGCAAAATGCTAACCTCCCTGGTGATAATATTCCTACTGTGAAACCCTGTGTCAACCTCTCTTAACCTTGCGCTATTAAACATTTGAATTACCTAATTCTTTGTCCTGATTTCTTGTTCACTAAGCTAACTTTTGCTTCAATTTGGTCTCTTAAGTAGATGTGCCTACCCAAAGAGAATGTGCTGGTCATTCCAATGCAAGTGTTCAACTCCCATGACAGGTGTACTTCAAGTTCACAAGCTGGCATTCCCACTTGACTATAAGTTTTATGAGCTTTGTTACTATGGGTCTTATCTTGAAAGGCATATGCTTCTCAAGATGTCGATAAAATCAGGTTTCTAAATCTCTTAGAGTGAAGATGAGACTATAGCCTGGGGTTGAATTCACCAGAACTGTCTATTAAAATAGCCTTCTGGCAAAACTCTAAAAGCCTACTATGAATTTTATCTGTTAATATAACTAAGCTATAGTGTCCAGATATTTGGCCAAACCTAGGTTGAGGAAGCGAAGTGAAGTCGCTCAGTCGTGTCTGACTCTTTGTGACCCCATGGACTGTAGCCCACCAGGCTCCTCCAACCATAAGATTCTCCAGGCAAGAATTCTGGAGTGGGTTGCATTTCCTTCTCCAGGTGATCTTCCTGACCCAGGGATCAAACCCAGGTCTCCTGCATGGTAGGCAGATGCTTTACCATCTGAGCTACCAAGGAAGCCCATGATGTTGTTAAGAAGGTATGTGTTGTAATGTAATTGACATTTAAAGCAGTAGACTGAGGAAAGTAGGTTGCCCTTGATAATGTGAGTGGGCTCATCCAATCAGCTAAAGACTTTAAGAACAAAGATCAGAGCTTCCTGAAGAAGGAAGTTGGACTCTAGACTCCAACATCAACTCTTACCTGAATTTCCAGCCTTTCAGCTTCCCTGGGAGAAGGAAATGGCAGCCCACTTTTCTGTTCTTGTCTGGAAAGTCCCATGAACAGAGGAGCCTGGCAGACTTCAGTTCATGGGGTCACAAAGAGTGGGACACAACTGAGCGACTCTAAAATATGCCTTACATATTTTAGAATTGCCAGCCCCCAGAACCGCATAAGCCAATTCCCTAAAATCTTTTTTCCCTATTGATTAACTGAAATATAGAAGTAGAAGTAGATATAAAAATTGATTCTGTTTCTCTGGGGAGCCCTAACTAATATACCACTACTCTCAGTCTCCCGTGGTGGTCATCTACCTTCGCCGCCGAAAATGACTGTGAAACTAAAAATGGCTCTGTCATGCCCGACTCTTTGTGACCCCATGGACTGTGTAGTCCATGGAATTCTCCAGGCCAGAATACTGGAGTGGGTAGCTGTTTCCTTCTCCTGGGGATCTTCCCAACCTAGGGATCGAACCAAGGTCTCCCACAATGAAGGCAGATTCTTTACCAGCTGAGCCACCAGGGAAGCCCAAGAATACTGGAGTCGGTAGCCTATCCCTTCTCCAGTGGATCTTCTCCACCCAGGAATTGAATTGCGGTCTCCTGCCTTGCAGGCAGATTCTTTACCAGCTGAGCTACCAGGGATGTCTAAACAGGCTTATCTTTCTGTTAGTGGCTTCACTGAATCATAGAATTCAGGGCAAGAGCACCGTTTCCACTAAGAGTGGCTTTCCTTCAATCAAATGTGGATATAATTCATGTTTCTGGATTCTCAGTCTGATACCCTTATGATGATGTACTTGTTCTTCAGTTACTCCAGCCATGTAATTTTTGTTATTCTTCAAACTACTAATTCTTAGCTCTATGTTTACAGTGGTTTTAATGTTAACTTTTAGTTTGAGGTCTTGTTGTCAGTGGCCTTTGACTGGGTTTGAACATGAAATCTTCTAATCTTGGCCTTAGGCAGAAATGTCCCGCTGGGGTATTTTTACTGAGTAGTGCATCTTACCCTTAAAAGAAATATAATGCATTTTACCTTTAAAAGAAATATAGGCATTTTAAATTTTTTCTTAGATGCCTTCAGGGATGCTTCAGGAAAAAAACTACCGCTAAGCCATTGGTAACGTTCTTCAATAATTCTACATTTAGTGTGGAATCCTTATAAAAGTCCATTAATTTTTGCATTTTCAATCAGTGGAGATTGCTAGTTAATCTGCTAATTGGATTGAATGGGAAAAAAATTTTGAAAGCCTTCTTTGAGTATTATAGTATTATGTAATGAGCTCCAACTAGAGAAGGCAATGGCACCCCACTCCAGTACCCTTGCCTGGAAAATCCCATGGACAGAGGAGCCTGGTAGGCTGCAGTCCATGGGGTCTCTAAGAGTCAGACACGACTGAGCAACTTCACTTTGACTTTTCACTTTCATGCATTGGAGAAGGAAATGGCAACCCACTCCAGTGTTCTTGCCTGGAAAATCCCAGGGACGGGGGAGCCTGGTGGGCTCGCATCTATGGGGTCGCACAGAGTCAGACATGACTGAAGCGACTTAGCAGCAGCAGCAATGAGTTCCAATAGGGCTAGGATTTCCTCCAATCTTTGTTGACAGATGAATAGTTGCACCTCCCTAATTAGACTGCTATCTTTTCTAACTTTCTACATTAAACCAAATCAAATGTATCTTCATCTTCCTGCATATTCCCTGCAATGGTTATGAGACTGCCACATCCACATGGAGTCCAGAATTCTAACCTTGAGTGCAACTCATAAGTCAAAACTGGTCTTTGAAAGAACTTAATCAGTAGTATCTTTCTTTGAAAAAGAATAAAAAAGAGTAGTGACCCTTGACTAGANGCACCTCCCTAATTAGACTGCTATCTTTTCTAACTTTCTACATTAAACCAAATCAAATGTATCTTCATCTTCCTGCATATTCCCTGCAATGGTTATGAGACTGCCACATCCACATGGAGTCCAGAATTCTAACCTTGAGTGCAACTCATAAGTCAAAACTGGTCTTTGAAAGAACTTAATCAGTAGTATCTTTCTTTGAAAAAGAATAAAAAAGAGTAGTGACCCTTGACTAGAACCAGGACTTCACACTCATGTGCCAAGTCCGCATCTGAATCCCAAATGTTCATTTTAGAAACAAAAACATCCTGCAAGTCAAGTAAGCCCACTGTGGCCTGGGAGTAATTTCAGTGGTTTCTGGAGAACTTTTTGGCCTTTCCTTCAGTTCTCATCAAATGTTCATCTACCAACAAAAGTAGATTTAGTTTGAAACCTAATAATACTTATAAGAAATTTAAGCATTAATTTGTTCATTCATTTACTCATCAGTCTATGTGCTTTCAGTTCAGTTCAGTCTCTCAGTCGTGTCTGACTCTTTGCGACCCCATGAACCGCAGCATGCGAGGCCTCCCTGTCCATCACCAACTACCGGAGTCCACCCAAACCCATGTCCATTGAGTTGGTGATGTCATCCAACGATCTCATCCTCTGTCGTCCCCTTCTCTTCCTGCCCTCAATCCTTCCCAGCATCAGGGTCTTTTCAAATGAGTCAGCTCTTCGCATAAGGTGACCAAAGTATTGGAATTTCAGCTTTAACATCAGTCCTTCCAATGAACACCCAGGACTGATCTCCTTTAGAATGAACTGGTTGGATCTCCTTGCAGTCCAAGGG
>SJYA01001410.1:353018-623848 GCA_006410615.1 Neotragus moschatus | reverse complement strand
CCCAGAAAAATAAAGTCAGCCACTGTGTCCAGTGTTTCCCCATCTATTTGCCACGAAGTGATGGGACTGGATGTCATGATCTTAGTTTTCTGAATGTTGAGCTTTAAGCCAACTTTTTCACTCTTTTTTTTCACCAGGGAAGAACTTCCCTCGTGGCTCAGATTGTAAAGCGTCTGCCTACAATGCTGGAGACCTGGATTCAATCCCTGGGTCAGGAAGGTCTCCTGGAGAAGAAAATGGCAACCCACTCCAGTGTTTTTGCCTGGAAAATCCCATGGATGGAGGAGCCTATTTACAGTCTACAGACTACACCCTTTGGGGTCGCAAAGAGTCAGGGTCACAAAGAGTTGGAAACGACTGAGCGATTTAACTTTCACTTTCATCAAGAGGCTCTTTAGTTCTTCTTCACTTTCAGCCATAAGGGTGGTGTCATCTGCATATCTGAGGTGATTGATATTTCTCCCTGCAACCTTGATTCCAGCTTGTGTTTCTTCCAGCCCAGCATTTCTCATGATGTACTCTGCATATAAGTTAAATAAGTGGGGTAACAATATACAGCCTTGATGTACTCCTTTTCCTATTTGGAACCAGTCTGCTGTTCCATGTCCAGTTCTAACTGTTGCTTCCTGACTTGCATACAGGTTTCTCAAGAGGCAGGTCAGGTGGTCTGGTATTCCCATCTCTCTCAGAATTTTCCACATTTTATTGTGATCCACCCAGTCAAAGGCTTTGGCATAGTCAATAAAGCAGAAATAGATGTTTTTCTGGAACTCTCTTGCTTTTTTCCATGATCCGGCGTATGTGCTTTAGATAAAACTAACCTCATGGAGCTAGCAATATATCTGATGATGTTGGTGACATTCTGTCTGAGAGACACAAAGCATATCTTGTCAGTCACTAACAGATATTTTCACGTAAACAAAGATAAAATTTCTAAAGCAGCAGAGGCAATTTGAATAGAAAGTCAAGCATTCATTAATAGAGAGTATAGTCCCCAGACTGTGGTCAGTGATGTCCGGCCTAAACTCAGTTCTCAATGAAGAATAGACACTCTCTTGAAAACTACCACCCTGTGCTCAGTATATATTTAGGGGCTATTAATCATGTGTTCAATCATTTTGGTCTAACACTTAGCATGTATTGATGCATACAAAGTGTAACATAACTCTATTGGTCCCTCAAGAAAGCTAGCAATCAGAATCTTAGCACAGACCCTGTTCCTATAAGGAAGGACAAAAGATGGATTAAACACATTCCCTGAAGCCATCTCTGAGACATCATATGATGCAAGACAGTACAACCACAGAAGTCTCTAGTCGTTTTCTCAGATTTAGCTGGGCCTAAATCTTTTACAGTTTTTAGGAGTATTAACTGGAATTCACAACTTCCTATATGTCTCCTCAATCATGGCAAACTTGAGAGTTTTAGAGGTCAAGCCTTACCAGTACAATTGGGGCTCATTAGAGCTGTATAAAAAATGTTGGCTTGCACAACAATCTTCACTCAGGTCTAATTCTAATATATATGTTTAACAGCTGTTGCATCCAGACCGTTTGAGCCTCTTTTTCCCAATACAGGGAAAATCAGCTTCTTGCCATGCAAATTCAAGTTGGTGGTGATATTACAAAGAAGGAATAGATAGGGGCCTTTACCAGGAAAATTGAAAGTTTCATTTAAAAACAAACAAACAAACAAAACCTTCCTGGATATGCTGCCATAAGAAGACAGACCTCATGCCCTTAGGTGATCCCAACTGAATTTTAAGATTTGAGAGCCAGTAGGGAAAAGTAGGAAATAGCATTGTATATACTAAGAAGCCAAATTAAAACATTATTTGGAAAATGAAAATAATATATCTCTTAAAAAAAATTCTAAGGGGCACGTGGTAGAAGACCGCATCTCAAACTCAAAATAGTGATGCTGTTGAAATTATTTAATATTATGGACCCAGCTAGGGTGTTTTCAGTACTACATAGGTAAGAGCGGTATCTTATCAGTATTCTGTAAAAAAAAAATAGTCCATTTCTGTATTAATTGCTATAAGAAGTCCCACCCACACTCTACGTATTGTGTCTTGGTGTTAGAAGGGAATGAAGTACCAATATGTATACCATTTCAAGGGCTTTCCTGGTGACTCAGACAGTAACGAATCCTGCAATGCAAGAGACCTGGGTTCTACCCCTGGGTCAGGAAGATCCCCTGGAAAAGAGAATAGCTACCCACTCCAGTATTTCTGCCTCAAGAATTCCATGGGCAGAGGAGCCTGGCAGGCTACAGTCCATGGCATCACAAAGAGTCAGCTTGACTGAGCAACTTTCATTTTCATACCGTTTCAAGTCATGTAAAGCTCTCATTTTATCTGTATCAGGTGGATAAATACTAGTGAAGCATCTTTCTTTTTCATTTGTATGTTATATGGTGTGTAAGAGCCTTATTCTGAGTATAAATGGATAGAATTTTCCTTTATACCTTGCAGTCTTTTAATCCTGTCTCTAGGAAGAACATATTCTTCTGGATGAAAAGGGAGTTTGTCATCTTTTACATTATTTATCTGGAAATAATTTAACTGTGGAATTTCTGATGAGGCCATCACAATATTTTTGCTTATGACTGTGCAGGGTTATATAAAAAATAATGACATGGTGCCAGTTTTCAATCCAATATTATTGCAAAAACTCCCTTAAAAGCTTTTGGAAATAACCCTTTTCCAGGCTATTCTTTCATGATAAGAGAGTTCATCAAAAAAGGTAGAGAATTTTAACTCACTAATATTTATCTCAGTGGTACAAATCTCAGTGACAAGTTGTCCCAGAAAACCTTAAAGTGTAAGTCATGAAAATAAGATGCCAGTGAAGCTGGGTGCAGAGTTTCCACACTGCAGGCATATAAATTGCTGTCACTAGGACAACAGGAAAGGTCTCTGGAGCAGGACAATCTTACTATGCCCTTGGAGATCACTAGAATGTTAACAAGATCACTATTGTCCTTTTCTCAGTGAATGTTCTGGTCTTTTGTGTTTAGGGACCAGAAAATTTCATGACATTTTGTGAAGGTTGCAGGGTGTGTGTGTGTGTGTGTGTTCATTCATTGCTGATTTTTGTTAGACATGTGACTAGAGTGATAGGTAGATGCTATTGGCATACCTTGAAATTGAGGAGAGCCATATCACAAAGAATGAATTTTACTGAACGTAAATTTTAAAATAAATTAAATTTTCAAATCAAGAGCATCAGTTTGATATTTGAATAACAATATTCATTCCCTATCAAAGCATTCTCTGAATCTGACTGTGGTTCCTGGTGTACACCCAGCTTCTCTTCATCAGTGTCTGTTTACTGAGCTTTTATTAGGCAATGACACATTTTCCCTCCATTCTTTTTCTTTGTCTCCTTGCTCTCTGTAACTGCTTATGTATTTCTTGTTCGTTTGTTTTTTGCTTAAAATATCTTCCTCATCCCATTGCCTGCTCTAGACTTTGACGTTCACCTTCTCACTCATTGGGTGTTATTTGCATTATGGAGTTTCCCAAACACTTCTTTGGAGAAAAAAAAAATCTATATCACAAGCACAACCATGGCATTTGTTAAGGGAGAGAAATTAAAATTATGTGAATCTTTCGATGATGGAGGCACCTGCAGTTCTTTGGAATTTTGCTTTTGCTTTCACAATTTTGTTTCAAGTTTTACAAGATCAACAATGGGTTCATTCGAATCCTGTATTTCATTCTGTCTGTTGCCTGATGTAGAATAAGCAGGAGGCCAAAATGCAACATAAAACTACTGCTATGGGAAGCTTTTATAAAGGGTAGAACTTTCTCTACTGATTATGGACTTTGAGAAGCAAGTGGCCCTAAGAAGCTATTTCATACATTACACTACATTAGGTATGATGTGGATTTCCATACCACAAGAAATATGAATTTTTAGCCCTCTGGGAACTGGTAATCTAAAAAATACTGATAAACTGGCAAATATTCCCCATAAATATTCATAAAATGACTTTCTAAAGAACTCTTTAATAGAATATTAAAACTTCTGAGTATTTTTTTAAAAAGAAAGGGTGATTTGAATGTATATGGGAGGGGGGTGCGAGTGTGTATGTGTGTGTGTGCGTGTGTGCATGTGAATGAACTTGATTTATTGGGTATCAGAATGTTCTTCATTTCATAGTTATGCTGTAGTTACTGGAATGCTTTCAGTTTTATAATTTTGTAGGTATGTACAGTGGAATAATGTTGCATCAAAAAGAATATCAATAAAGCCTGAGTCAACTGTGTAAAATATAGGGATTTTACTTTAAATTGGAAGAAAGGAGCATGAAACCAAGTTTGTGAAATTCCTTTGAACGACCGCAGCTCAGGTACTTCCTATGCATCTGACAGTTCAATATGTAATATCAAGACTATCAAAATTCTGTTCCCTCTTCCCCAAATATTTCTCCTAAGCCACCTCATTTTCTGTAGGAGCTGAGTACTTTAGTATGGAATTTGGCTTTGAGATTTGATGCCCAAGGCCATGATGGTCCACACAAAAGTCAGTCTCTAGCCAAACAGAGCCCCTGCTACTATATTATAAATGTCAATGTCACTGCCATGGGTTGGCCATGGTGTTCCTCATTTTAGTTACTGCTATTGCTCCAAACACTCAAACCAGCAAGCCTCAGATGAAGTGATACCTATCAACTGTCCTTTTAGATACACATGAGGTATACCAGTTCTCTAATCAGGCTTTGGTCATATGGAATCAAATATATGCTGGCAAGTATGTCTTTTCATCCGTCTCTTAATCTAGACGTAGCAACAGTTTTTAGTCATCTTACTTGAAAAGATCTCATCTTGTTTCACTCTGTATTTCCTTCTCAAGTGGCTTGTTTAGCTCTCTTCTTTCCCATGCTGCTACTGCTGCTAAGTCGCTTCAGTCCTGTCTGACTCTGTACGACCACATAGACAGCAGTCTGCCAGGCTCCCCGTCTCTGGGATTCCCCTGGCAAGAACACTGAAGTGGGTTGCCATTTCCTTCTCCAAAGCATGAAAGTAAAAAGTGAAAGTGAAGTCGCTCAGTCATGTCCAACTCTTAGGGACTCCATGGACTGCAGCCTACCAGGCTCCTCCATCCATGGGATTTTTCCAGGCAAGTGTACTGGAGTGGGGTGCCATTACCTTCTCCATTTCTTTCCCATAGTCATAGTTAATACTATAATTTCCTAATAGATAGCATATACAACAACAATAACATATTTAGTAATAAACAGAAAAAAGATAAACAAGGACTTCATAGGGAAAGTTATGAAAATCTCTTGAAAGTCACAAAGTAGAAAANAGTGGGGTGCCATTACCTTCTCCATTTCTTTCCCATAGTCATAGTTAATACTATAATTTCCTAATAGATAGCATATACAACAACAATAACATATTTAGTAATAAACAGAAAAAAGATAAACAAGGACTTCATAGGGAAAGTTATGAAAATCTCTTGAAAGTCACAAAGTAGAAAATACAAATAAAAACAAACATATAGGAAGCACTGATTGTAAAATTTTCCCAAGATTAACCTATAAATTAAATGAATTACAATCAAAACTCTAATCTTTGTCATAAAAATTCATTCACTTCAGTTCACTTCAGTCACTCAGTCGCATCTGACTCTTTGCAACCCCATGAATTGCAGGATGCCAGGTCTCCCTGTCCATCACCAACTCCCAGAGTTCACTCAGACTCACGCCCATTGAGTCAGTGATGCNACTGCTGAGTTTTCCAAATTTGCTGGCATATTGAGTGCAGCACTTTTACAGCATCATCTTTCAGGATTTGAATAATCCTAAAATTTATACCCCCCCCCCAAAAAAAGTGATGAATATCCAGGACAATTTTCAAGAACAAAGACAGAGGATTTTCTCTACTATATGTCAAGACCTACTATAAAAATATAGTAATTAAAACAGGGAGAAATTGCTACAAAGACAGACAAATACTCTGTACTCAAATACAAGTACAAAGATGTGCAAATATTGGTACAGAAAACATGACATAGAAACCAGTCCACATATAAATGACATCTTTCATATGTGACAGAGAAGACATATATCAGTGGAGAGAGACATATACCAGTGGAAATTGTCAGTGAAACAATTTTTCATACAGGAAAGGACAAAATTTCTGCCTCACACCATAAACTAAAGTATAGCTCAGAAGGATTAAAGCCTAAGTTTGCCTTGTATTTTTAATAAGCATACCCTTTAATAATAAATACTTTTAATAGAAAGTAAAACTATAAAACATTCAGCATAGTTTGCTGGCATTACAATAAGAAATGAGTTTTTAATTAAGACACAAAAATAATATCTAATGAAGAAAATTTCATTAAATAGGACTTCATTGCAATTAAAACCTTGACTTTGTAACAAATACCAGTGGAAAGTCATTTATGAGAAAAGATATTTGTAACCAATATAACTTGTAAAGCATTTGAATATAGAGGATAAAAGGATACCTACAAATCAATAAGAAAAATATGAAGATTCTACAGGAAAATTAACAAAGGATATTAACAAGCAACCTACAGAGCTAAAAATCTGGATAGAAATTAAAAATACATTATCACAATTTAAAGTGACAACATCAAATGCTGGTGAGAGTGTAAGACAGTGGGAGTTGCTAGTGGAAGTGTAAACTGATAAAACTTTCTTGAAGAAAATTTAGCAATATTGAGTGTAGCTTAATTTAGAAATATCTTATTATCAAGCAGTTTTATTTCTAAATAGCTATCTTAGAATGAATATCTGCAAAAGAAAACATGCAAAAGGATTGTTATTGTCACACCATTTGTAAAAACAAATTTAGAAACAAACAGTCTTGTAGTAAAACATTCAAAGGCTTACTTATAAAACTAAGTACCATTTGGAAACTTAGATGAGCAAACTAGATACATGAATATCAACACTTATGATAAACCTAAAATATTAATATTAAGTGCAAAAACTATGTATAATAATGTTCAGTATCAAAGAAAATTTTGGAAATTTTAGCATAAAAATCACTATATATTGATTTTTCCTATATAAAATTATTAAAAATACATAAAATGATACACATCTATCCCATTAGCAAGAGAAAAGTGAGAATAGCTGATGAGTTTGAGCTTTATTTACTATTTCATCTCTTTAAAAAACTAAAAATGAAAATAAGACAAATTTCCAATCTATTCATACTTAGACCAACATAGATAGCATATTCAAAAGCAGAGACATTACTTTGCTGACTAAGGTCCCTTTAGTCAAGGCTATGGTTTTTCCAGTGGTCATGTAATGGATGTGAGAGTTGGACTGTGAAGAAGGCTGAGAGCCAAAGAATTGATGCTTTGGAACTGTGGTGTTGGAGAAGACTCTTGAGAGTCCCTTGGACTGCAAGGAGATCCAACCAGTCCATTCTGAAGGAGATCGGCCCTGGGATTTCTTTGGAAGGAATGATGCTAGAGCTGAAACTCCAGTACTCTGGCCACCTCATGTGAAGAGTTGACTCATTGGAAAAGACTGTGATGCTGGGAGGGATTGGGGGCAGGAGAAGAGGGGTCAACAGAGGATGAGATGGCTGGATGGCATCACTGACTCGATGGGCATGAGTCTGAGTGAACTCCGGGAGTTGGTGATGGACAAGGAGGCCTGGCGTGCTGAGATTCATGGGGTCACAAAGAGTCGGACATGACTGANGCTTACTCCTTGGAAGAAAAGTTATGACCAACCTAGATAGCATATTCAAAAGCAGAGACATTACTTTGCTGACTAAGGTCCCTTTAGTCAAGGCTATGGTTTTTCCAGTGGTCATGTAATGGATGTGAGAGTTGGACTGTGAAGAAGGCTGAGAGCCAAAGAATTGATGCTTTGGAACTGTGGTGTTGGAGAAGACTCTTGAGAGTCCCTTGGACTGCAAGGAGATCCAACCAGTCCATTCTGAAGGAGATCGGCCCTGGGATTTCTTTGGAAGGAATGATGCTAGAGCTGAAACTCCAGTACTCTGGCCACCTCATGTGAAGAGTTGACTCATTGGAAAAGACTGTGATGCTGGGAGGGATTGGGGGCAGGAGAAGAGGGGTCAACAGAGGATGAGATGGCTGGATGGCATCACTGACTCGATGGGCATGAGTCTGAGTGAACTCCGGGAGTTGGTGATGGACAAGGAGGCCTGGCGTGCTGAGATTCATGGGGTCACAAAGAGTCGGACATGACTGAGCGACTGAACTGAACTGAACTGAACTGAATCTTTACTGTGATCATTAGATAATCATACCATTTCACTACTTCCCATACATGTAAACATTTCAAAACTTTAAAATTTTACATTATAAAGAGAAGAAAACTTGATTTCTTATTTAGAAATAAATGAAATAAAAATTTTACCTATTTATAGGATATTGACTAAGCAGCATTCAGAGAAAATGAAATTTTAATGCATATTAAACTGACAAAATTAAATTTACTAATAATAAATGAAAGAAATATTCAACCCAGGGTGATAGAAAATGAACAATCATTTAAATTCAAAAGAACTAAATAACCATAAAACAAGAAAGTTACAGGGAAAGGCAAAAACGGAACAGCAGACTTATTAAAAAAGCTAACTTCAAACTAACAATACAATGCCAACTCTGGGAAATCTAATCAGAAATAAAAGAATAAATGTCCAAGTTTAAAAAAAGAAACAGGACAGGGTAGCCTGATGTGCTGCAGTCCATGGGGTCGCAATCAGTCGGACATGACTTAACAACTGAACAACAACAACAAAAAGGGAAACAATGGGGGTAAGAAAGGGGACATAACAAAGGTTTGGCAGAGGTCGGGAAGATCCCCTGGAGAAGGCGATGGCACCCCACTCCAGTACTCTTGCATGGAAAATTCCATGGACTGAGGAGCCTGGTAGGCTGCAGTCCATGGGGTCGCAAAGAGTAGGACATGACTGAGCAACTTCACTTTCACTACGTTCAGAAGGATCCCTACCTTTTCCCATTCAGCTGTTGGAAAGGGTTCTAAACCATGCAAACTCCATTTCCTTGATTTCACGTTGTATTGGCTTCTGGTTAGGTTTGGCGCATGGAAGTTATTGGCAGAAAACTGGAGGGCAGAAGTCGCAGAAAATTTATGGCTAGTTCTCCAGCCAGATAGTGGAGGACAGAGGAGCCTGGCATGCTTCAGTCTCACTCATGGGGTCGCAAAGAGTCAGACACAACTTAACTACTGAACAACCATCTCCAAACCACCACTCTGATGGCATCTCAAGCAGTTGTTGTTCCTCTTCTGAGCAACAGGACCCTGTGTCTTTAGAAGAGGATCTCCCTCTGTTTCTCCAGCCCCAGGGATAGGATGGTGGAGACTCCAAACATTCCATCCTCTAGACTCTTCACCCTCCCTAGCCACCTCTTTCAGCTTTCCCAATATCTTCATAACTAGTTCCTGAAGTTCAGTTCATACTTTTGAATGACCAGGAATAACATGAATTTTTCTGACGCTTCCCTGACAGATACGAAAAGAATGATTTAATCAGTTGATTCCTACTAACATTTGTTAATTGAGCATAGGTCATGATGATCTCGGAGAAGGCAGTGGCACCCCACTCCAGTGCTCTCGCCTGGAAAATCCCAGGGACGGGGAGCCTGGTGGGCTGCAGTCCATGGGGTGGCGAAGAGTCGGACACGACTGAGCGACTTCACTTTCACTTTTCACTTTCATGCATTGGAGAAGGAAATGGCAACCCACTCCAGTGTTCTTGCCTGGAGAATCCCAGGGGTGGGGGAGCCTGGTGGGCTGCCATCTATGGGGTCGTACAGAGTCAGACACGACTGAAGGGACTTAGCAGCAGCAGCATGATAATCTTAATGGAGACTGAAGAAGAGCTTGACAAAATTTACTGTTTGATGATGATGAAATAAAAGTAAATTCCATACTCAGAAATGTCTGAAGAAGAAAAAAAGGATAAAATTTCAAATATTATAAGGTGGTATGTGTGCCTTCTGCTGTAGGTATGATCAGTACTCTCACCAGTAATGAATGTCAGCTTCCTTAGTCTCAGTAGTAAGTTCAGTTCAGTGGGTCAGTCGTGTCCGACTCTTTGCGACCTCATGAATCACAGCACGCCAGGCCTCCCTGTCCATCACCAATTCCCGGAGTTCACTCCAGACTCACGCCCATCGAGTCAGTGATGCCATTCAGCCATCTCATCCTCTGTCGTCCCCTTCTCCTCCTGCCCCCATCCCCTCCCAGCATCAGAGTCTTTTCTGATGAGTCAACTCTTCACATGAGGTGGCCAAAGTACTGGAGTTTCAGCTTCAGCATCATTCCTTCCAATGAAATCCCAGGGCCGATCTCCTTCAGAATGGACTGTTTGGATCTCCGTGCAGTCCAAGGGACTCTCAAGAGTCTTCTCCAACACCACAGTTCAAAAGCATCAATTCTTTGGCGCTCAACCTTCTTCACAGTCCAACTCTCACATCCATACATGACTAGAGGAAAAACCATAGCCTTGACTAGATGGACCTTAGTTGGCAAAGTAATGTCTCTGCTTTTGAATATGCTATCTAGGTTGGTCATAACTTTTCTTCCAAGGAGTAAGCATCTTTTAATTTCATGGCTGCAGTCACCATCTGCAGTGATTTTGGAGCCCAGAAAAATAAAGTCTGACACTGTTTCCACTGTTTCCCTGTCTCCAACTAAAATATTTTTCTCCAGTAGGGGAAAAATAAATTTTAATAAAATTTGATTTGGATTTCTTTATTAAGGCTGAGACTGACTGCTTGTCATATGTTGATAAGGTTTTTTGTAAACTGTCTTCTATATATTTTCTTTTTCTATTGACTAATGAAAAGTTTTTATATATACTCTTTATCTATTATATAAGTTGAAAATATGTTTTCCCTGTTGATCATTGAATGTCCTTTGGCTTTACTTATATTCCTTTTTAACCATGAACAACATTTATTTTTATGCAGTTTTACCAATCTTTTCTATTACAGCTTCTGAATTAAGAGTTATGATTAGAAAGATCTTTTCACTTTCTTCTTAAGAACTTATTGCACGTTTTCTATTTTTCTCATATTTTTAATTTATTTAAAATTTTTCCTACTGAAAACTATATAGTTTTTATTTTATTTTTTCAGGTGACCACTCAGAGGTCACAACATGTTATATTGAAGAATCTATTTGTACCCATTGGTTTGTGATACCATTTTGTCTTATTTCTTACATTCACTTTTTTGTATTTGGTGTCTATTTTTAGACATTCTATTTTATTCCTTTTTCTAATAATGCCTGAGATATTATATTTTCATGATAATGTAATTTTTCTCAAGTCTAGAATCAAATGTTACTATAGAAAAGTCTGAAACCAGGGATTATAATACCTTCCCCTATAATCTGGCTGTACAGAGGCTCCTTTCCTCCTTAGCTTTGTTAGACTGCGTCTCAGTATTGATTAGCCTGGTGTTCTTTCCTTTGGCATGCAGTGTCTATAAATATATATGTAGAGAGAGACTTTTAAAAATCTGTTTATAGCTTTAAATATTTGTTCCACTCCATTGTTCTTTCCTTTTCCAGATTCCAATTGTGTATATGTTGCCCTTTCTTTGCCTTATACTACATTTTGAGTGTTCTCCCTAATCTTTTCATAATTTTCCATTTTATTTTGGTCACTATTCTTGGCCAAACCTTTAGATCTTTGTCTGTACCTACTATCCTGTATGTTCTCCTTTGCGTCTCTCACCATTTTCTGTCTGTATCTCTATCAGGACTTTTTATTCTATTGCATTTTTCTGCCAGGTCATGTTTCAACTCTCCCTATTTTCCCACCATCTTTTCTTTAAGTTGTGCTTCTGCTTTGTGATTATTTAATATTTTTTTAGACCCCCTCCTTTAAAAGTTGTTTATTAAGTAGCAAAATCTCAGCCTTTTAATCTGGCCAGAGCAACCTTTTCTAGTGAGTGTTCCTCAAGGGCAAGTTGTGCTGTCCCTGCCCACCTACTTCCCACAGGCATCTGTGAATTGATGCTATGACATCTCCATTTTATAAATCTAGACCCAGCTTAATGCCAGTGTTTTCTTAGACCTGCCATCTCATTATTCTTTGACCTTTCTCCCCTCATACACCTTCTGCTCCATCTCTTTGTGGTTCTTAGTAGGTTGTCCAGCTTTTGTTGTATGTAGGTGATACTGGCTTATTACATTTACCCTAATTTTTCCTGAGGTCTGCCATCATTAGATCATCTCAATTTTACTTCTTCTAACACGAGTTCAGAGCCTCTTCACTCCTGTGATTTCTGTATTAATTTTGATTACTGTTAGTAAACTTTGTGCATTTTCATATACTATATCACAATATAGCACAGTACAACATAATGTAATATTCTATCTCCTAGTTTTACTGACAATGAACCAGTTTTATTAACATTATTACTAGTCTTTTGTTTTCGTATAATACTCATTACAGAAACTTTTGTGTCAAGCTGGCCATCATGCATACAGGAGGATATTCAGGATTCTGTATCCAGACTACATGATTTGAATCCATGTTGCTCTTACATTTTTAGCCATGTGACTTTAGGCAAGTAACTGATTCCTCTCTACCACAGCATCTTCTAAGATAATATCAGTAATACTGTGCACCTCACTGAGGTCTGGAATATTACTACATGTATGTAACAAAATCCACTATAGCTGGTTTAAGGATAAATGGATCAAAGGCCACAACTGCCACTCCCTTGTACTAGTATGATCCACATATTTGCCATGGTCTCAGGAAAGGCAATATTACTTTCTTACCCCATGACTTGGGATTAGCCATTTGACTTGCTTTGGCAAATGAAAAGTTAGTGACCTGACAGAAACAGAGGTGATTATACATATAGGTTTCTCTACTGGGCTTCTGCCATTTCTATGGAAACACACACCAAATAGCCAACGTTCTTTCGATGTGAGCTTCAAGGTAAAGAATATCCAAATCAGAGATATAGCATGACACTTCTGTAGCCAACTTGCAAACTTGTAAGCCTAAGAGCAGAGTCCCCAGCCATCCGACAGAAAAAGATAAAATATTAATTTCTATTCTATTAGGTCTTCGACCACAGAAATGATGTGGCATGTCGGACTTGAGATATAGAACATAGCAAACCTTTCCCATCACTAAATTTTATATACTTTATGATAAAATTTGAAGATCTATAATCCATGAAAAGAATATTCATGTTTCAAGAGTCAGATTCATGATGGACTTGGAGTAATTTGGAAACTATTGTCAATTATTTCTGATTTATATTTAGAGATAAAATGAATCCAATATCATAATTTTAGAGACTAAAATTTGAATCATAATGATAAATCAAAGGAAATCCTATAAAATAAATTACCAAAGTTGAAAAATTCACTGCAAAAGTATTTCTTCATTCACCCATCATGATCACAAAAAGGGAAAGAGGGAGTGATATTTGTGAAGGAACTGATAATATGAAGCAATGAAATTTACTTAAATTACTTGTTGATCTCTGCTTAATTTGTCAGCTATTTCTTCATTTCAACATTTGGGAGTTTAGAAAAGTACACAGAGAAAATGTTTGTACCCTACGGTGACTTAGTATCAGTAGAACCAGTCAGTTGAATAAAAATATGTAAAATTATAGATTTATAATTGTATATAAATATATAAATGTTTTATTTAATCAACTGCCATATTTTATGGGTTGCATTGTTTAGAAAATGGAAGTTTTTTCTTAGAGAAACCATAAAGTAGACTGTACATCTGAAACTGTAGAATGTAACACCACTGATCTTCAATGCACTATCTATAAAAGGCAAATTTTTATTTTATACACACACAGTACAGGAAAGCCCCTTGACACTCACATGGGCACTGTTAATTATCAGCACCATTAGTTTGGAATGGAAAAGCACAACAATCTCTTTAATAAAGAATTGAAATGCATGCCTAAATATTAGAAATAGAGTAGAAAATGCTTATGCTGTATTTTGTTTTAAAAGAACAATGATTGGCCACAAGTCTTAGTCCCTACAAGGTAGACCTGCCTTGAAGCACTTTTATTTCATGTAGCAAAATGCTTGGAAGTTCTGAGTTAAGATCACATCCCATCATCACACAATAACACAAAACTCAAACTGGCATCTGATTGAAGTTTCACATTTGGAACAATGGTGGGTTTAAAAGCGTGTAACGCGCTTCCTATAAAAAGCACACAACCTCTTCCTCCCTGTCAGCATTCAGGGCTACACTAAAGGTTATGTTTGCTGCTGCTCTCTGTTGTCCTTAACCACTGACATTTTAAAAAGTCTAAATGCACTGTGTCTTGGGACTCCTTTGTAAAGTGGGCTTTATAAGTGAAAATGGTTGTTGGTACAACCTCTATTTGACTTCTGACTATCACCTTCAGCTCCAAGTAGAACAACTTTTGCTGCCTTTGCAGAGTCCTCACATTTCCTTGGGGAGTCCATATTCCATCTGGCAAAACCATCATTGTAATTTGTCAAAGTAAGAATTGTGCCCAAGAAAGCACGTGTTCGAAAGAAATAGAGAGTATTGTCTGCCTGCTTTCTCTTGCATAAGCACATTCAAAACCCTTCAGTAAATGAATGATCAGCTGGACACAGACAATGGCTTAGGGTAAATATGAGCTTATGCTTTATATTGTAGGAGGATCCATTAGAATGGAAGATGGATGGCGCTTGTGCTGTGCAAGAGGCATGTTCCGCTAGGTGACATCGGTGAGGTGCTAGAGGACTGCCTTGACTCAGGCTGGAGATCTATACTGATAAGGGAAGGGCCAAGGAACATGATCTGCATCATTAATCTGAAACCTTTTCTTTGTAATAATCACTGAAAAGGTAACAGTAACTCAACACGTAGAAGTAAAACACTACTCTGCCCATTTATATGCTGTGGATAGAATCCAGCAAGCTGGCCTCTCCAAGGAGATAGTTTCTTTATCTCTTCGTAAAGCTGGGTATTTTCAATGAATACTTCAGGAGATACTATCTGAGGAATTCCAGGTAGCAATCTTCTACCACTAATATCACTGCCAACTTCAGAGACAAAGGAGCCCAGGTGTTAGTCCTGGCTATGTCACGTACAGAAACTCTGAGCCTTGGGCAAACTGAGAATCCTTTCTAAGTCTACAGCTGCTCCTCCAACTGTGAAATACTATCTTCTTCATAGAACTGCAACACATGTCAACATTCAGCACTTTAAACACTGAGCACTCAGTATGCTTTCAATAAATGTTAGTGATTGTCAGAGTTACTGACATCCCTTGAAAGAATTGGAGATCATTTGTAATGAAAAACAAATAGATAATAAAAAAAGAATAAAAAAACTAATGAGACAGAAGAAATAATTATACCAGTAACATACTAAAAACACAGTTCTTGACAGACAAGGGCAAAGTCAGGTAGGAAAAGTAATTCAGGGCTCCTGTACCTTATGATAGGCGAGGAGCTTGTTTCAGCCATGGGGCTGCCCAGACTTGCCACCACTTTCTCCCCTCTTGGCTGTCACCCCTTCTATCCCAGCTGTATTGCAGCTTCACAGTGTTTGGCATTAATACTTCTCTAGCCATCAAAAGATAAATGAATCTACCAAGACCAAGAGGTTAGCACCAAAATGTCATTTCATTTTTCTTAGAAAGTTTGCAAGGAAAACAATTCACCTTGCTTAAATAAAAAGATGTCAGTCATTTCCCTTGTATAGATAGCCTACAAAACAGGACATCAGGAATTCTACCAGGAAATTTTCAATATAATTTTATAGTATGGCTGACATTCTGACTATAGAGAATTCTCAGTCTTTTAAAGTATAATGTCTTAAAACTTAAGCTTTAGAGTCTTCAGCTTTCATGTAATAACAGCTGATTCTGGCTTGTTCTTGCCTTTTAGCTATTGAATGAAGACATACAACTTCCGAGCATAAGATTATGTAACTCTCCTCCAAGATGACAAATTGGCCTATTATATCTGTGCAGAAAAGACTTCCCTCCCTGTGTGCTGAATAGGTGGGAGGGTATACAGATATCTGATAGATTCTATAAGTAATCTTACTGCTAAAATTCTGCTCAGTGATTACTTTATATTGTACATGCATCTATCTACAGTGAACAGAATTTTATGCCATTGCATATTCGTTTATATAATTTCATACAAAGATGATAACTTAATTAAAAGATCATGGAAGATAATAGATCAAAAGTTTGTTTCATAAGATCAGTCATGTTAGACCATAGTCAGGAAGCATAAGATAAATCACAATAAAGAATTAAGTTCCAAGTCTAGAAATAATATATTTCTTATCTCTTCTCCCTGTATTATTAGTCTGCTTCTGCTTCCATAACAAGATGTCATAGACTGAGTGGCTTAAATAATAAAAGTGTATTTTCTTACAGTTCTGGAGGCTGGGAACTCTAAGATCAAGATGTTAGCTGACTCAGTTCCTAGCGAGAGCCTCTTCCTGGCTTGCAGACAGTACCTCCTTGCTGTGTCCTCATTTGGTGGGATTGGGGCAGAGGGAGGTGGGATAGCAGGAGGGAGAGGAGAGAAAAGACAGGAGAGGAATGAGAATAGTGAGTGTAAGTACTCAGGTGTCCCTTTTTGTAAGTATACTAATCCTTTTGGACCAGGGCCCCATCCTTATAACCTCATTTAAAAACTGTATTATTTCCATACAAGCCCTATTTCTAAATTCACTATTATAGAAACATACAAGCTGTGTGTTGGGGGGAGGGCACAATTCCACCTATGCCACTTCCAAACCCAAAATAGAAAACCCCTTTGGGTTCGATCCCCTTAAGTAAGTAGGCCAGCTAAACTATTAATTGACCCAGCCAATCAATTAGTTATAGTAGGAAAAATCTGGAGGATCCAGAGCTAGGAGCCTTTCACCTGAAGTTAAAGTGCCAGACAGTCAACATTAGGTGGTACCCAAAATGAAATGCCTGATCTGGGTGTCCATTACCCTTGGAGAAATCCAGGGACACTGAATTCCCGGAAATAGACATTTTCAGTCAAGTCAGATGAAGCACCCAAGTCCAAGCTCCTGAAAGAGGTACTGGGGTGAGGGTAAGGGTAAAGAGTGGCACAAGCCTAACAGATGAAGTAGAAAGTGATCTGAATTACAAAGACGAGGCAATGCCTTCAGATAGAATTGCACATGTTTTTATATATTAAAACAGCTTAAGGACACGAGGTGCAAGTAGACAAATCGATAGCCATAGTTCCATCATTAAACTCCAGCGCTAATCACCCCTCAAACATCTTAGGTAAATAAGAAAGTCATATGCCTTTAAAGCAGAAGAACCCTCCCCCACCCCACCCAATGCCTCTGTTTGGGTGGACAGTATATTTATGGAGTAGCATACATTGCTCTTCACATAGTTGGCACAAAATAGTTAAATGCACTGTGTTAAATATAAATAAAACCCTCCAATGATAACAGTTGAAATCAATTAACAAAGCAGGCTTATTTTGGCAAAATAAAATTCCCACAGTATGAACGGCATTCTGATAAGATGGCATTTAACTTTCACCAAACTACAAGAATCCCAAGAGGGAGTCATTTCTAAGAAAAATAAAAATTAAAAAGAAGCATTTCCCATTCTCTCAGTCCCCCTCCCTTGTCATCTTAATGGTTTAATAATTGCATATCTATAGACATAATGAAATCCCTTTCAAAAATTTTGGATAGTACGTTTCTTCCCCACTCCACTTCCCGTCCACTTTTCTGTATTCATTTTTAATGTTGCTCTCTTTTATACAAATATCAGCGTAGGACTTCTATACTACGTCTCGGCTTAAAATTTGTCAGTGCCATCTATGAAAGGTAAAACTGCCACCTTTGGTGATTAATCAAATTTTCTCTAAATGGGATTAATTCGGGTGGATGTAAGAAAAAGATTGTCAGGGTGCGTGTCCCTCTTCCTGTCTGTCCTCAGGTCTTCTTTTTTTTCCCCTGGCTGAATTGAAAATGAAGCAGAGCTATAATCTTGTGTGGCAGATACTGGATCCTTCCTTTGATAAACATCTAAAATGCTAATGAGTGTGGGCTGCAGTTCTGAAGGAGCAAGCAAACGATTTGACAAGAATCTGGAGGGTAAAAAAACGAAGGAGAACTTTCCGACTTAAAAGAACTCTTTTTGTTCACATTCTGTATTGTTTCCTGGAGAAAAAAATTTTCCTCTGCAGAAAAACAGAAGGAAAAAAAAAAAAAATTCTGCTACATCAAAATGTGGGAGCCTGAAAAACTGATGAGCTTTCAGATTGTCCTCTTTTGCATGCAAATCATATCAGAAGTTCTCATTAGCATAAATGCATGAGCAACTCTAAATGCTTTTAATTTCCAATCTCAGCCAGCAGAGGAGTAATTTGTCACTGTCAGGGTGAAAATCTAAAAAGAAAAAAGGAGAGAGAGAAGGACTCCACGCTAAATTGGAATCATATAAATTTTTGATTTGCTAATTGACTGATGCTACAGTTCAATCAGCTGCCTTGAAGGTGTAAATAATTCAATGTATAGTCAGAAATAAAAGCATAATGTGCCTCTACCGAAGGTATATTAGTATTCTGTTCAGCAGGGCATACCTGACCATATCTTTTTCACAGATGCCCCCTTTCGTCAAATTATAAGTCTTCTGAAAGCAACTGCACTCATACAAACCAATAAAAACACCTCTTATACACACCAAGCTATTCAAGAAGAGACATTAGGACCAAGGAAACAGAACTTAGCAACCATTTAACTGTAAGCATCCCAGCAGGTTACAAGGAAGGCTTCATGAGCCACTGTCCATCAATAGCTCACTAATGCAATCATAAAGAGAAAAGAGAGACTATACCAAATACAAATCTTATCTCTGCTTTGGCTCACCTTCAATCTGTCCTTTCCTTTAATCAACTGCTTTAAATGTCATATGCAAAATATATTTATTGCAAAAATCTCTCATTAGTGCCAGCATGATAGGGATACTTGAAAAGCTACTCTCCATGGTTTATTTTTATCATGTACTTCTATAATATTAATATCCTTATCTTTAAAAGTTATCATTTGCACCATCCAAAAATTACTTTATAAATATTTTAGGAAATATTGCTTAACTCAAAATCAAATGGAATAAACATGACTAATGTTCCAACTTATTGGAGCTCTCATTTATTTGGCAATCTGTATTTTATTCAGTAATGGTCAAGAAAATATGCTATAACCATGCTCTGGCACTTGCATTACAAAAACATGAGCTTGATACTGAAATGAAAATGCCAGTGCCCTGCAAGAATCGCAAGTAGAAATTAACTGTAGACTAATCACCCTGATGAGAAATTACAGAGGATGCATGTGCCAACATTCAAGGAACTCATTTGAACTACGTTTCAGTTTTAGCATCCAGACAGTAGCCTTCATCAACATACGCACTCAGAGACCTATAGCAAATACCAAATACGTGGAAAATCCCATGGACAGAGGAGCCTGGAAGGCTGCAGTCCATGGGGTTGCAAAGAGTCAGACACGACTGAGTGACTTCACTTTCACTTTTCACTTTCATGCATTGGAGAAGGAAATGGCAACCCACTCCAGCGTTCTTGCCTGGAGAATCCCAGGGATAGTGGAACCTGGTGAGCTGCTGTCTATGGGGTTGCGCAGAGTCAGACACGACTGAAGCAACCTAGCAGCAACAGCAGCAGCAGCATTCTAGACCCAATATCCTGGTTCTAAAATCTTGTTCTTCAACAATTCTTTCAGTCATGCTTGATTTGTTTGGAAGTTCTATGGAGAGGAACTTGGTATTACATAATGCAAATATAATAAGTCTTATGTCATATGTGTTTGCTATGGACTGTTTAGCTCTTTATTTCCCTTTCACATGTTGTCCTTTATCAATTCCTTCTCATTGACCATGTATCAGTAAATATTAGTCTCTCAGTCGTGTCCAACTCTCTCTGACTCCATGGACTATAGCCCACCAGGCTACTCTGTCCATGGTATTATCCAGGCAAGAACGTTGGATTGGGTAGCCATCCCTTTCTCCAGGGGACCTTCTCAACATAGGGATTGAACCCAGGTATCTTGCATTGCAGGCAGATTCTTTACTATCTGAGCTACCTGGGAAGCCCTTGTCATTGTCCCTAGGAAGACAGAATAAGAACTGTTAGCTTCTGAATGTTAAGAATCAAGAATGAGCATCAAACTCCTTAGCCCTTTATATCATAAAATTTATTTTAGAAACAGTAAACCTGAATGAATACTCGATCAATTAAAGGCAATTTTTTTTTACCCTGTTCCCAGATCAGATAAAATAACTAGAGCTTAGAAAGGAAGAGATAATGAGAGGAAAAACAAAGTAAGAGTCTGAATCTGAAGGTATAAATGGACAAAGTTTGGACTCTATATAAAAATAGACATATGAAAATAGAACTTTGACCCACAACCTACTCAGGAAACCAACCCCTTATCTGTAATAAATCACCAAAGAAGCCAGTCTGCTCTAAGTCAGACTTTCAGAAAGCCATGTAACCATCTTTAGTATCAATCCAGGAAGCCAAACAAAAACATCTATTACCTAATGGCCCCAATTAGCCAGGTCTTGATTGGTAACCAAGAGCCTCCCTAATTTTTTCTCTACTTCCAACTTAGGATCAATTATGGAAAGTTAAAAGCACACCCCTCGCTGATCACATGTATCTGCTGCTCCTATTCAGTCGCCCCCAGCATCCTTGTGCCCACAACTTCCATCAGGGCATACCCCAGGCATCCCACCCCCATGCTGTCACTGGGTCTCTGCCAAAACTCAAGCGATGGTGAGTTTGGATCTCCCATACATAGCAAGCTCTGACTTGATAGCCTTTGCTTTTCTCATTTAGAAGGTCTTTATTTCCACAAAAGGGTGATGGAGGGCCCAAGGGGAGCCACACCCTCCTCAGAAGGGCATGTGAGCCCCAAGAGCATGGAGACCTTCTGGCTTGTTTCCAAATGGCTCTCAGAGGTGAGACGCTTTGCAGAGAATCATCTAGGGTATCAGGAGAGCAGAATGACATCTACGACATTTTTGAGCACATTCTACCTGCCAATGTAAGACCATAAGACAGCATGGTAACCCACTCCAGTATTCTTGCCTGGAGAATACCGGGGACAGAAGAGCCTGGTGGGCTAAGTCCACAGGGTCGCAGAAGAGTCAGACATGACTGAAGTGACTTAGCAGGCACACAAAGGACTGACTAATTTCCATCCTGCCCTCTGGTGGCCTTAGGGCCTCATCTCTTCCTCCCCCTTCTTGATAAAGCCTGAATTGCTCAGCCAACTGCTAGTCCAGAAGACCAACTCCTCCTCTGAGGAGGAGCCTTTTTTCAGCACCTACTCCCCAAACTAGCTGAACTTCCACTGACCTCTCTTTGCTCAAGTCCTGTAAAAATTCCATCCTTTTCCCCCAAGGCAGAACATTCCTTCAGTGCCTTCCTTGGCTACAGATTTTGACTAAAGTCTTGCTTTGCACAGAACTCTGCTAGACTGTCTTCAACATTGTACATATTTTACTTAATCTAATTTTCAGAACAACTCTCAAAGTAGATACTACTTCTATTCCCATTTTATAGAAGGAGAAACTCTGGCATGAAAAATGTACTTGGGGGTAATTTCCAACACCCAGGGTATGCAGAGAAATACTCTGAATATGCTAATACGATGAGGGGTTTCCTCACCTCATCACTGTTGACATTTCTGGGAGGATAATCTTTTGTCGTGAGGGGGCCAAGAACTAGAAACAAGGGGAGGATTAGCATTTCCTTTTTACATCCTTTTAGAATTTTATTTTGATTTCACTTTTTAAAATAAGCATTTCTTAGTTTTTTAATTTGCAAATCATCAAGAGAGAAAAATGTCAAGAGAAAAGAAATCTCACCTTTGTTTTCCTCAGCAGCCACATTGCATTACTGGTTAATATTGAGCTCACGATTAATTAAACTTTACAAGCCTTCTTATATTATACATAAATCGCTTTATCTTTTCTAGCCTATACTCAAAATTGATTTTTTTTTTCCAAACAAAATTCAGAGCCTTATATTCAACTTGTGATAAATTTCACATTCTGTGTTCTGGTCTTTCATTGCAAGCCGGCAGTTGTTTAATTTTGACTCTCTCATTCAACTTACAATCTATCTCTCCTCGTTATTTATCCTCTGTAATACTGGCCACTGCATTTCAATGCCAAAATAGTGCTGCTGAAACAGAATGAAAGAGTCCTGTTTTACTTCCCTAGAGACTTCCTGCTTGGAAGTGGAAACACATCTACAAACATTAATTTCAATTGTTCTACCAGCTGAGTGTCCCTGCACCTAATCATTCCACTTGTGGGGCCCCACAGCTGGTACCTTACCGGTGCCCTGCTTGGCCACAGGTGGTGGGCCTGGTCACCTAGCACACAATCCTCCAAGGGTATCCCACCAGAATCATTAAGGGTCATAAGGTGATTCTTCCCAGAAAGAAAGAAAATCTGAACCTGGAAACAAACATCCCAACCAGATCCAGATGTGGGAGGAGGAGAGGCGTGACTGGGACCTCTTCTGTCTTCATGAACAAACCCACGTGTGAAATAGGCCTTTCTTTTACTTTGCAAGTGCCTGCTACAAAGTGTACCAAATGTGGGAGTCAGACAGTTAAGATGTGAACAGGAGGAACAGTTCTGCATGACCCTATTTTTTAAAATCAAGTTTTTAATCACCTTCAGTCTTCCGAAACTACTTCTGGTCACCATGGTTTCTCAAAACGTGCCAGCAGCGGCTGTGTCGTCACACAGGCAAAGTCCCTCAGGAGTCCATGATGTAATTTTTGGCCCATGAGCATTCATTGTCCTTTATCAGCAGCATCCTTTTCCATCCCTACCTTTCCACCTTTCCATCACCTTTCCACCTACCAGGGAGAGCCCCCACTGAATCCTATACATGACCCTAACATGGTACATGGAATACCAGATGTATAAGATATTCCAGTGAACTTCATTTGCTTATTTCCACTGAAATGCAGGAACTGAGAATGACCATTTCTCATTGCTCAGTCCAGTGTAGGAATGTGTTAAAGTTGATGAATGAATGAACAAAGATGAAACTGAATTTTAATGCATTTAAAACAGGTGCTTGATGACTTCTTCTATTTCTTAGGCTTTGATTTCTTTCAAAATATTTGTTCTCAAGTATCTTCCCCATTGGAACAGGGTTTTCCTTGATGGAACAGGCTGAGCAGAACCGAAGCTGGGGGACTGTGCTTTCTGTGCGTCGTCTGTTAGCATCATACCATCTGCTCCAGGCAGAGGGCCTCTCTGTTTCTCTCTTGCTCCAAATGCCGCTTTAAAGAGCCTTTTGTTTTATCTGGCTTTTTTTTTTTTTTTTTTTTTTTCAAGTCTCAGTCTATTCCCCTGCGGTCCAATGGTTAGGACTCCATACTTCCACTGCAGGGAACACAGTTTCAGCCTCTGATTGGGGNTAAAGAGCCTTTTTTTTTTTCTGGTTTTTTTTTTTTTTTTTTTTTTTTGCAAGTCTCAGTCTATTCCCCTGCGGTCCAATGGTTAGGACTCCATACTTCCACTGCAGGGAACACAGTTTCAGCCTCTGATTGGGGAATTAGGACCCCACAAACCGCATGCTGCAGTGGGAAAAAAAAATGTTAAATTAAAAAAAATTTAATTTAAATGTTAATACTTAGAAAGTTCTGTGACAACAAGTAACATATTCTTTTTAAAATGTGTACAGAACAGTAATACAAAATTTATTTTAGCATGAGATAAAAGCAAAACTCAGGGCTTCCCTGGTGGCTCAAACAGTAAAGAATCTGCTGCAATGCAGGAGACCTGGCTTTGATCCCTGGGTCAGAAAGATCCCCTGGAGAAGGAAAAGGCTACACACTGCTATATTCTTGCCTGGAGAATCCCATGGACAAAGGAGTCTTGCAGGCTACAGTCCGTAAGTCTGTAGAGTCGGACATGACTGACTTTCACTTTCAAAAGCAAAACAATATTCTGTGGAATAAACCAACTATTGAGCGTCACCTCCTGAAATCAGTTTTAAAAATGGGTGTCATTCCTCATGATTCAGGATCAACTCCCTTCAGGCCTTAGGTGTGCCCTCATCCAGGCTGAGCTCGTCAGGAAGCCCCTAAGGAATCACACAGCCACAGGAAGTTCTAAGGATTCCCCTTCCCTTTTCATCAAAATCCTTTGCAACTATATTATTGGAATTTTGTTTATTTGTGGCTGCGCTGGATCTTCCTTGCTGCGTGAGTGTTCTCTCTAGTTGCTGCAAGCAGGGGCTTTGCTCATTGCAGAGCACAGGCTCTAGATGCTCAGGCTTAGCTTCCCTGCAGCATGAGGAATCTTCCCAGGCCAGGGATCAAACCCGTGTCCCCTGCAATGGCAGGCAGATTCTCATCTACTCTACCACCCGGGCAATCCTTGTTAGAATTTTATTTCTAGAAAACTTGAGCTTTATTTACTTATAGATGGCTTCTCACCATAACTACCCATATTTTTAATATTTAAAATCTCTTTCCTAAAATCTATGTTGCTATTCTTGACAATTAACAGTTTTTTTCTAAGTTTGTATCATTTCTAGTTACCTAGCCAGTTTTTTCCCTGTGTGTCCAGTTTAAGAATTATTTGTAAAGTCAAGAAGGCATGAGGTATAATCCTACTTTGACTACTTAATGTGTTTTACATGGGTGACTTCTTACTCGGAGTGGCTCAGTTTCTCCAATTGTAAGATGACAATTGTATCTAGTCTAGATCCAGCGTCTCTCATACAACTAGATTCTCTTACCTTACAGCTGTTTATCATAGGGATGCTCAGCCAGGGTGACTCTGTGCCCCCGGGGTACACTTGGCACTTTATTTGTTCAGTGCTAAGTCGTGGCTGATTCTTTGTGACCCCACAAATGGACTGCAGCATGGCCGGCTTCCCTGTCCTTCACTGTCTGGCATTTACTCAAACTCACATCCAGTGGGTCAGTGATGCTATCTAACCATCTCATCCTCTGTTGCCCGTTTCTCCTCCTGCCTTCAATCTTTCCCAGCATCAGAGTCTTTTCCAATGAGTTGGCTTTTCGCATCAGGTGGCCAAAGTACTGGAATTTCAGCGTCAGCATCAGTCCTTCCAATGAATATTCAGGGTTGATTTCCCAGCATGGGGGCATTTTTTATTTTTCACAAGTGGGGGAAGTAGTTACTGACACCTAGTGGATAGAGGCCAGCAATGCTGCTAAATATTCCACAACGGAGAACCATCTAGTCCAAAAACGTCAAGAGTAGAAAGGCTGACACCCTCTGGAGATGTAAACCCCACGAAAACAAGAGCCATGTTGGTCATCACCCTGGTGCCGAGCATCACACCTGGGTGTGCACAGGATGTGGAACAAATAATAGTGCAGAACGAACGGCTGCAGAAGGCCTGAATTCAGAGCTTGGAATGAGAGCATTCATCAACCACCATTCAACACCCAGTACCTAGAAAGTCATGCCCAAAATATGAAAGAAAGAAAACCAGGTAACTTCATAAATACTTAGCCAGTCATGTGCTGGTAAAAGTTTAACCATCATCTCTCAGGCTGGTCAGGGCAAGGAGTGGAGGAAGCCTTGACTTGCAGTGCCTTCCAAATTCTGTAGTACAGAGGGAGGTTCAAGACAGGGGACATATGTATACTTATGGCTGATTCATGTTGAGGTGTGGCAGAAACTAACACAATATTTTAAAGTAATTATCCTCCAATTAAAAATAAAGATAAAAATTCTGTAGTACAGATACTCTCACCATGGATGTGTCTGAGTTACCAATGTGATATCATTAAACTGAGATTTGGAAAAGTTGCCCACAGTCAGCTCATATAAGCAAGTTCAAGCCAGCTCCAATATTGTTGCTTAGTCACTAAGTTGTGTCTGGCTCTTTGCAACAACACGGACTGCAGCACACCAGGCTCCACTGCCCACTCTTCTTATCCTGAGCTTTTCCCTCTGCCCTCTGTCAGCACTGCACCATCACCTTTCCACTACGATTTACACCTTACCTTCAGCTGCTTTCATTACTCCTCTGTTAATCTAATAGTAAAGAGTCCAAAATAACTACGCCTCACCTTCAGGTTTCTTGTGGGCACAAGAATTTTACAGTGCTCTTCCAGCCTGAGTTAGAAAAAAACCATGCATTTTCTCTGAGTTCATTGACATTCTCACGGCCAGTTCAAAAAATACAGATTTTTTCTTTTAACCAAGAACGTCTTTAGACCATCACTTAAATCATGGTCAACTTATAAAAAATCATTAAAAGCACAACAGTAATAGATTAGAAAATGAACCAATACCCCAGAAGGGCCAACAGGATTCATAATACTCCATTTACTTTCTGTGGTGACTAGTTCAAGCTCACCCATAATGAGAGTGTCTGATTTCGGGGCTGGTAGGTGGGAAATTCAAGGGAAATATGAAGTTCATGCCTTGATGAAGCACACAAATAGACATCCACTTGCCCTCCACACATACTACACCTAATCAAATAAAACCTTGATGATCCAGCACCATGCTGCTGCTGCTAAGTCGCTTCAGTTGTGTCCGACTCTGTGTGACCCCATAGATGGCAGCCCACCAGGCTTCCCCGTCCCTGGGATTCTCCAGGCAAGAATACTGGAGTGGGTTGCCATTTCCTTCTCCAATGCATGCAAGTGAAAAGTGAAAGTGAAGTCACTCAGTCATGTCTGACTCTTAGCGACCCCATGGACTGCAGCCTACCAGGCTCCTCCATCCATGGGATTTTCCAGGCAAGAGTACTGGAGTCGGATGCCTTTGCCTTCTCCATGATAAATTAAATACTGTTTGTTAAAATAAAGATTAACTCAGAGGATTATTTCAGCCAGGTATCTCTTGACTTCTAAAAACTTTAAAATTTTAGAGCTTAAGAATAAAAATCAGGAGTGAGCAAGTTTGTTTGTCCCCTCAATTTTATGAATGTATGTGTCCATTTCCCTTACCTTTCCTGATAAAGAGAATGTAACTCATAGAACATGGGTGCGGTGACTTTGCAGCCTGTGAACTTGGTGGAATGCTAAGAAATCCCTTCTCTTTACTGTTTGGGATAAGAAGTGGCCACAAGAGAAGTTTTCGTGAGATTTGGAAGTCAGAAGTAAGCATAAACTAGCTACCTTCTACTGAAGGTTGACACGCAGCACCAGGCATGGCTGCCTCGCATGCACGCAGCTGCTGGTCTCCTGGCTGCATCCTTGGTGGGATCCAGCAGTTGTGCCCACAGTTCCTAAACAGCCTCTGCATCTCCTCCTTCAGCTTCTCTAGTTTGGGGCCAAATTTGTGTGTTGTTCTTTGGCAAAGAGCACCAGCTTCTTCTGTGGGTCCCTTTGCTATAGAGGTTGGAAGCAGTGGCAGGTTTGAGTATGTCCGCATGCCACCAGTGCCCTGTTCCATTCAGCGCACAGCAGTTCTGTCTTTTTGGTTAAGTCCTAATCTATACAGTAGGTGTATAGGATGCTGACTTCCTAGGTGTTCTCTCTCCTTTTACTGCTGTTGTTTAATTGCTAAGTCATGCCTGACTCTGCAACTACATGGACTGTAGCCCACCAGGCTGCTCTGACCATGTGATTTCCCAGGCAAGAATATTGGAGTGGGATGCCATTTCCTTCTCCAGGAGATCTTCCCGAGCCAGGGACTGAACACATGTCTCCTTCATTGACAGGCAGATTCTTTACCACTGAGCCATCCGGAAAGCCCCTCTCTCCTTAATAGAGAGCAATACACACCTGTGGGTGCTCCATCTGCTTCCCTTTGCCCCAAGCCAGCACCAACCTGCTCACAGCTCTTTTATACACCATGGCTCCCAGCATCTGTTTCCCAGAATGACTGTGCTGGCAACAGAGTGTGCTCAGATCACACCTGAGAGGGGCCAGAAATATCAAGACATTAACACCACAGAGGTAAGCCTCAAACAAAGAGAGGTAGGAATTGGTGGATAAACCTTCCAGCTTCCTCATCCAACCACAGGAAAATTCTGAAGTGGGTTCTACAGTTTTTACAAGTTTTCCCATGGGTAAAGAACCTTCCTGCCAATACAAGAAATGTAAGAGACACAGGTTTGATCCTGGGTTGGGAAGACACCCTGGAGGAGGAAATGGTAACCTACTCCAGTATTCTTGCCTGGAGAATCTCGTGGACAGAGGAGCCTGGCTGGCTACAGTCCGTGGGGTCACAAAAAGTCAGACATGACTGATATGACTTAGCAACAGCAACACCAGCCACTGCACTAAAGCCCCCACTACCCCCGGCCATGGTGTTCTCCCTAAAATATATTTGATTGCCTTTCATTCCAGCTCTGCTTCACTTCTTCACCACAAAACAGTGCTTTTGGGATCATCTTACAAACTATCTACTCCTCAAAGCTTTCTTTCAGGATCTGCGTTTGATGAAACTCAAACTAATACAACCTCTAAAAGTCTTTATGTTCTGCTTTAAAAAAGGACATTCCCTTGTGAAATGCAAAAATGTTACAGCCATCTTACAATATCTCAAGGTCGTTGTTTTATTATAGCTCCTTGTACAAAACTTAAGACAAGGTTCCCAACATTTTCCAAAGAAGAGCAAATTTTATTTCTCCCAAGGCTAATAGTGCATCTATTCACCTCTCAAGCTAACTCTGGAGTTATAGGCAGGGCAAGTATGGACACCTCACCTTCTTTCCGGTGGGAACTCACCTGACAACCACCAGCTGTATGCCAGGACCTAACAAGGTGGGCATGAAAGTCACCAGAAAAATGAGGCAATATATGTCCAGTTTGGCTATGTCATAAACAAATTTGTATAAAAGCGAGAGAGACAAAATTAGCCTGAATACCAACTTTCCCCATGAAAGTGAAGTAAAAGTGAAGTGTTAGTCACTCAGCTGTGTCTGACTCTGTGACTACACGGACTGTAGCCTGACAGCTCCTCTGAACACGGAGTTCTCCAGGCAAGAATTCTGGAGTGGGCAGTCATTCCCTTCTCCAGGGGATCTTCCCAACCCAAGGATCCAGTCCTGGGACTCTGGCACTTACGGCAGATGCCTTACCATCTGAGCCAGCAGAGAATCCCCATTTTCCCTGTAGTACACTCTATATGATGTTTTTAGAAATACTTTCATTCGCTTTTCTTGCCCTTTATTTCTAAAAAAAAAAGTCACCATGGTTTGCAGAAATTTATATTGGGTTTCCAAGTAACTTCTTATTGTTCCAAATATAGAACAAAAATTAGAATTATTTTAACTAGTTCTTTCAAATATAAAATAGCACCAGGCAAATTACCATCATACAGTAGTCTATGGTGAAGGCTAGGTTTGAGAGGAATATTTAGCAAATAATAAAGATCCATGCTGAAACTATTCCCTTACTGGTCTTTGTTTTCTTCCTGGTTTTTCCTTTTGAATCAGTGGCAATCCTAACATTGCTATTAAGCCAATAAAGGGTGACTGAAATGGAAGCAGCCACAACAGCAGCTGATGATCCAGAAATATGTGTGTTACAGGGCTCCTGGCCTGGTGCCACAGAATCCTTTAATTTTAAAGATCACATAACATGCTAGCCTGAATGAGTCAGCACTCCAACTTATGGATGAAAACTTAAAGTCATCATTTAATTATCCACCACAAATACCAGATAATTACTTTGTAAATAGAAGGGAGATGTTTTTGTATTCACATTCCAATTGAGTCAATAGAAAATTTAGATTGGAACACAGAAACTGATAATATGAAATGTTCAGTATGCTTACTTACTCCTTTAAAAAAAAAAAAAAAAAAAAACCTNCCTGGGATTCTCCAGGCAAGAATACTGGAGTGGGTTGCCATTTCCTTCTCCAATGCATGCAAGTGAAAAGTGAAAGTGAAGTCACTCAGTCATGTCTGACTCTTAGCGACCCCATGGACTGCAGCCTACCAGGCTCCTCCATCCATGGGATTTTCCAGGCAAGAGTACTGGAGTCGGATGCCTTTGCCTTCTCCATGATAAATTAAATACTGTTTGTTAAAATAAAGATTAACTCAGAGGATTATTTCAGCCAGGTATCTCTTGACTTCTAAAAACTTTAAAATTTTAGAGCTTAAGAATAAAAATCAGGAGTGAGCAAGTTTGTTTGTCCCCTCAATTTTATGAATGTATGTGTCCATTTCCCTTACCTTTCCTGATAAAGAGAATGTAACTCATAGAACATGGGTGCGGTGACTTTGCAGCCTGTGAACTTGGTGGAATGCTAAGAAATCCCTTCTCTTTACTGTTTGGGATAAGAAGTGGCCACAAGAGAAGTTTTCGTGAGATTTGGAAGTCAGAAGTAAGCATAAACTAGCTACCTTCTACTGAAGGTTGACACGCAGCACCAGGCATGGCTGCCTCGCATGCACGCAGCTGCTGGTCTCCTGGCTGCATCCTTGGTGGGATCCAGCAGTTGTGCCCACAGTTCCTAAACAGCCTCTGCATCTCCTCCTTCAGCTTCTCTAGTTTGGGGCCAAATTTGTGTGTTGTTCTTTGGCAAAGAGCACCAGCTTCTTCTGTGGGTCCCTTTGCTATAGAGGTTGGAAGCAGTGGCAGGTTTGAGTATGTCCGCATGCCACCAGTGCCCTGTTCCATTCAGCGCACAGCAGTTCTGTCTTTTTGGTTAAGTCCTAATCTATACAGTAGGTGTATAGGATGCTGACTTCCTAGGTGTTCTCTCTCCTTTTACTGCTGTTGTTTAATTGCTAAGTCATGCCTGACTCTGCAACTACATGGACTGTAGCCCACCAGGCTGCTCTGACCATGTGATTTCCCAGGCAAGAATATTGGAGTGGGATGCCATTTCCTTCTCCAGGAGATCTTCCCGAGCCAGGGACTGAACACATGTCTCCTTCATTGACAGGCAGATTCTTTACCACTGAGCCATCCGGAAAGCCCCTCTCTCCTTAATAGAGAGCAATACACACCTGTGGGTGCTCCATCTGCCTCCCTTTGCCCCAAGCCAGCACCAACCTGCTCACAGCTCTTTTATACACCATGGCTCCCAGCATCTGTTTCCCAGAATGACTGTGCTGGCAACAGAGTGTGCTCAGATCACACCTGAGAGGGGCCAGAAATATCAAGACATTAACACCACAGAGGTAAGCCTCAAACAAAGAGAGGTAGGAATTGGTGGATAAACCTTCCAGCTTCCTCATCCAACCACAGGAAAATTCTGAAGTGGGTTCTACAGTTTTTACAAGTTTTCCCATGGGTAAAGAACCTTCCTGCCAATACAAGAAATGTAAGAGACACAGGTTTGATCCTGGGTTGGGAAGACACCCTGGAGGAGGAAATGGTAACCTACTCCAGTATTCTTGCCTGGAGAATCTCGTGGACAGAGGAGCCTGGCTGGCTACAGTCCGTGGGGTCACAAAAAGTCAGACATGACTGATATGACTTAGCAACAGCAACACCAGCCACTGCACTAAAGCCCCCACTACCCCCGGCCATGGTGTTCTCCCTAAAATATATTTGATTGCCTTTCATTCCAGCTCTGCTTCACTTCTTCACCACAAAACAGTGCTTTTGGGATCATCTTACAAACTATCTACTCCTCAAAGCTTTCTTTCAGGATCTGCGTTTGATGAAACTCAAACTAATACAACCTCTAAAAGTCTTTATGTTCTGCTTTAAAAAAGGACATTCCCTTGTGAAATGCAAAAATGTTACAGCCATCTTACAATATCTCAAGGTCGTTGTTTTATTATAGCTCCTTGTACAAAACTTAAGACAAGGTTCCCAACATTTTCCAAAGAAGAGCAAATTTTATTTCTCCCAAGGCTAATAGTGCATCTATTCACCTCTCAAGCTAACTCTGGAGTTATAGGCAGGGCAAGTATGGACACCTCACCTTCTTTCCGGTGGGAACTCACCTGACAACCACCAGCTGTATGCCAGGACCTAACAAGGTGGGCATGAAAGTCACCAGAAAAATGAGGCAATATATGTCCAGTTTGGCTATGTCATAAACAAATTTGTATAAAAGCGAGAGAGACAAAATTAGCCTGAATACCAACTTTCCCCATGAAAGTGAAGTAAAAGTGAAGTGTTAGTCACTCAGCTGTGTCTGACTCTGTGACTACACGGACTGTAGCCTGCCAGCTCCTCTGAACACGGAGTTCTCCAGGCAAGAATTCTGGAGTGGGCAGTCATTCCCTTCTCCAGGGGATCTTCCCAACCCAAGGATCCAGTCCTGGGACTCTGGCACTTACGGCAGATGCCTTACCATCTGAGCCAGCAGAGAATCCCCATTTTCCCTGTAGTACACTCTATATGATGTTTTTAGAAATACTTTCATTCGCTTTTCTTGCCCTTTATTTCTAAAAAAAAAAGTCACCATGGGTTGCAGAAATTTATATTGGGTTTCCAAGTAACTAAGTTCTTATCGTTCCAAATATAGAACAAAAATTAGAATTATTTTAACTAGTTCTTTCAAATATAAAATAGCACCAGGCAAATTACCATCATACAGTAGTCTATGGTGAAGGCTAGGTTTGAGAGGAATATTTAGCAAATAATAAAGATCCATGCTGAAACTATTCCCTTACTGGTCTTTGTTTTCTTCCTGGTTTTTCCTTTTGAATCAGTGGCAATCCTAACATTGCTATTAAGCCAATAAAGGGTGACTGAAATGGAAGCAGCCACAACAGCAGCTGATGATCCAGAAATATGTGTGTTACAGGGCTCCTGGCCTGGTGCCACAGAATCCTTTAATTTTAAAGATCACATAACATGCTAGCCTGAATGAGTCAGCAGTCCAACTTATGGATGAAAACTTAAAGTCATCATTTAATTATCCACCACAAATACCAGATAATTACTTTGTAAATAGAAGGGAGATGTTTTTGTATTCACATTCCAATTGAGTCAATAGAAAATTTAGATTGGAACACAGAAACTGATAATATGAAATGTTCAGTATGCTTACTTACTCCTTTAAAAAAAAAAAAAAAAAAAAACCTGATTGTAAAAGAATGGTTCTATTTCTCAAGAAAGAGTTTCTCAAACTCCCTAAACAAATTTGCCTGTGGATGAATAATTTAGCAGAGAACTTTATTTAGAAAAGTTCAGTTTTCATCATCGGAACAAGGTGTGCCATATTAATCATCCATGAAAATTAGAATAACTCAACATGAGTTAAAAGTACCAGCCAAAAGGCATCCAAATGTATTTAGACTAAATGAACTGATACTTTTATCTAAAAAAGCTGCTTCACACCCCTCTGAGTTCTTTTTAACAATGGCTATTAAGTCCTTCTTTTTCATGAAGTACAACTATACTTTCTAACCACAATAATAATAGGAATAATATAAATGTTATAATGAGTCTGGATTTAAGTCCATCACTGGGAAATCATTTGAATGGACAAAAAGAGAGCTTTGTATAATAAGGGGAATTCAGCTTTATTGTATTAGATTGTGTCATGTTAAGAATATTCAGATTCTCTATTTTGCAGAAAACTTAGAGTCTTCATTCAAGAGTCCATTATAATCACACACATCAAAAATATTTTCTTTAATTTGGAGAGTAAAATTTGTTTTGCAAAACAAAAAAAGAGATCTTTTAACGCAACAAGAACACACTGTACAAAGAATTCTTGGTGGGATGCCTCCTTATAATTGCACCAGTTTTAATTTATAGTATCCATTTATTATTTCCACTGTTTTGTTTTGTGATGAAAGTTTTATGCTCTGCAGAAATTCAGTGCAATGAGGCAGGTCTAGTAATTTTTTTGTGCTGAGTTATATCCAATCTTTTTTTTTTTTATGCCAAGCTATTGTTTTAGATGACTCTTAGCTTTTCTTTACTACTATGGCTCAGTCTTGCAGAAATGTATGCAAAAATGTGTGTGTGTGTGTGTGTGTGTGTGTGTGTGTGTGTGTGTGTGTGAAAAGTGAAAGGCAAAATCATGCATTATGCTTGTCTGGCAAAAAGAAAATCATTAGCTCTTGCCAAAAGCAAAGCAGTTGATCTCTCGCCATGCTATTGTTTATGATTACTAATTTTCTCTCAAGCATTGTCCTATGATAAACAAAATGGTCTTTCAGTGATGCCAAAAGGCAGGCGATTATTTGATAACTCAGCAAGACTACCTCTAACTACTTCCCAAAAGGGTCTTTTCAAGGAAACCATATCTACAGCTTTTTCAGGAAGGCCAGGGAAATAAGCATTCCTCAGGCAGATTTAATTGTAACACTAATTAAATGATCCTCTCATTCACTAATTAATTATAGAATTATAGAATGATAGGGTTGAAAGGGACCTTGAGAGATCAAAAGAGTCAGTACCTACATCCTCTGTAGGGACTGTATATAAACTATTCTAGACCCACAGAAAACTGTCTTTTCAATTCTTAGTAAAAGAATTTTGTTTGCAACATCTTTTCATGATCGAGTCCGGGGATGGATGCACATAGCATGAAAAAATCCTTCCAGCACAAGAGTTAGTTGCCACCTTTAGAGAAGCCTGAGAGCACACCTGGACCCCATCCTCTGGGTCAGCCTGAACTGTTCCTTTTCTTCAGGGACTATTCTCTGTCCAGGCTAAATAGCCCATGCTTCTGACTTATAAGCAGTACATTCTTTTTCTGTATTTTTCAGTTGTCACAGGTTATTCTAAATTCTCTCAAAGTTTTCCACATTTTCCTTTATTTCTGGAAATTATACCTGGACAGTGTAACGATGTGATCAATGCAGAAAAAGACAATGAGTGTGTGCTAAGTCACTTCGGTCCTGTCTCACTCTTTGCGACCACATGGACTGTAGCTTGCCAGGCTCCTCTGTCCACAGGATTCTCCCGGTAAGAATACTGGGGTGGGTTCCCATGCTCTCCTCTATGGTATCTTCCTGACCCAGGGATTAAACCCGCAAATCTTATGTTGCCTGCGTTGGCAGGCAGGTTCTTTACCACTTTAGCCACCTGGGAAGCCCAAAGATAGGGCACCCGTCATACTACCCCATGTGAGACCCTCTGACACAACTCACCCTAGGCGGAATGCCACAACAAGAGAAATTTGTTTCATTGGCCTCTTCTGTCCACCGCAAGCAGCTGGGGAGAGTTGCTCTAGATACCAGTTCTACCTCAGAAGAAAAGAAAGGAAAATAGGGCAGGAAAAAGATGTTTAAATTTAAAATGTCCAAACACCTCCCGGGTTACGTGAATGTTTTAAATTTATATATTCAAAGAAGATCAGAAAATTTCCCAAAAAGGAAAAGTCAAAGAAAAAATGCCTATTTATATCAAAGTTCAAAACACCAAAGGTAAGGAAAGAAACTTGAAATTAGTCAGAAGAAGAAAAGATGCAGTGCTTTCCATGGAACCGCAGTGCAAATAATCAGAAATTTCTCATTAGAAACCATGGAAACTAGAGACAATAGAGCAATATATTTAAAGNAAAGAAAAAATGCCTATTTATATCAAAGTTCAAAACACCAAAGGTAAGGAAAGAAACTTGAAATTAGTCAGAAGAAGAAAAGATGCAGTGCTTTCCATGGAACCGCAGTGCAAATAATCAGAAATTTCTCATTAGAAACCATGGAAACTAGAGACAGTAGAGCAATATATTTAAAGCACTGAAATTTTTAAAAAAGTTTTCAATGCAAAATTCTATGCCAAGTGAAAAACATCCTTAGAAATGAAGGTGAAGAAAAGGAATTTTAAGATAAAAGCCAACCAAATATTTCAACAGCAGATCTCACTATTAAGAAATGCTTCATGCATTACTTTAGGCTAAAAGAAAGGTTTGCAGAGAAAAATTTTATCTTCAGGGGAAAAAATAGAAGCATTGGAAATGGTAAATATCTGACTGTTTTTTCTCAATTTCCACAACATACTTATGGCAATTAAAGCATTGTTTTGTGATGTTTTCAATGTTTGCTGTAGTAATATTTTACCACATAAAAACATTGTCATTGTACACATATTGAAGAGATCTATATAATTGCAAGCTTTCTAATTTTACATTAAATGATGCAATACTAGCTCTAAGTAATCTGAAAAAGACTATGTATTATACTGTTCTTTCCAAAAAAAAATTTTTTAAACTGTAAAAATATATAGGTAGTATGTCAAAGAGGTATAACAATATATAAGTTGATATATAAAAATAAAGTCTAAAATATAAAAAGTTTATGTTTTAAAAAACTAAAAGTCTAATAACATACAAAATTTTAAGAAAGAAAAGAGGGAGCATAAAAGCAATAAAAGCAAAAGATATAAGCAGAAAAAAATTAAATGGAAAATATCATCTAAGCGTATAAATAATTATATCAAATGGCAATAATACACTCTAATTACAAGTCAGAGATTGCCATAGTGAATTCAAAAGCAAAATCACCACCCACCAGAAAATATTTCCAATAAGAGATATATTTTGAATATGAAAACACAGTTCAAAAAGAGAGAAAAGAGAGAATCTCATTACTAATATCAGAAATAAAAAAAGGATCGATTTAGATCTTACTAATACTAAATAAGGAATTTTTCAATGTCTGACAGCTTAGATTAAGAGGATAAATGCCTTGAAAAATGCCATTCTAGAATGATAAAAAAAAAAAACAGGAAAATTTAATATCCCTATATCAATTAAGAAATTGAATTTGTTATTAAAAAAATCAGCAATGACAATAGAATAGTTTTGCTGGTGAACTCTATCAGACATTCAAGAAAAAAAAATTATACTCACCTTATCTATTGTTAAAAAAGGGAAGAAATATTGACAAACTGGGCTATTTTCTGGTCTACAAACCCTAAATTTTATAAAACTCAGATGTAAAAATCCTTTGCAAAATATTAGCAAATAGAATCTATAATGTAATACATTGCTACTAATTATGCTTTATCAAAGGAATTCAATGCTGGTGGAACATTTTATAATGTAATTTAGTCTATTGAAATAACAAAAGAGAAACCTCAAATAATTTCAGTAGATGCAAAAAAAGTAGCTGATGGAATTCAACACATTCACAATTAAAATTTTTAGCAAACTGGAAATAGAAAGATTTTCATCAGTCTGACTTAAAAATACATAGCTAATGTCGTGAAATGAAGTGAAGTGAGCTCGCTCAGTCGTGTCCAACTCTGCGACCCCATAGATTGTAACCCACCAGGCTCTTCCATACATGGGATTCTCCAGGCATGGATACTGGAGTGGGTTGCCATTTCCTTCTCCAGGGGAACTTTCCGACCCAGGGATGGAACCCAAGTCTCCCACATTGCATGCAGGCACTTTACCCTCTGAGCCTAATGGGAAAATATTGAAACATTTTCCCCTAAAATCATTAAGGCAAGACTGCTATATTCACCACTTCTAATTAACTTTATAATTGAAGTCTTAGCTATTGTAGTAGGCAAAAAAAAAAAAAAAACACAGAAATATAAGGCATCTCAATCAGAAGGGAAAAATAAAACTGTTTGTTTGAAAAATCTCAGTGAATCTACAAATTTCTTGTACACCTAAGTGGATAAATAGGACATGTTCATGGATTAGACACCATGGAGTGAGAAGTCAAATGGGTCTTAGGAAGCATCACTGCAAACAAAGATAATGGAGGTGATCAAATTCCATTTGAGCTATTTCAAATCCTAAAAGATGATGCTGTGAAAGTGCTGCACTCAAAATGCCAGCAAATTTGGAAAACTCAGCAGTAGCCACAGGACTGAAAAACGTCAGTTTTCATTCCAATCCCAGGGAAAGGCAATGCCAAAGAATGCTCAAACTACCACACAACTGCACTCACCTCATACACTAGCAAAGTTATGCTCAAAATCCTCCAGGCCAGGCTTCAACAGTTAGTGAACCGAAAACTTCCAGATAGTCAAGCTGGATTTAGAAAAGGCAGAGGAACCAGAGATCAAATTGCCAACATCTGTTGGATCGTCAAAAAAGCAAGGGAATTCCAGAAGACCATCTACTTCTTTACTGTGTATGCTAAAGCCTTTGACTATGTGGATCACAGCAAACTGTGGAAAATTCTTCAAGAGATAGGAATACCAGATCACCTTGGCTTAAAACTCAGCATTCAAAAAATGAAGATAGTGGCATCTGGTCCCATCACTTCATGGCAAATAGATGGGGAAACAGTGACAGACTTTATTTTCTTGGGCTCCAAAATCACAACAGATGGCACTGCAGCCATGAAATTAAAAGACCTTTGCTCTTTGGAAGAAAAGTTATGATCAATCTAGGCAGCATATTAAGAACCAGAGACAGTACTTTGCCAATAAAGGTCCATCTAGTCAAGGCTATGGTGTTCCAGTAGTCANCTTTATTTTCTTGGGCTCCAAAATCACAACAGATGGCACTGCAGCCATGAAATTAAAAGACCTTTGCTCTTTGGAAGAAAAGTTATGATCAATCTAGGCAGCATATTAAGAAGGCAAGACATTACTTTACCAACAAAGGTCCATCTAGTCAAAGCCATGGTTTTTCCAGTAGTCATGTGTGGATGTCAGAGTTGAACCATAAAGAAAGCTGAGCACCAAAGAATTGATGCTTTTGAACTGTGGTGCTGGAGAAGACTTCTGAAAGTCCCTTGGACAGTATGGAGATCAAGCCTGCTGCTGCTGCTGCTAAGTCACTTCAATCGTGTCCAACTCTGGGCGACCCCATAGATGGCAGCCCACCAGGCTCCCCCATCCCTGGGATTCTCCAGGCAAGAANCTGAGTGCCGAAGAATTGATGCTTTTGAACTGTAGTGTTGGAGAAGGCTCTTGAGAGCCCCTTGAATGCAAAGAGATCCAACCAGTCCATCCTAAAGGAAATCAGTCCTGAATATTCATTGGAAGGACTGATGCTGAAGTTGAAACTCCAATACTTTGGCCATCTGATATGAAGAACTGACTCACTGGAAAAGATCCTGATGCTGGGAAAGATTGAAGGTGGGAGCAGAAGGGGATGACATAGGATGAGATGGTTGGAAGGCATCACCAACTCAATGAACATGAGTCTGAGTAAACTCTGGGAGTTGGTGATGGACAGCGAGGCCTGTCATGCTGCAGTCCATGGGATCTCAAAGACTGAGTGACTGAACTGAACTGAACTGAACCCATAGAGGGGAGGGTTGTGTGCTATTCCTCCCAGCTGTGGCGTTTGCCATGGGAGACCTCATCACATGGCTGACCCCCCTAAACGACTCCCACCCCACCCAGATCCTAAGTTTTCTCTCTACCTTTGATGCTGGGTTTCTGCGTCTTGCCATCTTATATCCTGACTTCTAAGAAATATATTTAGAACAGGTCTGCGAGGAATGAAAGGAGGAAGCAAAAGAAAGGAAACAGGCAATGTTCTCTTTCAACAAATCCTTGAGGGACTCAAGACTGAGGTTCCTTTGCAAAGTAGGCTCGCCCAGCCTTTGAAATAACCACTTCCTTCTCTCTTGGCATTTTCAGATCAGAGAGTTGGGAAGGGGTGTGGAGGTTCAGTTCCTGGACTAACGGAGGCTGCAAGCTTTCCTCTGATGTGCCCCCTTGTCCAAGGGCCCTGCCCCTGGGAGACAGGACTCTGGGCTGTGGCCGCTCCTCCTGGTGTCTGCTTTGGACTCACCACAAGTCCAGCTGCTATTGACCACTTGGATTTCTTTTAAGAGATTTGGCTATTTTTCAGCAGGAGGTGTTATTAGAGCTGGAAAAGTTGTTGAAACTCTTGGGCAGTAGTTCTCAGGCTGGGAGCCTCTGGGTGCTGGGTTCCTCAGATTATTTCCAGTTCTTCCAAAAGCCTAAAGGAAACAGATTATGTTCCCTATGTGAGGGCTCACGGTCTCTTAATAGTGTCAGGTGCCTCCATGTTTCCAAAGTCAATTCAGCATGGCCCCTCTGTACCCTCACATTTGGAGAAAACAATAACAGCTTCTTACTGAGCCTCTCCTCTGCCAGGAACTGGATGCAGCCCTTACACATATCACCTCACTGATCTTCAACCCAGCAAGGTAGGTGTGTTCATGATTCCTATTTTGTAGACGGAGAAACTGAGTGTTCAGGGGTAAGCAAGCCGCCCAAGGCCACACAGCTAGCCAATATTTCAGCGCAGACAGGTTGGTGCCCAGCTCCACCCTTGACTACTGGGCATAGTCTCCTGGAAGCTCTCTTATGTGTCTCTGAATATTGCAACAGGGAAAGACATTCGTCATTACTCAGGAAAAGGCACTGGCAGGGAAGTTTTTCAGGTGCCAGCACCCAGTGTAAGACAAATAACAACAGAGGTAGATAGTGTGAACCAGCCTCCTTATGTTGGCTTGTGTTGTAGAACCAAGGCCCAGAGAAGTGAAGGTCTCGCCCAAGGTATTCTTGTGAACTGGTGACTGGGACAATAACTTTTTTTTTTTTTTTTACTTCAAGTGGACTCTTTGGGCCTGACTCCAGAGCGTCCTTGGCTAGCCAGGAAGCAGGCCAGCAGTGGGTTTTTTCCAAGCTGATGGCTCATACCTGTGATGGCATAGGCTTGTGGCTCTTCCTGGCAGAGACTCTGAGCTCCCCCCATGCCAGCAGGCTGCTACTCCACATGGGTCAGACCACATATCCTGACTAATTCTCCACTAGTCCCCACCTATCTCCCACCAGCTGCACAGACTTTGGTCTTGCCACTCCACAGGGCTGCTGAGTGCTGGAGTCGGGGGCCAGTGGTATTTGTCTTCAGCAAACTCTTCCTTTACTACTTCTGTGACTTCCAGTTCCATACTTATGGATGCACTTTAGATTGTGCAAAGTGCTTCTACATCTATTGTTTCATATGAGACTCGAGGCTGCCCTGGGAGCTGTGCAGGGCTGGGATAAAGCCCTGTATTACAGAAGAGGAGAAGGAAGTTCCAGGAGGCAAGTACCTTGTTCAAGGTCACACGCTCAGCTAAGAAATGTTGGAGTCAGAAGCTGGAGCTAAGTCAGCCTGACCCACCTCACCAAACAGTCCTTTAAAAATGAGGACTCTCAGGGAGCAGTGATGAGTAAGGTGCTAAGCAGTGTCCAGCAAAGCACTTTGACTTAGTGGGTAAAGACTCTGCCTGCAATGCAAGAGACACTGAAGGCACAGGTTCAACGCCCTGGGTTGGGAAGATCCTCTGGAAGAGGAAANTTCAAGGTCACACGCTCAGCTAAGAAATGTTGGAGTCAGAAGCTGGAGCTAAGTCAGCCTGACCCACCTCACCAAACAGTCCTTTAAAAATGAGGACTCTCAGGGAGCAGTGATGAGTAAGGTGCTAAGCAGTGTCCAGCAAAGCACTTTGACTTAGTGGGTAAAGACTCTGCCTGCAATGCAAGAGACACTGAAGGCACAGGTTCAACGCCCTGGGTTGGGAAGATCCTCTGGAAGAGGAAATGGCAACCTACTCCTGTATTCTTGCCTGGAGAATCCCATGGACAGAGAAGCCTGACAGGCTACAGTCCACGGGGTCGCAAAGAATCAGACATGACTGAGCGACTAAGCATAACAGCATCACCATTAACCGTATCTTTCTTTCTGTGTTAGGTACAAATACAGGTACCTCACTTAAAACAGCTAAACCTATGTCAACTAAGATCCAGTCCTGCACTCTGAGAACTCCTAATGTGATGCAAATACACAGATGCTCAAGTCAGAAGAGGTTTCTGTCTCATTGTCACCTGGGAAAGACGGTTCATCTTCTGAGCTTTNAGGCCTGGCATGCTGCCATTCATGGGGTTGCAAAGAGTCGGACATGACTGAGCGACTGAACTGAACTGAATGTCTTTAAATCTTAATGCATTCTTAACACAGTTTTCATTCTTCTCACATTAATCATAGAATCATCTCTCAAAATAAACTCAATCATAGAACTTTGTGTTAAAATTCAAAAGCACTGCCTTTAAAATCTGAAGACCCTACATTTAGGTATCATCTCTAACTTTGAGGCCCACAGACTACGTAAGAAAATATCCATATCCTTCCTGAAGTTCTGCTTCTCATCCATGAAGAGGGGGTGGTATATACCTCTAACCAACACACTGAACTGAGAAACAAATGTCCGAATATATGTAAAAGTTCATTGGAAATGCTAAAGCCTATCAAAATAGAAGTTTGTTTTAACATCTGCAAAACACATTTATAATCATAAAGAAAAGATAGGTCAAAAATATAGACACAGAAAAATCTTCTCTGATTAAATGAACTATAAGTTGAGATATAACATGTGTCTCTAGGTACAAAGGGATGAGAAAAGTTCTTAACACAGGAATATAGCATATCCAAAATCACTGTAGATGGTGACTGCAGCCAGGAAATCAAAAGACGCTTACTCCTTGGAAGAAAAGTTATGACCAACCTAGATAGCATATTCAAAAGCAGAGATATTACTTTGCCAACTAAGATCCCTCTAGTCAAGGCTATGGTTTTTCCAGTAGTCATGTGTGGATGTGAGAGTTGGACTGTGAAGAAGGCTGAGCGCCGAAGAATTGATGCTTTTGGACTGTGGTGTTGGAGAAGACTCTTGAGAGTCCCTTGGACTGCAAGGAGATCCAACCAGTCCATTCTGAAGGAGATCAGCTCTGGGATTTCTTTGGAAGGAATGATGCTAAAGCTGAAGCTCCAGTACTTTGGCCACCTCATGCGAAGAGTTGACTCATTGGAAAAGACTCTGATGCTGGGAGGGATTGGGGGCAGGAGGAGAAGGGGACGACAGAGGATGAGATGGCTGGATGGCATCACTGACTCGACCGGCGTGAGTCTGAGTGAACTCCAGGAGTTGGTGATGGACAGGGAGGCCTGGTGTGCTGCGATTCATGGGGTCGCAAAGAGTCAGACATGACTGAGCGACTGAACTGAACTGAACTGAACTGAAAAGTCCTGTATAGGCTAACTGGTGTGCTGTTCACAACAGAAACTGGCTTAAGAGAGCTAACAGTGAAATTTTCAGAAATGTTGTAAGCCGATTGGTAAACACGACCATGTGTTACAAATTTGTTACATAATTTGTTTTGTAAAACAAATTACATCAGCTAACGATTAAGTAAATTATATTAAAAATTCATTACTCAATTGTATTTTAGTTGTATGTCTTTTCTTTAAAGGCTTTATGTAGGTTTTATTTGTATGGTAGAAATACTGCATAATGGACCATTACGGTAGTTCAGTGGTAGAGAATCCGCCTGCAAAGCAAGAGACAGGTTTTGTTCCCCGGGCTGGGAAGATCCCCTGGAGAAGAGAATGGAAACCCAGTCCAATATTCTTGCCTGGAAAATTCCATGGACAGAGAAGGTTGGCTCTCTGCCATCCATAGGGTTTCAAAGAGTCAGACACAACTTAGTGACTAAACAACTACCACCAACCATACATTTCTTCCCAATTCCACATTCAGTAGCATCTCACTGACAGGTTGAAATCAGCCCTGGCAGGAACGTTTGCACAATAAAACAGGCAAGCTACAAATCAGGGCTTCATTTACAGTCGTGGTTGAAGATTAAGCTGTCTAGATTTAAGAAAGTGATGGTGACGATCTTAACAGTGCTGAACAAACTTTACATACACATGTCAATAGTTCCTACATCGTAAATAGTCCCCCAAATTGAGGCAATATTCTTCCAGTAATTGAAAGCTCTTACCTTATTCTGCTAAGAAGTCACTCATATCCTTTACAAATTTGAGTGGGGTTTCAACAGATATCTTTTTTTTTTTTTTACTTTTGTCTTATTTGTTCATAAAATAATACCAACCAACATTCATGTTGAAACTACATTCATTTATCAATGTTGTGAGCAACTTCTTTTCTGAATCTGACAGCAATTAAACATTTACTCATGGTTTGATTTTCATCAAGTTATGATTTGATTGCAACCATAGGCTGGTGATGAATACAAGATCTTTGCAAGTATCAGTCAGCAAATTTTGTGGGAACCAACCAATTGGCAAATGAAACTTACTATAAAGTGCATTGCATATTATATTATTTGAAAATTGTACATTTTAAAAATAAGTTTACACACACACAAGTGCGCATTTTTTTTTCCAGAGCTAGTCATTAAACATTTATCAGAACATCACTGCTTGGGAGATAAACTTGTCACAGAGTGATCAGAAGAACTGAAAGACAGACATTATGAAAAAAATACAGAGAGAGAAAGGCTTAAAATGAGGAGAGATGACCTTGGTAGGGACTAGATCCTACATGGAAGGGTTATCATACGAACTTTGGAAAGCCATTAAAGATGTTAAGCAATGACACATACTTATCAAATTTTTGCTTCAAAAATAGATTGGAGGAGAGTGAGAGAGCATGATCAAAGGTCAGTTATTTCAACCTTCCAAATGAGAGATTATGGTAGCAACAGCTACGTGGTGGCAGAAATATATAATCTGTATTAGTCAGAGTATGTAACATCCAAATTCTGTGACAAAATGTTATTAAGATAAAGGTTTGTTGCTTACTCACAACAGTGCAGTGAAAAGTTGGCCAGTTTTGACATGCTGGTTGAGGCATGAGCCTTTCCACTCAGTGGCTCCACTGAGCTGTAGTAACGCCTGTTCTCTCCATAATCTGGACTGAAAAAAAGGGAGCTGGGAGAGTGGAGGGTAAAAAGAAGGGGTTGGAAGTGGGTAAAATTCCATTGCCCCAAATGCACCACTTAGTCTCATGGAAGTACCAGAGGACTGGGAAGTTCAACTCTCTTCTATTCCCAGAGGAAAATAAAATGATTCCGCTCTGCTCAGTTTCACTTTGTAAATATCTCCATTCCTGACAGTTAAGAGACACTCAAATATTTGTTGACTGAATGCACAATCATGAAGTTTTCAGTTTTCAGATTCTAGAATTCACTAGAGAAACACAAAATCTGGTGCAGGGAAGTTTCTAGGAAGAGCAGAAAACCTAGGTTTGAATTTGACTTGGTTTGGTCTCTGCTGCTTAATCTTTCTGTGACCTCTGACAAATTTTCCTTTCTTTTCCTTGTCTGAGTCTCATTTTTGAAGCTATAAAATAAGGGAAATAATAGCTTTTCTACAGTGGGAAGTTCTAATAAAACCAAAGAAGTAGAAGCAAGAACATATTGTAGAGTGTTGCAGCTGCTGCTGCTAAGTCGCTTCAGTCAACTCTCTGTGATCCCATAGACGGCAGCCCACCAGGCACTCAACAGTTTCAAAGAGACCATCTTTATAGGGACTTCCAGGAACATGGCATGCGTTCCTAATAATGGAAAGGTACTCTGAGTTTTGGCAAATATCCCTCTTGCTTCACTGTTACCTGGCTTGCCCCATAAACGCATAGTGTAAAATGAGTCAGCCCAGCTGATTTGACCAGCTGCCTGCCCCCGGGCACAATAGTTAGCCTCATGATACATATTGCTAGGGCTTCTCTGGTGGCTCAGATGTTAAAGCATCTGCCTGTAGTGTGGGAGACCCAGGTTCGATCCCTGGTGTTGGGAAGATCACCTAGAGTAGGACATGGTTACCTACTTCAATATTCTTGCCTAGAGAATCCCATGGACAGAGGATCTGGACGGGCTACAGTCCAACATGACTGAGCAGCTATACACATACATATTACTAAAAGGATTTTTGCGATCTCATTGAAATAAAAATACATTAATACATATTTTCTAGACACGGTAGATTTCTGGGTGATGAGTGGTATAGGATCCTATTTAAATAGAAAAACTAGCAAACAAATAGGCTTTTTTAAATTTCTTCTTAGCAAGATAGAATTTACTTAGCAAATGGTTCTCTATTCCAGTGGAAAATAGCATTAGTTTAAAAAAATCATCAGTGAATGAATCAATAGAGACATGCTATTAGGTTCTTGTTTTGTAGTAAGACAGGAAAATTTTTCATGATCCTTCCCTACCAAAAACTGAAGATGCGTTTTCTTATCTTCTCTATGTATCTTCCACAAATCTACCTTTCTCATCTGCCTGGCCCATCTCCATCATTTTCTGCCTCTGACTCTGACTCCAGATTTGCATATCTCCCCAATGCCCCCCATATATATAAACCTTAATCTTTATCACTAGTTCCTTTTTCAATTGTTGTTTTGTTCATTCGCTCAGTCCTGTTCAACTCTGTCCGATCCCGTGTACTGCAGCACACCACACTTCCCCGTCTTTCACTATCTCCCAGAGTTTGCTCAAACTCATGTCCATTGAGTCAGTGATTCCGTCCAACCATCTCGTCCTGTGTCGTCCCCTTCTCCTCCTGTCCTCAATCTTTCCCAGCATCGGGGTCTTTTCCAGTGAGTCAACTTTTCTCATCAGATGGTCAACATATTGGAGCTTCAGCTTTAATATCAGTCCTTCCAATGAATATTCAGGGCTGATTTCCTTTAGTATTGACAGGTTTGATCTCCCCACATTACTTTAGGCAAATGAAATCATACAATCTTTATGTCACATCTGAGACCACACGGTGTTCAGTCCTGCAGAAGGACCAAGGTATGAAATACGGCACTGCTGTACTGCTGGAAAAGTACAAACGGCCGAATCTCTCTGTCGGTAACAAGATTCATTCAGTTCAGTTCAGTCGCTCAGTCGTGTCCGACTCTTTGCGACACCATGAATCGCAGCACACCAGGCCTCCCTGTCCATCACCAACTCCCGGAGTTCACTCAGACTCACGTCCATCGAGTCAGTGATGCCATCCAGCCATCTCATCCTCTGTCATCCCCTTTTCCTGCCCCCAATCCCTCCCAGCATCAGAGTCTTTTCCAATGAGTCAACTCTTTGGATGAGGTTCATTAGGCACCGGTTAACCAGAAAGACCAACCTAGACAGCATATTCAAAAGCAGAGACATTACTTTGCCGACTAAGGTCCATCTAGTCAAGGCTATGGTTTTTCCAGTAGTCATGTATGGATGTGAGAGTTGGACTGTGAAGAAGGCTGAGCACTGAAGAATTGATGCTTTTGAACTGTGGTGTTGGAGAAGACTCTTGAGAGTCCCTTGGACTGCAAGGAGATCCAACCAGTCCATTCTGAAGGAGATCAACTCTGGGATTTCTTTGGANACTGTGAAGAAGGCTGAGCACTGAAGAATTGATGCTTTTGAACTGTGGTGTTGGAGAAGACTCTTGAGAGTCCCTTGGACTGCAAGGAGATCCAACCAGTCCATTCTGAAGGAGATCAACTCTGGGATTTCTTTGGAAGGAATGATGCTAAAGCTGAAGCTCCAGTACTTCGGCCATCTCATGCGAAGAGTTGACTCATTGGAAAAGACTCTGTTGCTGGGAGGGATTAGGGGCAGGAGGAGAAGGGGACGACCAAGGATGAGATGTGGTAAATTTCTCTCCCTGGACAATAAGTTTTCATCTCATTAATATTCCTTTCTTCCGATTTAAGAAACTCTTAGAGACTGTCTTAGTCTTCTTAGTATAACAAAACATCAGAGACTAGCTGGTTTATAAACCAAATAAACAAGACTTCTCACAATTCTGGAGGCTGATAGTCCTCAAGAGCAAAATACTGGTAGACTTGGTGTCTGGGGAGATCCTGCTTCCTGGCTCACAGGCAGCATCTTCTCACTGTGTCCTCATTTGGCAGAAAGTGCCGTGAGCTCTCTGAGGTCTCCATTATAAGGGCATTGGTCCCTTCATAAGGGCTCCAGACTCATGACCTGATCACCTCCCAAAGGTCCATCATTTTGGAGATTAAGTTCTCAGCCTATGAATTTTGGAGGGACACAAATATTTAGTCCACAACAGTGACCATCAAAAACTCAAACCTCTGAATCCACAATTACAAGTTGGTAAGAGCAATACGAGATGCATTTTGATTTTGTCTAAGAAGTTAGCCACTTTAAAGGTTCCGAAGTTGCCCTCAGACAAGGGCAACATCTGGTCTGTCGAGGACTGTCCCCCAGTTGACCTCCAATATCCTAATATTTCTGGATGCTCAGTCACTCAGGGCTTTGCTGAGTTTGTTCCACATAAATTTTTTGCAGCTCCTAAGAGAAGGCTGAGTTTCCAGATTGGTCAAGAGAAGAGGAATCTGCCTTCGGAATGACAAAAATTCTTTTACCTGGCAAAACCGTCATTCCAGTTATGTAGTGACATCCTTAGAGCTTTGTTTTCAAAGCGAACTTTGAGAATGCTTGGAAGCCAACTCTGTCTGGGAGCGTGCTCTGCCATCTCCTGATCTTGCAGTTACATTCTGAATTTTCCACATCTTTTGCATTAAAGAAACATTACGCCCTCTAACTGTGTCTGTTGGCCTCTTTCCAGCAAACGTACTACCATCAAATGCGACAACCACACAGTTGATGTCATGGAGGACTGTTAGGAAAATCTTTCTAAGGAGCTGTAGTGGAGTGCTTTTGATGAAATTCTACCAGGCAGATGTTTTGGTTCACTGTCTAGGGCTTGTTTCACCTGTACGTCAATCTTGTTAGTAGCTGGTATTTGCCTCTTCAGACTCCAGTTGTTCATTTATTCTGTTAGCAACTCTGAGGTTTAAAGTTTCTTAACTTTAGGAGGATGATATCTCTGCTTTTCTGAGAAGTGTTCAATCCAGGGGTTATGATGAGAAGGCAGAGAAGCAAATTGATGTAAATGAGGCAGTCGAACAGGTGGAGTGAGTGCCCTTACAGCCACCGAAACTTCAGTGAAGGAGAAGAGGACACTCGAGGCAAAGGTGCTTGTGTGCAGCCCTGAAATACTGAAAAGTGGATTTGCTGCAGTGGGAAGAGCTCTAGACTTAACTATCATGAAGTGTGACAAGGAGACCACTGACAAATGTAAAGTTGATCTCAGTTTTCTCATCTATAAAATGAAATGGTACCAGTTTTCAGGACTTCCCTGGTGACCCAGCGGTTAAGACTCACCTTTCAAAGGAGGGGGTGAGGGTTTGATACTTGGTGGGGAAACTAAGATCCCAAATGTCACTAAGCCAAAATACCAAAACATAAGACAGAAGTAATACTGTAACAAATTCAACAAAGATTTTCAAAACTGTCTACATTAAAAAATCTTCAGATCAGTTCAGTTATTCAGTCATGTCTGACTCTTGGCGGCCTCATGGACTGCAGCACACCAGGCTTCCCTGTCCCTCACCAGCTCCCAGAGTTTACTCAAACTCATGTCCATCAAGTTGGTGATGCCATCCAACCATCTCATCCTCTGTCCTCCCCTTCTCACCCTGCCTTCAATCCTATCCAACAGCAGGGTCTTTTTCAATGAGTCAGTTCTTCACATTAGGTGGTCAAAGTATTGGAGTTTCAGCTTCAGCATCAGTCCTTCCAATGAATATTCAGAAATGATTTCCTTTAAGATTGACTGACTGGATCTCCTTGAAGTCCAAGGGACTCTTAAGTGTCTTCTCCAGTACCACAGTTCAAAAGCATCAATTCTTCGGTGCTCAGCTTTCTTTCTAGTCCAATTCTCACATCCATACATGACTACTGGGAAAAACATAGCTTTGACTAGATGGATCTCTGTCAGCAAAGTAATGTCTCTGCTTTTTAATTTGCTATCTAGGTTGGTCATAGCTTTTCTTCCGGGGAACAAGAGTCTTTAATTTAAAAAAAAAAAATCTTAAAAAAATTTTTTAAAAAAGAAATGACACCAACTTTAGAAAATTGAGTGAAAAAATACAGTTTTTGTGTAATGTTGAGTTTATACATCATTTGACACTTTGTTACTATTTATACGGTTAGCAGAAGCACATTTGCAATAGCCTCAGTTTATCACCGGAAGTCTCTTTTCTGTTTCAGACACATCCATTTTCACAGCACTATTTGTTCTTACCAAGCCATAGTTACAGAATTCCTGTACAAACCCTTGAAAGAAACTTGTCTTCTCCCTGCTATGCCGAAGCATAAAGGACATAAGTCAGCTTTTCCATCTTCATGAATGTCTTTCTGAAGAGTTTGGACTTTTATAGCAATTTCCCTAAGGAAATCTGGCTGTGTGAATGAGTGATCTAAAGTTTCTGAGGCCTCCACTCCTTAATAGATGTTCTCAGAGAACATACAAAGCAGAAACAACAAAGCTGAAAAAAATGCAGAAATCCACCAAAAGAAAGTAGGACAGGCATAGCAAAGTAGAGAAACCCAACTCCTGGAGGTTGTAGATATACTGCAAGTTCTGTAGATGTTAGAGGGGATTCCAGCACCACCAGCTTTGGTTTCATTCAGGGCAAAATTGTTGGCATGATATGGTTCCAATGATCTAGAAACTTAGAAGTAGGTAAGATAAAATAAGGACATGAAAGGTCAAGGGAAAAGGAGCATTATTTAATGTAATTATAATATTGCAGTAGACTTCTGTTGTTATTCAATTGCTAAGTCATGTCTGACTCTTTGTGACACCATGGACTGCAGCACACCAGGCTCCTCAGTCCTCCAAGAGCTCCCACAGTTTGCTCAGATTCGTGTCCTTTGAGTCAGTGAGGCTAACTAGCCATCTCATCCTCTGTCACCCTTCTCCTTTGGTCTTCAGTCTTTCCCAGCGTCAGGGTCTTTCCCAGTGAGTCAGCTCTTCGTGTCAGGTGGTCAAAGTGTTGGAGTTTCAGCTTTAATATCAGTCCTTCCAATGAATATTCAGGGTTGATTTCCTCTAGGATTAACTGGTTTGATCTTCTTGCTGTCCAAGGATTCTCAAGAGTCTTCTCCAACACCACAGTTCAAAAGCATTAACTCTTCGATGCTCACCCTTCTTTATGGTCCAACTCACACATCCATACTTGACTACTGGAAAACCATAGCTTTGACTATAGGGACCTTTGTCAGCAAAGTGATGTCTTTGCTTTTTAATACACTGTCTAGGTTTGTCATAGCTTTCCTTCCAAGGAGCAAGCATCTTTTAATTCCATGGCTGCAGTCACAATCCTCAGTGATTTTGAAGCCCAAGAAAATAAAATCTGTCACCGCAGCCACTTTTTCCCCTTCTGTTTGCCATGAAGTGATAGAATCTAATGCCATGATCTTAGTAAACTAAACAAGGTTAATTAATTACTAAGCAAGAATTTTAGGCAACAGGTGCAGACCATTTCATTTACATATGAATTGATCCATAAGGCTTTCTCCTTCAATATTTAGCTGCAAATATCTCCAAATACAATGTTTCATGTTCCCTTGTCACTCTGGTAATAAACATATATGTCTAAGAATATGAAGATATAGCCAACATGTAGCACAAATATATGTTTAAGTTTCCAACACTATAAATGACATGTTGCAATTTAATTCAAAATATTAGAATTGTTTTCAATCATGAAAAAATATGCTTCTACATTGAGAAAGCTTTTTAAAATCACCAATCAGAAAAGAGATCCATGCTAATTTAAGATTAGTAATCAAGTGAAAGGTATAATCAGCACACAGCTAATTCTATGTCAATATGTATTAATTATCTTAAAACTGAGCCTAAAAAAGCAAGTTTATTTGATAGTTAGGAAAATTATGTACCACATAATGTCCATGATTACTGATTTTATATTGAATTTGGTAGGTATAATCAGCAAATTTTATTTTATATTTTTAATGAATAAAATTTATGGAAGAATGTGTAGTCCAAACACATAAGTAATCTTTCAGCCTGATGATGAATGCATGAAAATGTGGCAATAAAGTATCTGGAAATTTGTGTTACCAACTGGATTCATCTTCTCACTATGGGTTCTGAATTTTTAGAAATGGGTTTCTGAACTTTTAGAAATCACTACATCTTACTATCAAACTATAATGAAATAAACAAGTAAAATAAGCATTTACAACTAGTATTTGTTTAGCAACTAGTATGTACAAGACATTATTCTAGGCACCAGAGATATGATAGAAAAACATATCATTTTTTAGGGAGCATAGATTTGAATGAAGAGAGATGGATATGAAAGAAATAAAAATACGTAATTAGGTGTGCCAAGGATTATTTTAAAATAGAGAATGAATATAAGAAATGGTAATTGATGTGATGGAGTGGCTTTGTTAGGGCATACTACATTGGCATTTTTTACAAGGCAAAATTTGAGCAAAGGCAAATAATTTGAGGGAACAAGGCACTGAGACTGTTTAGGACAAAGCATTTCTTGAATGATTGCAAGGAAGCCAGCAGATATGAATCAATATGAACAGAGTAGGGGCTGGGATTAAAAGAGTGGACCTGCGGTGGGAGAAGAGAGGAAGAGAGACCCTGCAGGGCGTTAAGGTGTTTGGTCTGGGTGAGAAGGGAAGGCACCACAGTGTTTTTGAGGATGAGAGGTCCACAGCTGGCTTCTCCTTGGGCTGCAAGAGTGGAAGCTATAATCCTATCAAGAGGTCATCACAATAGTCGGGCAGGAGACAAGGACAGCTTGGGTGAAGATTTAGCAGTGAAGAGGCTGAGGCAGGGTCAGAATCTCAGCCTATTTTGGAGGTCAGTATGCTGACAGGTTCTGCTGATGGCATGCACCTGGGGTTGATACAGTGTGGTAGACAACGGTGCCTCTCACTGGCATCTGTGCCACAGACAAAGCCCAGCAAGACTATATCAACATTCTGACTTCCCATCAGATCTTAGGTCTTGGCTCAAACTTACTCACACTTTAATAGCCCTTCCCTTTGAAAATATCTTTTTATTGCAATTTTGTAATGGGATCTAGCTTTTAAATTTCTTTCTGAGTTGATTCAAATGCGTGCCTATTCATGCTTAAGTGGGAGCATAGTAAGATTGACTTGATATACCTTAAAATAGAGTTCAATAAATAGTAAGGTAATTTCTTTCCCAATGAGTCCCAAACAGAGCAGAGCTACTTTTCTTTTATTGTAAACTATATGACATCTGTTTTAACAAGCTTCTTGAAATCATATGGCCAGAGAATGATAGGAAACAGTAGCTTATCCAATTGCTCATTAATGGGAGCCCGTTTTCTTAGTGCCACTGCGTTGTTTTCAGTCCTTTTGATTTCTGTCTTTTACTTTCCCACCATGCAGCATGACTTATAGGATCTTATTTCACAGATCTGCAGTTAAACCCAGGCCCCCAGCAGTGCAAGTGCAGTCGTAACCACTGGACCACCAGGAAAGTCCCAAGCCTTGTGTTCTTTTAATCGAAAAGTTGAATCGAACTCCTTAAAAAAATAACAGAAATTTGTTTCTTGCAGTTCTGCAGGATGTGAAGTCCAGAATCAAGGCACCTTTTTTTATACTGTTGGAATAAAAATCTCAAATAAACCCCAATTCAACCCCAAGTCAACCCTACCTGCTTTCAGCAGTTAATTGCCATGCTCTTAATAGCTCTTCTTCAAGCAGCTTTCTGCACCAAGAAATCTGTCAGTACCATTGTCAGGATTCAACTTTAAGGGAAAAAAAAAATTGGTAGTAGCAGATATGGCATGGAAGAAAGAGAGACCAAAATAAATATACAGTGGGTAATAATTACAGGAGAAAAAAAATAAATATATACGTGTGTATATATATATATATATATATATATATATATACTTCAAAACCTGTACTTGCAAAATTTCATTTTGGAAAGAAAAGACTATCAAAGCATATCATTTTAATTATACTTCTATTACCAAGGGACTATGAAAGTGTATATTAAATTAATGGAATGGATTGCCTTGGTTCCACAGTGGTTATTAGCAGGAAGAGCTCCCAGTTTCCTTATTATGTACATCACTAACTTTAATTGCATTAGGCTGATCTGGGAGAGCTATTTTTAGGAAATATTTCATCCACATAACAATTTCTGTTGGCGGTCTGCCTACTACAGCTCCAGGACAGAGGTTTCTCTCATGAATGTTAACTTCTTGTGTCTGTCAGGCATGCTGCAGCTCACATTACCTTATTAAAACGACCCAAAAGGACTCTGGTCCTTGAGACTGTCCCCTGAAGTTCCCAGGAGAAACCGTCTGGGGTAGGTCAGGCAGGTTTCCTCTGCTGGCACGTGGGGACAAGCGTGTGGACACGTACCTGACACACACACACACCATGACCCATGCTTGGCACGTGGGACGGTAGTGACAGAGTCTGGACTCCCTTAGATCAGGGATATCACTGCTCACTTAATCCAGAGTATAAAGATTCTATATAACAAAAACTTCAAAGCACTGAGCAAATTAGCTCTTAGCTGTTTGTGCCTGGAAACTCACTAAGTTGTCTAAATTTGGTCTACAGTTACGACTGCACTCTGAGATGGTCGGTACAGGATGATTCATTAGTACCCTAACAGTTCTGATCTGGTGCCAAGGTCTTGATCAGAATCTAGGAACTGTAGGTTTCCTGGAAGGCAATTTAAAAATTATGTACCCCCAGCCTTCCACATGATAGCTAAGTCCACTGATGAACAATTGACACAGGCTTTGGGAAACAAAACTTGGCAGAATCTCTCAAAATGTAAGGCATGCATAGCTTCAACCCAGCAAGTCATCAGGTATAAACATATCTATAAACATGCATATAATATAGGCGAGGCTAAGTCTAGCACTGCCTACAATGATGAAAAAATAGAAATAACCTGAATGCGTCTTACAGTTGAATATTTAAATAAAATTAGGTGTTGCTGTACTATGAAACATTTTGGGGTTTAAAAAATAAATGATATAGTTTATCTATATCATTGAAAGTTCTTCGCTATATATCACTGAAAAAAGAATTCACAATATACTACACAGAGTATGGCCCTTTTATATAAGAAAATGATGCAATGCAATTTATCAATTATGTGATTAGAGACATACATAGCTTTCGTGGATGTGAAACCTATATCTATATTTCTACATGCATTTTAAACTTATGAGACAGATTTTGTATATATATTTCATTATATCACACAGGCCCATATATAAGGAAGGTTAAATAATAAATTTTTACTAGGGTTGGCAACTGAGTTTGAAGATAGGGGATGGGTATAAGTATTTCAAAGCTATGGTTTTTCCAGTAGTCATGTTTGGATGTGAGCACTGAACCATAAAGAAAGCTGAGCACTGAAGAATTGATGCTTTTGAACTATGGGGTTGGAAGAGATTCTTGAGAGTCCCTTGGACTGCAAGGAGATCAAACCAGTCCATCTTAAAGGAAATCAGTCCTGAATATTCATTGGAAGGACTGATGCTGAAGCTGAAACTCCAATAATTTGGCCACCTGATGCGAAGAACTGAATCACTAGAAAAGACCCTGATGCTGGGAAGGATTGAAGGCGGGAGGAGAAGGGGACGACAGAGGATGAGATGGTTGGATGGCGTCCCCGACTCAATAGCCATGAGTTTGAGTAAACTCTGGGAGCTGGTGATGGACAGGGAGGCCTGCTGTGTTATAGTCCATGGGGTCGCAGAGTCAGACATGACTGAGCAACTGAAATGAATTGAACTGAATAGGTACTATACTTTTTACTCTATATTCCCTTACATTTTTCATAATAATATTGGGATTCATAATAACCATGTATTTATATATTACTTATGTCACTAAAAAAAATACATACATGCTGAAAAGAAACTAGAATCAAAAGAAGCTGTTTGCAGGTCTGAAGTAGCTCCACTGGTTTGATAATTTCAAGCATGAGATTTCTGGATAAAATCATTAGTGTCACAGAACTTACCACTGAGAGGGACCCCAGGAGTTAATAACAGCGGTAAATGCTTACTTAGTCTTTTCAGTGTTCCAGGCTTGGCTTTGCATGCCTCCTGAATGTTAATTTCCGTAATCCTCAAATAACCTGATTAGGCAGCTCTCATGATCCCTTTGCTAAAATACTTGCACCATAATCTCTTCCCTGTACACAGATCTGCGGGGATCGCTGCCTCACACTGACCTTGAGCTGGTTTTGGTCAATGGAACAATGGCCAATGACACTCACGCAGATGCTTGAGAGGAGTTGCAGGTTAGAGCCTCCTGGTTCTCGCTGCGGGGACCATTTCATACTCCAGACTCAACTAGCTTCCTGGAGGAAGACAGAACACATGGGAAGAGCTGGTCCCTCTCTGCGGAGTCAGCATCCCAGCCGAGGCCTTGGTCCTGGGAGAGGGTCCCTCAGCTTCGTGTCTGCCAGTGGACTTTATCGTGATTTCACAGATGAGGAAACAGATCAGACAGAAACGCCTGCAGGGGGGAGACCCGGATGGCAGCCTTGGAGCGAGGCAGGACCAACCCAGCTGGAGGTGGTCCTCGGTACTCTGCGTGGCTGATGCATCCAGGACAGAAGCTACCTTTGTCAGCCTGACCCAGCAGAGGGGAGGAAGGACCCTGGGGTGCAGGGGTAAATCCTCCACCTCCCCACGCCCCAGATGAGGTCATCTGCTGCTTTTTTCTCAAGGACTGACTCTCAGCACCTCACCCACCTTGGTGTCTCTCCCAAATTCTAGAAGAATGCCCGCCCATCTCCATCTGAGACAGAGCAAGCGGGCACAGAATCTCAGCTGGTCTCCCATTGCGTTAGGTAGTGGTGTGTTTACTGGGTTTTCTGTGCTGAGATTTCCTTTTAAATTATGAAACTGAGTCTTGGTAAGTTTGTTCCATGAAATGTGTCACCAAAAAAAAAAAAAAAGAGAGAGAGAGTAGGAGAGAAAGAAATCAACTCCAGATGAACATAATCCCAAAGCCTATCCTTTTTCAGTAAACATCTGAGCATTGGGGACTATTTATTTTTCTCAAAATTCAGTTTCGGATTTAATTTAAACATATACCCAGTGGATGACACAAAGTCCATATTCACTAATGCTGACCTGAATTAGGCTCTTTCTCTTTGTGTAAAAGCTAGGATACATGCACGTAGAGAAGCAAAGAGAAAAGCTGGCAGCTGAGCCATCAGGGGCGTGGAGAACTACAAGTCTGCAGGTTCGGTCTCCTCTTTCCCTTTCCCTCTGTTCTTTCTTTCTGCGTTTCTTTCCTTCGTATGTTCTCTCTGCTGTGGACTAAGTATGTGTGTCCTTCCAAAATTCACGTGTTAAAACCTAATCCCGATGGTGATGGTGTTAGGAGGTGGGGAGTTGAGGAGGTCCTGAGGATGGGGCTCCCAGGAGACTCTTATAAGTCTCTTTCCTTATAAGAGACTTCTCACTCTCTTGCTACCCTGTGAGGACACAGCCAGAAGGAGCTTGTTTGAAACCCACCAGAAAGTCCTCATGAGAACCCAACCATGCTGGCACGCCAAGCCTGACTTTCAACCTGCAGAACTGTGAGAAACCAACTTTCGATGTGAAAACACGGCACCTCTATGGCACTTTGTTACAGCTGCCTGCACAGATGAAGGCACTTCAGATGAAAAGGTCCAGTAAAAGCTTCTCATAATTGTGTCACCACCATGTTGAGAGCTCATCTGAAATCCAGCCCAGCCATGTGCCCTGTGAGAAGGCCGCAAGGAGCAGAGGGTATTCAATACTGATCACCAGCTCCTGAGAGTGGGGTTTGTGAAAAGGGGTTAAGAACATCTCCTTCGAGTTCCTAAGATTTTACAACAGATTTCATGGCCCAGGACTCATGCCTGCTTTTCGTTTCTTTCCACCTCCCTGACTCTGCTCAGTTTTTACCTACTCCTGCTCCCTCCACCTTCAGTCTCCTTTAAAACACACAGTCACCTCCACAGGACCAAAGATGAGCTTGGCTTACACTGGACTCTCCTACTGCAATAGACAATAAAACCTGTTTTCATTTCTTTCAGCAGTTGTCCAGTATGGCTTATCTTTGACCTGTTCTCCTCCTTACCACTCCAGCCTCATAGCTAAGCTTTACATGGAAGGTAACTTTACAGAAATGTCATCTCCATTACACAAGCTTTCAAGTTCAAGTTCAGTCGCTCAGTCGTGTCCGACTCTGCAGACTCCATGAATCGCAGCACGCCAGGCCTCCCTGTCCATCACCAACTCCTGGAGTTCACTCAGACTCANTTAGCAGGCTTGGTGAGTACCCACGCCCCAGATGGGAATTCAGCCAGAAAAACGGAGAACAAGAAAAAAAGACACGGGGGAATCCGTCTTTCCAGAAACTGATCTGTTTTCTTTATTTTCAGGTTTCCTTATATAATTTTTGTTATATATAGGGATGAAAGCAGAGTCACGTGGGGCCAGCAGATCTGACCCTTGTCAAATTAGGTGCTTCATATAAATGTATCAGTTCAGTCGCTCAGTCGCGTCCGACTCTTTGTGACCCCATGAATTGCAGCACTCCAGGCCTCCCTGTCCATCACCAACTCCCGGAGTTCAAGGGTTTTACATCATCTTCTGGCCATGAGGCCTGCTGACATTTTATGGCCCTTTCTGATAACAGTCAGTCAACCAGAAAACTTATTTTTTCCAGGGGTGATTTTTTCTTAAACCAGGCGCCACCCTCCAAATAAAGTTGCATTTCTATAGGGTAAGGGTGTAGTGGGTTACAATCAAGAAAGGAATTTACTTAGCCTAAGCTTTAACATGATTAATCTTAAAGGTTAATACTTATTTCTCCTATATGCTAGTTATGTTCATTGTAAGGGCAGGGAATATGGAGATTTTGCAGCAAATATTGGCTCAACAAATGAAAAACCCTTCACCAATATCATTTCTAATCAACCCACTCTACTATACTAAAATTTTTCTAACTTCTCAAAAGAGTCTGTATATAGAAAGTTTAAAGAATCTCATGCCTCTCATGGTTGGGAGGCTGTAAACAATCACATGTGGCTGGATGAACCTGCTCAGGTAAGCTAGAGAACCTTCAGAGGAGTTTGTAAGTTGAAACAGTCTTGTCACGCCCAGGAATTTTTATTAACTGGAGCTGCAAGTTAACTCCTCTGAGAGAAATGGTGATGGGAGAGAGTCCCCCGTAAAGTCAGAGGTGTAGGTGAGAGCATAAAACAGTAAAGTAGGCAGACTCTGGTTTTGGGGGTAGATGCTCGGGAACAGGGGGTTTCCTGAGGCTCGATCCCGCCTTTGCATATGCCGAAGCCTCCTTCCTCATGACATTTGCCATGGGCAGAGCTCCTCACGCTGGCTCCCGGCAGTGGGAGACATGGAAGGTGGGAGAAGGGGATGACAGAGGATGAAAAGATTGGATATCATCACCAACTCGATGGACATGAGTTTGAGCAAGCTCTGGGAGTTGCTGATGGACAGGGAAGCCTGGCATGTTGCAGTCCATGAGATCACAAAGAGTAGGACACAACTGGGCAACTGAACTGAACTGATGGTTAGAAAATCCAATATCATTAAGATGTTAGTTATAAGAAAACTGATCTATGACTTTAACACAATTTTAATTAATGCTTTATTTTGTAGTAGTTGTTCAAATAATTTTTAAAATATATATGACAATAAAAGAACCTAGTATAGCCTAGGAAATTATTTAAAAGAAGAATAAAGTTGGAAGACTTACTATTATAAAAAAAAATTTTTGCTATAATAATCAAGACAGTTTAGAACCAGTAAACATATAAACAGATAATAAAATTCAGTAAAGAATGTAAAAGTATATCCACATGTATAGTCAATTAATTTTTGGTAAAATTGTCAAAACAGTTCAATGGAGAAAGGAGAGTCTTTTCATTCAGTGGCACTTGAATGACTGGATAACCCATATCTTTACAATTAGCAATTAAACTTTACTTCCCATGATGCATAAAAATCAATTTAACATAGGTTATAGACCTAAATCTAAAACCTAATATGAAACTTCTACAAGAAACTTGGGAGAAGATCTTTGTGACCTTTGGATAGGTAAAAATTTCTTAGGTCATGAATTTCATAAAGATTTTTTGAAAATTCAACCTAATCAAAATTAAAAGCTTTTGATCTTCAAATAAATGACACCATCAAACAGTCAAGCCACAGTATTGGAGAAACTATTTAGAAATCATGTAGAACAAAGAACACTTACACTCAGTAATAAATTAATCAGCCTAGTTTTTTAAAAATGAGCAAAAAATAAGACATGCCCCTAAAGGCAATACAGGAATAGTCAAGAAACACAGGAAAAGATATTCAGTATTATTAGTTATCAGGAAAATATAAATTCAAGTCAAAATACAATACTCTAAAGCTAAGTCTGACAACACATAGTAAAGGCAGATAGAGGGAGTAACTGGAATTCATGTAATTAAAAATTATATATATATATGCAGTTTATTGCATGCAAATTACTCATGTTGGAAAATACCTATTATCTACCTTGTCCTGAACAAAAAGAATCCAGTATAACTGAGATAACAAAAATATATATTAAAGAGTCTGATGAAATAACCAAAACAAATTGTCATTATTTGTCGGACATATTCTATTTTTGCTCAATTATGCAAACAAAATAAAGCCACTGGTTAAAACACTCACATCAGTGGTTTATAGTTTGGGCTTGGCTTTTACTCAGAAGGTCCATTCAGTTTATATATCCAACAGGAGCATTGCAACCATGACTCATTTTGCAGTTAGAATCGTCAGTGTGAGTGTAGCAGAGCTAAACAACTTGGCGTCATTTTCCTGCAAGGAAAAAAAAAAAATCCCTGGTAGAAACAGCACTTCTATTTAGTGTCCAGATGTTAACTTTATTAAACTGAAAACATTCTCCTCCCTCTTCACATTCTGTGGGCATTATTTTGGCCTATTTTATAAATGACCTATTTTATACTCACAACCAATTAGCCGTATCAAAATCCTGTAATGAAACAAAATTTTCAGTAGTGAATTCTGTCTCCCTTTATGTCTTTTAAGAGAATTTTTTTTTCCTTTTGCTTCACAGATATATAGAATAATTTATATAAACAAAATACATTTATACAAATGTTATAACTCATACTAATAAAGATAATAGGTCTCCAGAGAAAACAGTGGCCAAGGATCAAGCAACTTGAAATTTATTTTAATTTGTATTCTCCAGGAAAAGGCAAAAAAAATTAAATAAATAAACATTTCTCATTTCCATATCAGTTAAGATTCAGTATTCACTGGTCAGACAAATTACCTTATATTGATATGCTAATTAAGTCCTCAGTGCATGTTACTCACACGTAGGGTGATATATAAATCTTATTAATGAAGAGAGCAGAAAAAAAGCATAAAGATGGGGAATAAAGTAATGAAAATATTGTGACAGTGAGCATGACATAGAATATATCATTGTGGACCTAAGCTTGTGAGCTGCTTTCCCACTTCTAACTGCCATCATAGACCTCCCAGGTATGGCTTAGATGTTTTCATTTGACTTTCTAACCTGGGCAAACATTGCATTACAGAAATAATGGAAATGCCTTTCAAGCACCAGTCTTCCTGGGCAGTGAGGGGAGGTGGGCTTATGTAGGATGGACATGGTGGTACAGGCTTGGAAAAGACAAATAGGAAAGACCCTTACATCTGCAAACCTGAGAATCTCTGCAGGAATGTAAGAGTACTTAATGTTGGGCATCTTGATGGCTCAGTAGTAGAGAATAAAGAATCTGCCTGCCAGCGCAGGAGACACAGTTTGGATTCCTGGGTCAGGAAGATCCCCTGGAGAAGGAAACAGCAACCTACTTTATATTCTTGCCTGGGAAATCCCAGGGAAAGAGGAGCCTGGTGGGCTACAGTCCATGGGGTTACAAAGAGTCAGACATGACTTAGGGACTAAACAGCAACAACAAACAGTACTTAAAAGTAAAGAGAAAGAAAGAAAAAACAATTGGTCCTATTAACTAAAACTAAACCGCCACAGCCTGAGAAAATGAATCCGAAGTTCCACCTTAAGTGCGGCCATCAGTCAGAGCCAAGCATAAGGCAACTTACAGACACTGCGTTCTTCCAAAGCGATACCTGATATTTCTTTAGCAGAGCAATAAATTTTGATTCCACAGTTACAATTTTTAAGCATGTGGCAGAGACAGTTATTTATCCCCCAATATCTACCTGATTCTCTTCATTTTCCTGCTATAATGGAATCCCTAGTTTCTAGCTGGGGGCCTCGCTTTAGGAATGGCCAGTTGACCAAGTTCTGGACCATATGATTACATGTGAAGTGGGTAACTACAGGAGGGTCCTGAAATAGAGGTTTGTCCTCCCCTCCCCTTCCCTCTTTGCTGCTGGCTGGGATACATATGTGACAGCTGGGCACAGAGTGGCTGTCTGGCACAGGACATGCCCTTGGAAATGGCCACACACAGCAGAGGAATGAGAGAAAAGGAACCGGGCTGCCTGAGGGTTTCATGGAGTAGAGCCTTCAAAGCAGCCCTAAGTGCCTACCTCCAGTCTTTATAGCAAAAGAGAAATCAAAGAAACTTGAAGAAGATAGGAGCTTCCCTGAGGGGGTTACTCTTATCTACAGCCAAATCTATTTCTAAATTAGAAAAACCTAGATGCACAATTACTCGAAGGGGATAATAGACCAAATAAGGATGAATTTCACAAAATAGCACAGTGGAGATTTTTACTCTTTCAGATGGTGGAGGGCAGGAGAAGAAAGGCTTTGGGAACTTCAATAAAAATTGGAAATGACAAGGAGAGAAAAGGAGGAGGGTAAAAGGAAAGGCAGAAACTCTAAAAACAAATTGCTGGGCTGCTAAAGTGTTTTGAGGCAAAATGTGGCTGTGAACAAAGGTTCTGTCTTGTGCCCCTTCCTTCTCTCCTGAGGGTCTTCAAATGTCATCTTCCCCATGAGGTGGTATTCTGGCTGCTGTTCCCAAGGCCAAATTCATTCACTTTAGTTTGAATGATGACCACAGGCAGGCATGACTGAGGACCCTGTAAATACTCATGAGGACACTGGTGTTTTTTCATTATAAATGAAGTGAATAATAGTACCAACTACTTACAGTTAAATAAAACAAATATGCTGTTACATGTAAAGCATTCCAAGTGCTTTAAAACCTCTCAACATTGTTTGTTGATCATGTTATTGAATTACTAATACATTTCTGAGCTCCAAGGTAAACTCGTAGGATCATGTTCTTCTGTTCTAGATGAAATATAACCTTCCTCCCTCCTATACTCCTCCATCCCCACCTCAGTTGTTTGGATACAACTTTTTGCAACGCTGTGGACTATAACCCTCCAGGCTCCTCTTCGAGAGGAATTCTCCAGTCAAGAATACTGGAGTGGATTTCCATGCCCTACTCCAGGGGATCTTCCTGACCAAAGATTCAAACCCAAGTCTCTTTATATCTCCTACACTGGCAGGTGGGTTCTTCAGATTAGCCCCCTACAGAGGATCCAGCAAAAGACTCAAGGTTCTGGGAAACATGAGGCCTTAACGTAGGAAGAAGCAGGGCCATTGAACGTCTGTGTGGAAGGCTGTCCTACAGTCAAAGTCATTAACATCCGCACAAACAAGAAACAAGTTTCTACCGCATCTTTGCATGAAATTTGCAGGCTTACATATTATGCTATCTGAGGTTACCCGCCCTAATCGTATGGGTTTGCAGGACTGCAGTAACAAAGCCCCACAACGGAGTGGCTTAACAACAAATGTGTTTTCTTATAGTTCTGGAAGCAAGAAGTCTGAGATCAAGGTACAGCAGAGCCAGGCTTCCTCTGGAGAACCTAGGGAAGGGTGTGTTCTAGGCATGTCTCCTAGCTTCTGGAAGTTCCTGGAACTCCAATTTTCATGTGAATTCCGAGCCTCACAGTGCCACACGAAGACTGTGTATTTGTAGCCAAAGTTTTTCCTTTCATAAGAACACCGATCTTACTGGATTAGGGCCCACTCTCATGCCCTCATTTTAAACACGTGTGCTGTGTCGCTTTTCACTTTCATGCATTGGAGAAGGAAATGGCAATCCACTCCAGTGTCCTTGCCCAGAGAATGCCAGGGGCGGGGGAGCCTGGTGGGCTGCCCTCTGTGGGGTCACACAGAGTCGGACACGACTGAAGTGACTTAGCAGCAGCAGCAGCTGTGTCACTCAGTAGTGTTTGATACTTTACCACCCCGTGGACTGTAGCCCACCGGGCTGCTCTGTCCATGCGATTTTCCAGGCAAGAATACTGGAGTGGGTTGCCATTTCCTCCTCTTGGGGGAAACTCACATTTCCAACCCAGGGATCAAACTTGCGTCTCTTATGTCTCCTGTGTTGGCAGGCTGATTCTTTACCACTAGCACCAGCTGACTTGATTACCCCTATAACAACTATCTCCAATTAAGGCCCCATTCTGAGGTACTGGAGGTTAGGACTCCAGGCTTTCTTTTCTGGGGGGGCACAATTCTCCCCATAGCACTAATATAAGTAGCTAACTTTTCATTCTTCAGTTCAGTTTAGTTCAGTTCAGTCGCTCAGTCATGTCTGACTCTTTGCCACCCCATGAATCGCAGCACACCAGGCCTCCCTGTCCATCACCAACTTCCGGAGTTCACTCAGACTCACATCCATCAGGTCAGTGATGCCATCCAGCCATCTCATCCTCTGTCGTCCCCTTCTCCTCCTGCCCCCAATCCCTCCCAGCATCAGAGTCTTTTCCAACGAGTCAACTCTTCTCATGAGGTGGCCAAAGTACTGGAGTTTCAGCTTCAGCATCATTCTCTCCAAAGAAATCCCAGGGCTGATCTCCTTCAGAAGGGACTGGTTGGATCTCCTTGCAGTCCAAGGGACTCTCAAGAGTCTTCTCCAAAACCACACTTCAAAAGCATCAATTCTTTGGCGCTCTGCCTTCTTCACAGTCCAACTCTCACCTCCATACATGACCACAGGAAAAACCATAGCCTTGACTAGATGGACCTTAGTCAGCAAAGTAATGTCTCTGCTTTTGAATATGCTATCTAGGTTGGTCATAACTTTTCTTCCAAGGAGTAAGCGTCTTTTAATTTCTTGGCTGCAATCACCATCTGCAGTGATTTTGGAGCCCAAAAAAATAAAGTCTGACACTGTTTCCACTTTACATTCTTATTTGCATCTAATTCTTCACATCAATACAATGTGAGATATCAGAAGTGAAACCTATCTTATTTTTTCCTGGTTAGTATTAAACTAGAAAAAATTTTATTATCTTAAACTAGTTGCTCTCCTACCAAAGTCACTATCAGGTTATATTTTATTCTTCACGTTAATATGTATCCATAGATTTCTCTTCGCTATACAAATATACACAATCCTATAAGCTTTTTGGTGTGATATGGACCTGGTATCTTTTCCTGGACCAGCATTTCCTGGTCACTCTAATCTTAAAGAATTATGAATAAGGCTCTGAGAAGTAGTTCAGGAAATATTTTTATAGCAATAATTAAAATTGCTTTTGATACCTGTTACAGAAAAGTCATACAACTAGCAATTTTAATACACAAATATTATAATAATGAAGGGATACAGTTATAATAAAATCAGCTCAGGTCATAAGAATAAAAGTAAATACTAAAATGTGCAAAACATATGACACCAACATAATTGCTGAGAATCAAGGAGGCATTGGAACTGTCTTACATCCGTGTTGTGTGTCAATTCCTACACATATTGTAAGGAGAAAAAAAAGTTTCTGGAACATAAGGCACATATGTTTGTTCACTTCTCCAACAACTGTAGAGCCAACTTTCTTCTCCAGGAGACTGACTTTCTTGCAATTTATTTATGATTTTGTGGTGGTTTGTTGTTTAAGTGTTCATATTTGAAACATTTAATACTCCCCCAAAGCTTTATTTTATCTGTCTCTTAACATATAACAAAAATCAGAAGAGTTCCAATAACTGCCTTACCTACCGGCACACCAAAGAAGAGGCTAACACAGAACCCATTCCTGTAATTCACTTTAGAAAAGACCAAGTGAAGAAAATTCAGGCCTTAGGCAGGCTATTGCATGGATCCATTGCATTTTAAGTCTAATAACTTTTTTCAAAAGCACAATAAAAGAACAGCAAACCATTTTTATTTGAATAAAATCTACTCCCACAAAATTCAGAATTACCAAACTACTTCAAAGGCCATTCACTGAATACCCCAAGGATGGTTTTAAGTTAAAATTATGTGAAGGACTTAAATCAATGGTTCAGAAGGAAAGGCAAAAGGAATTTTATTTATATGAGGGAGAAAGAAAAGGGAAAAACCAATCACCTTACATCTAGAGAGGAAATCAGAGAACCCAGTGTACCAGCCAGGTTAAAACTTGCTGAATTTAGGTCTTGAGGTTACAAGGCACAAGTTCCAAAATTATCTCTTCTTCCCACAAATTTCTTAGGAGAAAAAGAACTATTAATACTTTAAAGCGACAACTCCTTAGTGTCTCTCTTGATCAAAGATCGTGGTTGGTTAACACAATGGCCACTCTGAACTGGGTCAGAAGATTGGAAAGAGCATGGTAATGGGGGAATGCCACCAGCATCAGCGCAAAGGGTGGACCACAGTAGAATGAGAGGAAACACGGCAAGTGGCCAGAGCTCTGAGAAATCGCCCTCCCTGAGCACGGTGACTTGTCTTGCCATCCTTCCGATGATATTTTTTAGTTTCAAGAATTTATGAAAAAAGAAATTAGTTTGAGAATGATACAGAATAATCCCACTACCACAAACAACATGAGGTTAAAGAAAATATCAATTGAAATTATCTCAAGGTCATCGATTCTGGGCAAGAGGGAAAACCATTTTACAAGCTGAACTGACATGGTTGATTTGTTACAAAGAAGGCAGCCGAGATGAAAAGGAGACTTGTTCAGGTATTCTCATCTTCCATAAAACACAAACAAGGCCTAAAAAAGCAAAATTCTTAATACAACAAAATACTTTATTCGTAAGAACTATGTTTAGCCTCGATTTATTGCATCCTTCCCTTACATGGGGGCTTCCCTGGTGGCTCAGATGGTGAAGAATCTGCCTGCAATGTGGGAGACCCCATTTCGATTCCTGAGTCGGGAAGATTCCCTGGAGAAGGACGTGGCAACCCACTCCAATATTCTTGCCTTGAGAATCCCATGGACAGAGGAGCCTGGCAGGCTATAGTCCATGGGGTTGTAAAGAGTTGAGTGACTGACATTTTCACTTTTCCTTTCCGTGGACTGATATATTCATCTTTTCTATCTAAAAATTTCTTCACTTCTTCAAGGAGAGGCCTTTGGTTTTCACACCATCTTTCACTTTTTGTTTATTATCATCATATTCAAATGAAGTGGTCACACTTGCTACTTTCACTTGCACCTCACCTAGGTCCTCCTAAATCCTTTGCAACCAACCTTACCACTGCTCTGCTCTCAGGAGTCACAGAGATAGTTGCCATCTTGAAAGCCTTTTCTCAGGACACTCTCTCCTTGACTTTTGTTTTTTGCTGCCTTTTAAGCTGTAACTCTATTCCACTTCATTTATACTTCCTTCCCCTTTCCTTTCCTGGTTTTAAAATTCCTAGGTCTCTCTATAGGTCTCTGATTATAGTTCTTCATCCTCTTCCACTGGCATGTCTTCATCCTCCCATTCTCTTAATACAGACATTTCTTCCTAGCTCCTATACAGACCTTCCTCCAGTCTCTCCTAAATGACCACAAACCTCCTCCAATCCACCTGTCTGCCTTCATTACTCAAATTCTTCATGACCAACTGCTGGCTGTACATCCATCTCCATCAAGATATTCTACCAACCCTCCTATGTGATATGGAAGCAACATCACTTAACTTCTGTCTTGCTAATACTTCTGTTTAATCTTATGGTTTCCATGGATAACTTTTTTTTCCCAATCAGAAGATGCCAGTTTGGACTCACCACTGGTTTCTTAGACAGACACTACCTTTAAGGTAGTGTCTGCTACCTCAGACAACTCTCTGCTTTACTTGTTTATTTATTTAGCAGATACCTAGGCAGTGTTTGGAGCCTCCCAGGTGGTGCTAGTGCTAAAGAATCTACCTCCCAATGCAGGAGATGCAAGAGATGTGGATTCCATCCGTGGGTCAAGAAGATCCCATGGAGGAAGGCATGGCAACCCATTCCACTATTCTTCCTGAAGAATCCCATGACCAGAGGAGCCTGGCAGGTTATGGTCCATAGGGTCCCAAAGAGTCAGACACAACTGAGTGACTTAGGATGCAGGCACTCATGCAGTGTTGAACATGCACCCAGATATTCCCAGCATTGAAATTGCAATGTTAAATATACCAGGAGTGGTCTTCTTCATCATTTTTTGTGATTATTTGATTAAAAATAGATGAAAGCTTTATAGATTAAAGGATATATATGTGATATGGTTGGGGTTTCCCTGGTGGCCCAGATGGTAAGAATCTGCCTGCAATGCAGGAGACCTGTGTTTGATCTCTGACTCAGCAAGATCTCCTGGAGAAGGGAATGGCTACCCACTCCAGTATTCTTGCCTGGAGAATTCCATGAACAGAAGAGCCTGGTTGCAAAAAGTCAGACAGGGCTGAGTGGCTAACACTACATTACAACTACTATGTGAAGCTGTTAGAATACCTAGGAGACTGACTGTATCCAGAAAGTCAGAGAAGGCATTTCTGGGAGAAGACGACTGAAAGAAAAGTAGAATCTGGATAGGCTGGCTTCCCACAGTACCAGAAACTTTAACCATGTCTCAAGAGTAACCTTAACCATGACATGCCTGCTCCTTGGACGATGACATTCAAGGTAAGAAGATTAGAACAGTCCTTCATTTTTCTTTCAGGTCTCTGAATTCTTACAACCAATAGGTTATTGTTGTGATGGTTATTGTTATGTGTCAACTGGACTGGACCATAGAGTATGTAGATATTTGGTTAAACATGGTGTGAGATTCACATTTAAGTCAGTAGAGAGTAAAGCACATTGTCCTCCCTACTGTGTATAAGCCTCATTTAATTAAAGAGCTGAATTGAACCAAAAGGTTAACCTCCCCGCTCCCAAAGTTTAAAAAATTCTTCCTGACATTCCTGACAGCCTTCAAACTAGGACATGAGATTCTTCTTGCCTTCAGACTGGAACTGAAACATGAGCTCTTCCTGTGTCTCAAGGCTACTGGCCTTGGGACCAAAACTACATCATCAACTCTCCTGTTCTCAGGCCTTCAGACTCAGACTGGACCCTACATCATCAGCCTCCACTGCCCAGGTTCCCAGTAGGCACCTCACCCTGCAGATCTTGGAACTTCCCAGCCTCTGTAACCATGTGAGCCTCATGTAACCATTCTCATACATACATTCAGTATATGATACTATTTATACCGAGAATTCTAACTACTACAGTTATAAAGATTTCTAATACATTTTTAAAATGAAACTTCTCATTCTATTCTTATGTTAATCCACTGTGTAAAGAATGAGAAAAGTGAATTACTATACCAACTCACACTGAGTACTCTTTTAAGAAACATTCTGTCTTTGTTTGGGAATACATTTTGATGAATTTCTAAAAGGAAAAAGTGAGACCCTATTGGAAAATACCAAGCCAACAAGGCATTATGGGTAAGCTATTTTACATGAAAACAGATTACTTTTGCTTCTGGGAAGGGATGGTAGAGAAGGAGTGGACAGAGGAGGAGAGAGAGATCAAGGATGTGAGGGAAAGGAATCCAGGCACCTTAAGAAATAAAGGGACCAGGAGAAGACTGTGATCTGGAAACTGGAAACAATTTAAGAATCAGACAACCAAGGTTCACTTCTAAGTATTTCTACAGTCCTGTGGCAGAATCCTAGTTATTCCCTTCTTCGTCTCAACAGAGCTTGTTTTGTTCATGTATCTGGTACTCTTGCATTTCATGGGCCACTCTCAAGACTCAGACAAGAAATAATGATAAGTCCACCACTGTAATTCTATTTCTTTGTTCCTAACTAGTTTAGACAAAGGTATGAGCATGTGCCAGGACCCATGCTCCTGAACAAGTGGTTAACAAAGAAATGTAGTGATGTGGATAAACCGAGAGCCTGTCATACAGAATGAAGTTAAAAAGAGAAAAGTAAATGTCACATGATATATATGGAGTCTAGTAAAATGGTATTGATGAACCCATTTGGAGGGCAGGAATAGAGGCAGACTCACAGAACAGCCCTGTGAACACAGTGGAGGAAGGAGAGGGCGGGGCAAATAGAACTGACATATGTACACCACCATTTGTAAACCAGCTAGCAGGAACCTGCTGTGTAGCACAGGGGGCTCAGCACATTGTTCTGTGATGACCTGAGGGATGGGGTGGGGGGACGGGAGGGAGGTTCAAGAGGGAAGGAGTATATGTGTACACGTGGTTGATTCACTTTGCTGTACGGAAGAAACTACCACAACATTGTAAAGCAAGCATATTCCAATTTAAAAAAAAAGAAAGAAATGCCTAACACAGGACTAACCCCTTCTTGGCCTAAACATCGCTGGGATGTTGATAGATCTAAAGAAAAATTCATGGATCCTGGAAACACTCTACCATCAGGATTCCTTATGTAAGGAAAGAATTTCTGCTTTTTGTTTTTACTCAGGTTTTCTGTTATTTGCAACCAGAGGCAACATAGCTGAAAGAGAGTGACTTGTCAGTAACCTGATGAAAGAACTATATAAGAACAAGTGAAAATAAACCTGCTTAATAAACTCTAGACTGAAAATTTTATGACTCATAAAACAATTTTTTCTAGCAATTTCCTCATGTTATCTATCAGACCATAATTTGTTAATCTATTTAAATATCCATTAGATAATAAAACTGCAAGATACTTGTGTATGTTTTTAATGTTCCTGAAAAGTAAATAATGAATGGTATAAAATAATTTTACATTGGTAATTTTATAATATTCTGTATATTGGTAGCTAATAAAATCTGTATAATGACATGAAACTTGTCTTAACCCATTTTACTCCTAAAATTCAATAGTTTGTAAAACTTCCCAGAATTCCCAAAGTATTCTGATTTAATCATTCCATATTTCTAAGTATTACTTCTCATTTTCTTCATTAGGAGCAGAGTGTTGTTCTCATTCTACTAGCAACATATATTTCCAAGCTTTATTAGGTCTTATAAAGTTATAATAACTAGAGAAATAATAATATCACTGAGTTCTAAATACTGAGCTAAATAATTTGCTTACAGTATTTCATTTCAACCACAAACCTTCCAATTTCTCAGATGAGAACCCAAGGTTTAAATTTAAAGTAACTAATTCCACTTCCTAAAAATATAAACCAGGCCTATCTACATGAAAAGTTATGAGTTATAAAACAGCTAATAAACTAATTTTTTTAAAGCCTCATAAATGCACCATAACTAGAGTTTTCTCCCAAGTTGCTTTGTAAGAGAACTATGAATTTTTCATATCAGGAAAAAAAGAATTTGAAAGGATACATATAACCTAGTCTCTTTAAAACATTTTACTAGCATTAATTTGGTTGCATAAATTTGGACAAAGATAATTCTAAAGTTTATTTAATAACAATTAAAATTTAGGAAAAAACTCTACAAAACTAAGAGGTAAGTTTGTTATAGTTATCAAACACTATCCAACTCCTTTGCATATCAGGAAATTCCACGATGTTCAAATTTGATGTGGTTTACGCAAGTTCATTCAGGTATTCGGTCCACTAATCATTCAAAATAGTTTTTCAACATTTTCTTTGAAATCTCTAGAGACTCAACTGTAATTCTCAAACAATAAGAGGACATTTACATAGAAAGAATGAAAAATAAACATTCTCAGGCTTTGTGTGATTTCTTAAGAAGACATATTACTGTGAGCTGTTTTAATGAGTGGCCACCCTATTGTCTTCCACTGAGAGTTTTCTCTAATCATCAACTGATTATGACAAAACTCAACTCTGTAGGAACATATTTATTGCAAAATCTCTAACATAAATGGGTCCTGATCTATTTGTGTTTGTGAGGTATAAATGTTATGTGTGCAAGAGTATACTCTTCTCTCCACAATAGTAAGAAATATTCTGCTCATCTGATTCAAAATAATTTTTGTGCTAAATGCATAGAATTCAAAATTAAAATTAACATGTTCTCAATTCTTGGTTTCAATATTTATAATAAAAAGAATACTATAGTTTTGTCAGAAACAGAAAATTTTGACATAAATGTTGCACTGTCAAAAGAATAAAATAAACTTGATTGGATAAAAGTTGTATTTAGTAAGTGCATGTTGATTATTAGAGATCATAGTTTCTTTGTCCAGGTTCTCACAATCAAGCCCTTTACTCTGAATGTAAAATTTTACTTCAAATATAGCCTCCAACCAAAAAGATTTACAAGAAACCACAAAATAATATAACATATAAATTCACAAAAATAAATTTGAAGATAGAAAAACTGATGATATCAAAGCAATTGATCATAGGCTAGAAAAATACAGACACATATTTTGAAACATATCTGGGACCACATACTTCCATCTCTTCTGCCTCAGAGAAACTCAACAAAATAACAGCTAAAGGTATAAAAAGCTATGAAACTATAAGAATCAAGAGAATAAGAGAAGACAAAACAGTAAATAAAGCTATCATTTGGAAGACAAAAAGTAGATGACTTAGTAAAATCTAAGAATCTATAACCCAAGAGCTTACAAACTGGAATATCAATGAGAAAGGTGTCAATACACCCCACAGGAACCTGGAAAGTTCAGGGAGTGGAAGAGCCAGGAACTGAACAGGGTAGAGATGATGCTTGTCTGATAAGCCTGGGATTCTAGTTAAAAGAATATATATGGTATAGATAGACTCCTAAGCGGGCTTCCCAGGTGGTGCAGTGATAAAGAAACTGCCTGCATTGCAAGAGACATGAAAGACAAGGGTTCAATACCTGGGTCAGGAAGATCCCCTGGAGTAGGAAATGGCAATCCACTCCAATATCCTCGCCAGGGAAATCCAATGAACAGAGGAGCCTTGTGGGCTACAGTCCATGGAGTTGCAAAAACTTAGACACAAATGAGCGACTAAATAACAAGATTCCTAAGTATCCCTTCATTCTGCACATTCAGAGACAGCCCCTTTCCACCATACATCAGCACAAAGGAGCAGAATCCACTAAAATTCAATTAAACAAACTCGGAGGGAAACAGACTCCCATATACCACATATGGCAAAGAACGGTTTTGAAGACTGAAGAGCAAAACAGGACTAAGTGAAATTGCAAGTTACAATAGAACTTAATCCCTGTTTCCCACATTTCTCTGAGAAATGGAAGGAAAACAACCAAAAAAAATGCACTTGGAAATTGAAAACACACTGAAAATAAATTTCAACAGTGAGATAAAAATAAGGTTTTGGAAATCTGCCATAAAGGGAAACAAAAAGACATATGTAGATAATAAACTAGAAAAACTGAAAATTAGATGATCACATCAACGAATCCAAAACTTTTATCAGTAGAAATTCTAGAAATAAATAGAGAAAAATCAGTTCAGTTCAGTTCAGTCGCTCAGTCGTGTCCGACTCTTTGCGATACCATGAATAACAGCACGCCAGGCCTCCCTGTCCGTCACCAACTCCCAGAGTTCACTCAGACTCATGTCCATTGAGTCAGTGATGCCATCCAGCCATCTCATCCTCTGTCGTCCCCTTCTCCTCCTGCCCCCAATCCCTCCCAGCATCAGAGTCTTTTCCAATGAGTCAGCTCTTCGCATGAGGTGGCCAAAGTACTGGAGTTTCAGCTTTAGCATCATTGCAGGGGGGTAAAAAGTGCTAAAGAAATTTTCCTGCGCAACTGAAATATCTTTCCAGTATAAAGAAAAAAGAAGTTCACACTAAAGGTACATAATAAAATTTTGTAACACTTTCAGAATATTTGGTTTTTTTCCTTCAGTTTTGAGAGAGAAACAAAAGACACACAAAGAACCAAGAACATTAAACAAAAGTCTGCATGAGAATCTTAATAGCATCGTTATTCATTAAAGTAAAAATCTGGAAATATTAAATAATCCAAATGTCCATGATGTTCACCAACAATAGCACTAAGTTCAGCAAATAAAAAATTAAGCTAGTGCTACATGCCAAAACATAGATGGATTTCAGAAATCTAATGTTATGCATAATAAACCAAACACAGATTATGTGCTATATGATTCCATTTACGTGATGTTTAAGACCAGGCAAAGTCAGAACTGCATTTACGTACAGAGATTAAGAATAATTTACTGTGAGGGACATAAGGAGCCTTCTGGGGTGGCTGGAAATGTTCTGTGTAATCTTGATCTCAGTAGATGGCTTTTTCCACATGTAAAATTCCATTAGATTCTACATGTAATATGAGTACATTTTACAGCTACATTTAAGAGCCTCACATTTGTGAGACTGTTTATTTTTATTTATTTTTAAAAAATCAAGTAAAATAAATCAAATTTCTTTTTAAGAAAAGAAAATTCAATTAAGTTCAATAGTTTAAAAAATCAGTTAAAAAGAAAAATAATTGAGTTGAAAGACAGGGGCCAAAAATTTATTTCAGAATGTCAAATAAAAGGATTAAAGGTCAAAATTATAAAGTATGAGGCAAGGGACAAGGAGATAGGCTCAGAAGTTCTGACACATACAATTTCTGAAAGAGAAAAATAGAAAGAATGGAAGAGAAAAATAGAAAGAATGGAAGAGAAAAATTCTGAGAAATAATGGAGAATATTTCCCCAGTTACAGAAGAAAAAAAATCCTTAGATTAAAACAGTTCCTCTAGTCTTGAGTAGAGTCTGCGAACATACAGGCACACACATGCTCTAGGAATATCATTACTGAATTTTGGGTTACTATGAATGGATAGAAAAATCTTATGTTTTCCTATCAGCAGTGTAAGCAGACAAAAGAGTAATATCTCCAGACTCTTATAACTTGGAATCCAGGGATCTATACCAGATAAGTGATTAAGTGTGTGTGAATGAATTATTAAAGACAAAAATGTATGATATAGAAAAAAATAAAATTGATCAATAAAGCTCAGAACTGGATGGAAGATATGATACTGGGAGAAACTTTGTCTTTTGTTCTCCAAAAACCACCATGAAAATAGAACAAAACCTAAAATGCATAAAGCTGGGTAATAAGTTAACCGATGAATCCCTAAATACTAGTGACAAAGACCAAACACTAGCAGTGAGAGACTGCAAGTGCATCTGTGCAGAAGGAAGCAGTGGGTACACCACCAGGGGACTTACAGTTCCCCAAGCCGGGACACACTCACTGTAAAAGCTTCACATGGCAACCTGAGAACAGCAGTAGAAATCAGAGGTGATCTGCAGGATCTACCTCACAAGAGTGTGCGAAGAACTATGAAACCAGAGACCTCACGGTGTGGAAGCATTTGGACTTTAGCTCCAAGAAGAAGCTTTATACCTAAGAGAAATTGCTGAGAGTAGAAACCAAATTGAGCCAGGCAAGCATATTAAAAAAAAAAAAAAAAANAATCAGAGGTGATCTGCAGGATCTACCTCACAAGAGTGTGCAAAGAACTATGAAACCAGAGATCTCACGGTGTGGAAGCATTTGGACTTTAGCTCCAAGAAGAAGCTTTATACCTAAGAGAAACTGCTGAGAGTAGAAACCAAATTGAGCCAGGCAAGCATATTAAAAAAAAAAAAAAAAAGTGAAGTCCATAAAAAGCTGGGAAGGAAAGCAGTGAAAGCAGAGCTCAGAAAACATGAGGCAAATTTTTCTCACCATTTTTTAAAGAAGATTTCCGGAGCTGTGAAGCTTAAAAGAAAAGATAAAAATTTATTCTTGCTCACATCCCCATCTCCCTTCTATAAGGAAAAGAATATCTGTGTTATATAATAAATGAGGAACAGAAAAGAATCAGTCAAATGCCATAGAAAGTTTCTATAAGCAAAAGGAAGAAGGGGAACAGAATAATACCTTTATAAGCAATGCAAACATGTCAAAGGCAAGTCCTACAGATAAAACTGGAACCTCATATGTTAGCACAAGCTATGTCAGCTGCTATGAAAGAACAATATAAATCCAAATTAGAAAAAAATACACCAATGAGGATATTGAGGAAATAGTGTTATAAAAAGGTGACATAAATCATGAAAGAATTTTTTTTAATTTCTTTAAGTCATATCATAAGTGGAAAAAAAACTAGAAAGAATATAGGAACTAGTAAACATACTAGATAATGTCTTAAGAAAAAGAGATGGAAAAGAGGAAATTCTTTAAATCTAAAAGATATTATGAGAGAAATAAATAAGATTTGAAAGAAATGGATGGATTTGGGCAATGGGTAAAAAAAAAGCTAACATACGCATAATAAGAGTCCTCAAAACTAACAGTAAAACTGTTAAACAGTTAAACTGTTAAACTAACTGTTTTACTGTTAGTCCTCAAAACTAACAGTAAAACTAATTCAAGAAAAGTTTTCAGAAACAAAAGATGACTTAAAGCTGTATATTAAAGAGCCACCACATGTCTTTGAAGATTGGCCCAGATGACCAACATCAAGACATTCTAGCAAAACAATCAGAAAGACACAGGCAGAAAACCAGAAGGAAAAAAACGAACAAACCTGTCTGGGTATCCAGGCAAAAAAGCCAAATCACTTATATGGAAAACATCAGACTTTGATAATATCTGTTAAAATCTGTAAAATTAATGCTTGCTGTTGTTTAGTCATTAAGTTGTGTCCAACTCTTCTGCAACCTCAAAGACTGTAGCTGCCAGGATCCTCTGTCCCTGGGATTTCCCAGACAAGAATACTAGAATGAGTTTCCATTTCCTTCTCCAGTTGATCTTCCTGACCCAGGGATCAAACCTACATCTCCTGCATTGGCAGGTGGATTCTTCACCACTGAGCCACCCGGGGAAGCCAAAATTAAGGATAAATAATCATTATAAGCAATGTAGCTATAGACTGACTTTTATCTCCTTTAGTATCTTTTTTGAGTTTTGATTTTGAAACCAAGTAAGAATTTAAATTTTAACTTCAAAGTATCATTATAAACTCATGATGAATTTATTTTATTTATTTTTTATTTTGAATTTACTCAAATTTAGGCTTATTTTATTTATTTAATTTTTTAATATAAATTTATTTATTTTAAAAAACATTTTCTAGTTCTTACCACTAAAGGACCTTGGAAATAATCACCAACGCAGTAGCAGAGAACATCCCTACCACCTAGATTGTGATCCTTATGCGTGTTTCTCACTAAAAAGAACCAGGATTTCCTGAACAAGTGGCTGATTCCAAGTAAGGGGCAGAAGATGTGCAAGATGAGGACATATACCAGGGTCATGTGAAGATGAAGAATCCCACCTGGTTAAGCTCCCTCTGGTTAAAGATAGATCAATTCAGTTCAGTTCAGTTCAGTCACTCAGTCATGTCCGACTCTTTGTGACCCCATGAATCGCAGCATGCCAGGCCTCCCTGTCCATCACCAACTCACAGAGGGTCAATTGGAACATCAGTAATAAAAACTGCAATCAATTGAAACACAAATATGTTTAAATCTATGAACTTATAATGATATTTTTAAAAACTCATTAACCACATTTACAAATTCATTATTTTGAAAACTAGCAAACAAAGAGGAAGCATCAAATATTTATCCTGCTTGTCCTCTAGGATATAACCTCAGAGCCTATGGGAATTAGATTATACAGGAATCACTAACTGTGATCAGCAACTGATAACATCACATAAAGAGAAGGTCCATGTTGATGTACGGCAGAAACCACCAAACTATTGTAGTTATCTTTCAATTATAAGTAAATAAATTTTCAAAAAGAGATGAGCCAGTACTGATGGAAGAACACACACTCTGAAATAGTCTTGCCAAAACTTAATAAATAAAAAAACTGAGTCTGATCAAGCTTGTAGGTCTTACTACAACTTACAGGATTTAAAGGGACAGAGAAATGTGAAATGAGAACGTAGTCAGCAAAATTTAAAATGTGAGAAACTCTATCTAATCGTGTAGGTTGTTTAATGAATAAGCTGAAGAAAAAGAAAAGGAAGAGAGAGAGAATCTGTAGATTAAAGATTTAACATATATTCAAACAATTGCTATAAATTTATTTGAATCCTAATTCAAGAAGTGTGTGTGGGAGGGTGGTCCTAAGATGGCAGAGGAATAGGACGGGGAGACCACTTTCTCCCCCACAAATTCATCAAAAGANGGATGACCCAGAGGGATGGGATGGGGAGGGAGGTGGGAGGAGAGTTCAGGATGGGGAACATGTGTACAGCTGTGGTGGATTCATGTTGATGTATGGCGAAACCAATACAATATTGTAAAGTAATTAGCCTCCAATTAAAATAAATAAATTTAAATTAAAAAAAGAAGTGTGTGTGTACATGTGCATTTGAGATAATATGCAAACATGAACATTATTAATATCTGAGAGTAATAAATTCTGACATCAATATTTAGGTGTAACAGTATTGCTGCTATGTACTTTTCAATGTAAATATTGTTTAGAAATATAAACTGAAATATTTATATAAACATTTATATTTGACCTGATGTGATGTCTAGAATTTGCTTAAAATAATCTGGGGGATATGGTAAGGGGATTTGGATAGAGGTATGAATGAAAAAAGATGGCCTATGTTGATAATTGTTGAACCTGAATGATAGATATGTTGGATTAGTAACCATTTTTTCTACATTTGTATATGTTTGGCATTTTCCCCCAATAAAATGTTATTTAAATGCCTTTAAAAAAAACTAGTAAGCACAATACTTTTTTTTTCAAAAGCACAAATAAAGAAAATTGAGAATGAAAAGGGAAACTATGTGAGGAAGATTTTTTATAAGAACAAATGTATATTAATAAATTTGTAAGCAACTTAAAGTAAGAAGTTTCTCAAAAATAGCTCCAAGAATAAAATCTGGCATGGACCATTTCTACAGAAGGAATTAAAACCACAGATAAACATACGACCACTGGAACTACTGTAAGGCATGGATAGCTTTATGGTAGAATTCTAACAAATTTTTAAGCAACAGAAATTTCCCATATTTTTTTAATGTTTTCTAAACCAAGGAAAAATAGAGACAACTTCTCAAATCAGTAAATTTCCTACCATAAATATGCTATATCAAAAAACATTAAGACTCCAATTAAAGAAAAGACTATAGCTGTGTCTAGCAATCACTTATACTGAAGTTTCTACAAGAGAAAAAAAAATACTAAAAAGACAGAAATATCAGAAGGGAAGAACAAATATCACAATTGACAAATTGACAAATATGACAACTGACAAATATCACATTTGAAAATGATATAAAATCTTATAAAATCAACTGTCAAACAATTAGAATAAAGAGTTCAGAAACAAAGATAACCAAAATTCGACATAGCCAAATAATGACCATCTTCTCATTGAGGGCAAAATTGGAAAAGTGGAGGAGAAATAACTTCTTTCAACAATTCATTGCTCCCTGAGTATGTATTTCTTACTAATACAAAAGGAAACTAATTTTTTTATTCAAAAACATAACATTCAATGATGTCAAAAATGAAAGGTAAGAAGTCCAAAGCAGCAGAAAAACACTTAGATGACACTTGGGGCTAAGATGAGTTGAATATATTTATGGCATGTACTTCTAATCCTTCCTGACCATCAGAACTATATTTAACAATTATTCTTTTCGTCTACTTAATGCATTCTCCTTCCTTCTTAAACTGGGCAGATAGCCAATGTTACCTAAGCCATGCCCACAGATATTTGATAATTAACTTTCTCCTTTGTTTTCCATGTTTAGTAATTTTCAAACTCTCCCACTGGTGTGTTCAGTAATAAACAGCCAGGACACCTACAGTAACATTCTAAGATTTAGTCACAATGATAAATTATCTTTGAAACATATTTTATGTTCAAATATATTCAAATTTTATATTATGAAACTTGCATCGATTTTAATATAAATAGAAATTGTCTATTTAGAAATAGACAAGTAGTCAGAAATTGTCTCCCTAGAAATTGTTATGAAGGACCACTGAGAAGACATGCCATGTTAATCCTATAGCTTAGCACCCATTTTGCAAACCCCAGGGTCAGAAGTCTCTCTTTTGTTCCAGAGCTAAACCTCTTATCAAACAATGTATCCTGTTTTCTCCCAAAGTCTTTCTCTCTTCCTATCTCCTCTTTCTAAATGTTTTTTAAATTGGTCTTAAATAAATGTTTGTTGGGTTTAATTTAGCAGGATTTCTTTTCCTTGCTTTTAATGCTCCCAACAGCCTGATTATCTCAGCCTGTAAGAAACTGAGAAGGTATTTTAGCCTAATTTTTAGCATTTTGGGTAGTTTTGGGTGGTTCCCCCGCCCCAGAAACAGCTTCATCTGTGGCTAATTAAATGGAAAGTCAGTGCTAGAGTCTGGATCTCCTAACTTCCAGTCTGGTGCTCTTTATGCAACACTGAATAGCCTTCAAAATCATTTTAAGGTAGGGGGAACACGACATACAAGACAAGGGCAGTTTAACCAGCTCTGGATATGCTGAGCAAAAGGGCATTATTGAAAGGATACTAAGAGCTCACAGGGGACTTTTCTGGTGGTCCAAGGTGGACACTTCACCTCCCAGTGCAGGGGGTGAGGGTTCAATCCCTAGTTAGGGAGCTGAGAGCCCATGTGCCTCATGGCCAAAAAAAACAAAACATGAAACAGAAGCAATATTGTAACAAATTCAATAAAGACTTCAAAAATGGTCCACGTTGAAAAAAAAAATCTTAAAAAAAAAAAAAGCTCAAAGATCGTTGGATCTGAAGATCCAAGCTAGAAAGCCAGAAGGGTGAAGGAAGCCCCTGGGGGCTGGAGCTGAGCACCCCAGGGCAGCTCCATCTCTGAATACAGCAGAGTGGTAGGTCTACGCCTTCATGAACATGAGTATCAACTGCTTTCAATCAGCACATTCCAGAAAGGGAGAAATATCATCTGGGGACACGGAGGTATTTCATGCCTACTTGGCTGGCAGAGAGCCACATACCTGATTCAGGGTCCTAATCCAGAGCAGCCCCAGGGAAGAAGGCAATTCCCCGTAAGGAAATAAAGGCGCTGGTAACAAGATGGAGATTAAAAAGTGCTGTGAGGGAAAAATTATCTACCCCACTCACCCCATCCATCTCATAAAATTGCCGTAATGAGGTAATTAGGTAACATATGTAAAAGTGCTTTGTAAATTACGACAGCAAGGAAATCAAACCAATCAATCCTAAAGGAAATCAACCCTGAATATTCATTGGAAGGACTGATGCTGAAGCTGAAGCTCCATACTTTGGCCACCTGATGTGAAGAGCTGACTCACTGGAAAAGACCCTGATGCTAGGAAAGGTTGAAGGTAAGAGGAGAAGGGGGCAACAGAGGATGAAATGGTTAGACAGCATCACTGACCCAGTGGATGTGAGTTTGAGCAAATGCCAGATAGTGAAGGACAGGGGAGCCTGGTGTGCTGTAGTTCACGGGTCAGACATGTAGACAAGGAATCAGACAAACTTGGTGGCTGAAGAATAACAACAAACTATGACAAGCTCTACAAAGGCATTTTGATGAAATATTACTTCTTTAAGGTAACATTGTAACAACTCTATTTAATACCTGATTTCTAAAGGTTAAATTTTCAGACAAGCTAGTGAAAAAAATGTTTTTCTCAGGATAGGAAAATTCCATTTGACTCTTTTTCAGGTCCTACCACATAAATATGTAACCCATGGTCATTTTACTGCTGAGGTAGAATTTGAATACCACCACAAAGAGTGCATTACAAATAATGTTCTACAGGGGCAACTTCCATCAAAATAAGGCCTTATCCGTTTTAATTTGCACAAATCTTTCTAAATGAAATAATCACTCTGAGCTACTCATTTGTTAGGCTTTATAGAAATTTAATGGCTTGTATCACTCTAGTTTTTCAAAAATTTCCAGTTACCCACTAAAGACATCTTGTGGTAGGTGGAATTTTGAAGATGTCCATTCAAGATTCCCACCTCTGGATATACAATCAAACAGTAAGTAGGTGCTATTGTGAAGGCACTTTCCAATGGAATTAAGATCACATATCAGCTGATCTTAAGAGAATGGAGCCTGTATTCTCCAGGGAAGCCCAAGGTAATCTTGAATTATAAGCCATGTTTTGCTCTATCACAGTGTTTTGAAGCAAACTTTGAAGCAGTCACCCATAGAGCACTGTGAATTTCAGGATGGTCCCTGGAAGGGCCCCATCCCAAATAAGTTAAAATTTCTCCTACAATCAGGAAACAGTGCAATAACCTTTGTTTGTCTTTGATATGCATATTAGTATTCTACTGCTGCTCTAGCAGCTTAAATTAACAACCACCTATTGTCTCATAGTTATGAAGTTAGACATCTGGGTTGGCATGGCTGATTTCTCTACCCCAGGTTTCACAAGGCCAAAATCAAAGTGTTGCCTGGCTAGTCTCTTATTGGGATGCTCTGGAAAAAATAAGCTTCTGTGCTGATTCTGGAGGTGAGGAGAATGCAGTTCCCCGGGGTTGTAGGACTGAAGTACCTGGTTTCCTTGCTGGCAGTGAGCCAGAAGTCACTCTGAGCCTCCTCTCACTCTGAGTGAGAAGTCACTAGAGGCCTCCTCCATACTTTACACTTAACCCCCGGCACCTCAAAAGCAAAAACAGTGAGTAGAATTCTTCACATGCTTAGAATCTCTCTGAATTCCTCCTCTGCTTTATCTCTCTCCGGCTTACTTGCTCTTCTTCCTCCTTTTTCTACTTTTAAAGGTTCACATGATTACATTGGGCCTCCCTGGAACCATTCTCTTAAGATCAGCTAACTGCTGCTGCTGCTGCTAAGTCGCTTCAGTCATGTCCAACTCCGTGCGACCCCATAGATGGCAGCCCACCAGGCTTCCCTGTCCCTGGGATTCTCCAGGCAAGAACACTGGAGTGGGTTGCCATTTCCTTCTCCAATGCATGAAAGTGAAAAGTGAAAGTGAAGTTGCTCAGTCATGCCCGACTCTTGGTGACCCCGTGGACTGCATCCTACCAGGCTCCTCTGCCCATGGGATTTTCCAGGCAAGAGTACTGGCATGGGGTGCCATTGCCTTCTCCGAGATCAGCTGACAGGTGACCTTAATTCCACTGAAAAGTGCCTTCTCAATAGCACCTACTTACTGTTTGATTAAAAAGCCAGAGGTAGGAATCTGGAGTGGACATCAGAATTCTACCCATCACAATATGTCTTTATAGAGTGACTAGAAATTTTTGAAAAACTGAAATGGTGAAAGCCATTAAATTTCTACAAAGCGTCATAAGTAAGTAGCTCAGGGTGATTGTTTCAAGAAGTTTTATCAGAACTGGCCCCAAATCGTTTACAATTTTCAAAGGCCATCATGTGACTGATATCATAAAGTCCCTCTTTGTATCAAAAAATTGGTGTGACCAATGATGAAAAAGTTCCAAATATTTCTTTGTATTTCTAATATATAAGATACTCTTTAAATATTTCAAATGGATATAATCAGTCATAACTGACATTTATTTCTTAATACTAATTTATGTCTAAATTCCCTTTTCCTAGGTTTTATGAGATGTAGCCTCCAAGGATTTGAATATATTCAAAATCTCTATAACACAAATTCAATTATATTTGCACGCCATTCCTAAACAACAGCTAGCACTTGGAGAAGAATCTCGATATCTCATTCTTCCCACATACAATCCTCAATCAGTTACAAACACATAGATTAATCACTAAATCAGCAAATATTTACTGAAGCCCCATGGAGCAAATAGTGCCATTTCTAAGCACTTAGGATTACACAGTATGTAGAAATAGACGGCGAAATTATTCCTATTCTAAAGGATTTTCTAAGGCAGGAAAATACAACCAACATGAAGAGTGTATTCAAATAAATATGATTCTCTAATGAGTTAAGGGTATTGTTAAGGTGTTGGAGAATAGTACTGTAGATTGCAAGAGAAAAATGTTCAATAGGAAGAAGTTTCTTTGAGTAGGTAAACCCCACAAATGATTCTGATACCGATTAATGCTAGCACTGCTGATTTAGGGCTGTTTTTTTGTATGTTGGGGACTTAGAAGAGAAGGAGAGCCACGGAGAGGTAGACTGCCACAGCTGATTTACAACTCTATAAGAGCTGGCCAGGAGAAGGAGCCTGTGTGATGGAAAACTTTCAAGGCTATTATTAGAAGACTATATTTGATTCAGAAGACAGTGGGACTCCCCGAAAGAGTTGGAAAGAACTGAGAGATAAGAACTGAGAGATGTAATCAAGGCTTCAGGCCTGAAATAGAGATTTATCATACCGTGCAAAATAACTTTTAATAAAACAACTGCACACTGAAAGCAAGCAAGGAGGAAGAAGACAGAATAATCTGGTAACCATTTACCAGTGGTCAAGAGATTCTCCTCAGTGGTGGTGGCAAGTGATTTGATGGTTCTAAGTAGAAATAGTGAAAGTTGAAGATGGACTGAAAGACGTGGAGATGGAATTAGAATTCAGAGCTAGAAAAGCGCATGATTCCTCTGTGGTTTCAAGAATGTTTATTTTGTAGAATATTTAATAACTTTTACTAACTCTGATATAAGTTCTGTTAGTATTTTCAACAAGTCTGACACCTCAAGAGGGCTTTAGCACATTCCTTTTTTAGGTAGGATCCATTTTAATGTTTTTAAAAATACTTCCCATGAATCAATCACACTTTTCATATCTAATCCACTGGCAAACAGACAAGTCTTTTCGAAACAAGTGACTTCCACACTGAGACTGAAGGATGGATAGGAGAACCAGATCTGGGTTTTAGAATAGTCCTCTGGGCTGAATACTGGACAGGAATGAGGAAGCCTAGAGTTGTAGTTTGATGACCTCGTAAACATAATCAAAGCGAAGAGTGATGGTGACTTGAACTGTGGTAGCAGGAGTGAGAATGGAGAGAGGAGACTGAATTGAGAGAGGTTCAGGGGAGAGAAAAAAGTGAATAAAACTTGATAAGTGACTGGAAATGAGGGACCAGTGAGGAACAGGGGAATGTCAAGAATAAGTCCCCAGATGCTGGATTTTACTACTGAGGTCAGTTTTGTTGGAGGGGAAGTTTGAAGATTAAAATAATGAGTTTGATAAATGTTGACTCTGAGCTGCCTGTGAGACACGCAGAGGGAACTATCTTAGTTGCGTATATGGTGGGCAGGTGGGAATCCCAGACAGAGGCCCTGAGCCTTGAGCACAAGTGTTGCTGTAACCACACAGGGAGACCACGAGGAGAAAGAAGAGATGAGACCCCAGACAGAATCCCCAGGCAATAATACTGGAGCGGGTTGCCATTTTCTTCTCCAGGTGATCTTCCTGGCCCAGGGATTGAACCTGTGATTCCAGCATTGACAGATGGATTCTATACTGCTGAGTCACCAAGGAAGCCCCAAATCTCTCCCTCATTAATGCCAATTTTATTACTCACATATTTAACATGGCAAGTATATGGCTACTGTTTCTCTCATAGCAACATTTCAGATGTGTAAGTGTCTTTGCCAAACATGTACGCATAAGAAGACTCATAATCATCATAGTAACATCAATACTACCTTTGTTTTACAGATGAAAAAACTGAGACTCTAGAAAAAGATTGCCAAGGCCACTGAGCTAGCATATGGCAAAGTGAGAGGCTGATTCTGGATATTTAGATCTCAAATCAATTATTTTTCTAACTAAACAAATATTTTAGGCACCCAACATATGGCACCCTACAATTTCATTCTCCACAGTAACCGTATTATTCTAATTTGGGTTATAGATTTTTCCCCCTTCTTTTATGTGTTTCTAATCCTTCTTTCTGGACTTTTAATTAATCTTTTATGTGGTTTAATTATGTTTGCTTTAAATCACTTTTTGAAAAAGGTGGAGTATCATAAATAAATTAATAAATAGACAGACACTTAAATAGATTATACATCTGAGGCTTGCTGATTCCCTTGGCAATAACAAAATTTAAATCACTTTTAAAGTGACAAGGAGAAAAAAAAGCAAGAACTATCAATATGAACTAGATTTTTCACACATCTTCAATAAAACACTTGTTCATTTCTGCTAATGAGGACAATTCTCCAATTAAAATTAATCCTAATCAAGAAAATAATTCCTACTGCTCCTGCTTATAACCCTAAGTGCAGAGGCTCCATCTATCTCCTCTCTCTATTTAGAAGCACTTAATGAAACTATTTAGAGGGTCTAGTGAATCTGTAATTTCAAAACTGAAGAAGGGAGGAGGCTATATAGGTAGGACACTTACCCAGTGCCCATCCTCCAGCTATGAATGAAACAGATCACTTACTTACTGGTCCAAAAGTCACTGCTTACCAATGCTATATGTCCTACAGTACATCCTTTCTCACTTCACTCATTTTCACTGTCTAAATTTCTACCACTTAGCAATCATCAGTATTCATTAATACCTCTTCTTTACACATGTAAATATTTCTAGGACTCATTCATTCAATGAACATTGATTGAAACCTACCAAATGCCAGGTGCCGTGCTGGCACCATACCAGTAAAAAAAGAAAAAAGGAAAGAGAAAAAAACTGACACATTTGGGGATGATGATATATAATCAGCCATTTACCATTAGTAAAAATTACTTAAATTTATTTGCTTTTCCTTAATTGGTTTTTCACTGAGGAAAAAGTTTACTGTATACATGGATAAGGAGGAAATTGAGATGCTATGGAAAAAACTCAAAAGAACTTTTTGGCCAACCCAGTTGATGGGCTGAGAACAAGAAGGTCCTCCCCTGATTAGAAATGGGCCATCTATCAATTTATTCCTCAGAGGTCCGGATTCACTCCTCACCACCTGCACTGTGCTACCGGGCTAGACTGTCAGCGTTTCTCCCTTCGCAGTGAGCATGTTGTGATGCTTCGTCAGTAAAACGGATATTGAAAGAAGTGGCTCCCTGTCCCGGTTCTGTGTGCTGTTTATTATTGTTATTACTGTTGTTGCTTCAACAGCGTTGTGGGTCTGTGTGAGACATCCGGGGCCATTCTATCTCACTACTCACAGTCAATCCTTTGATGACACCACGCCCCTGGCCTGAGTCCAGTGACCACCTTCCTCCAGTCATCCCAGTGCAGTCACCACACACTCTTGGCTGGTGCCCGCAATAGCACTCTGACCCTTCTGGATACCCACCGCCGTCTGCAGCTCACTCACACCCCAGAGTCACAGCGCCCTGGAGCTGCCTGGGCATCCATGCTAAGTCACTTCAGTTGTATCCGACTCTTTGCAACCTGTGGACTGTAGCCCACCAGGATTCTCTACCCTCTCACAAGATTGCTTCCTGGTTTCCCAGGGACTGGATCAGCTCTGGCTGGGGCAATCCAGTGAATTTCCACACCACCCATTGGCTACAATCATACCTTCCCCAACAAGGCTGGAAACACAACCTGGGGCAGGGGACACTCTCTTCCATCTTTGTCCTTTCTTAAATACTCTTCTGTCAGAAATAGAGCTTTTTTTTTTTTTTGAGTTCTCTTTAAAGTGAAAGTGAAGTCTCTCAGTCATGTCCGACTCTTTGCGACCCTGTGGATTGTAGCCCATGGAATTTACCAGGCAAGAGTACTGGAGTGGGTTTAGTTACTATCCCAACTGGTCCCTTAATTTTAGGATCCCAGGCTAGAGATTAGCAGGGGGTTAGTCTTAGACTCTAACCCCATTTTTGTATTCCATTTACTTTGCAAAACCTGCTTCAAGTCTCATACAATCAACTTACAAATAAACATTTTAAGGAGAGAAGTCATTAAAATGTGAATATTCCCCATAATCACATACTGAAAATGTATGTGTGGTTAATATTGACATATTATTAAATATTCAATATTTACAAACTAAATTCTAAAAAAACCAAAGCAAAATTCAATGAAAAACACAGGATGGGCCAGTAGAAGGAACAAGGGCTTCTACATCATGTCAAAGGATTGAACCCAGATTCTATTGCTTACCAACTGATGATTTCGAGTGCATGAAGCCCCTGGCAACCACAGTTTCCTCAACTGTAGAGTGGGAAGACTAGCATCCACCTTGTAGGTTTGCCATGGGAATTACAGATCACACACAGTAGGAAGCACGTCACACACAGGACGTGCTGGTCAGTGAACATTATCACGGCTTCCCCGGTGGCCCTGCCTGCAGTGCTGGAGATCTGAGTTTGATTCCTGGGTCAGGAAGCTCCTCTGGGGGAAGGCATGGCAACCCACTCCAGTAGTCTTGCCTATAGAATCCCATGGAGCGAGGAGCCTGGTGGGCTACAGTCCCTGGGATCGCAGAGCCAGATGACTGAGCCGCTAAGCACATGAAGAGAACAAACACCATTAGCCTTTCCTCTTTATCTTTTTTTTTTTTTTAATGACAGTTATTGCTTTCAATATGTGAGAGGATAAATTTCCTGGGATCTACTGAAATGCAGGGGCTGCTTGAAGCAGTGTTTCTACCTTTGCGAGTTGGCCCTGTGGGATTCATTCTTGAAGAGCAGCAGTTTAAAAAGTGTGGGCTCTTCACTCACAGCCTGGGCCAAGGGGCACCACCATGTTGGTCCTCCGAGCACTAAAAAAGCTCTACAGAGAAGTCCTCTACACGTACTGGGTTTTAGGCCTGCCATTATTTCATTGCTCTAATCACAACATTATACGTTTTCTGTAAGTGTTTTGAGTTTAATAAAATCTCTGTTGCATGCAGGATTATGTAGTGTATGGATAAAAAGTTCCAGTCTTTCCTGCGTGAAATCTATTGAAGGCAGAATTCCTTCTTCTTTTAGGATAAGAAAGGAAGGCTGGGAGAAATTGCAATGAAGTGGCAATAAAAAAAGTGTCAGAAATGTTAGTCAAGAAATGCTAAGAGACTGGCTCAGAGCCCAATTAGGATTGAACAAAGATATATATATAACCTAGTTAAGCTAAAGAATCCTTAATTAAGCTACTGTAAAGCCAAGGGTTTTAAAGTTCAAAGGATATGTAGACTTCTGTCAAATTCCTTTCAGAGAAGGTAACAAGAGAACTCACTAGCAGTCATAGAGAGTGACAGATATAAATAAAATTCTGAAGGAAACTTTAACATAACTGAAGCAAAAAAAGAACAAAGTTTTGTATTACATTCTTTTGTGTTTGTACATTGACATCTTTTGTGCTGAAGGAGGTTGCATTGATTATTTCTTCTTGAAAGCACACACATATCATTTATTAATAATTATCTATAATTAATTACATTTCTCAATGACAATATTGATTTGAATTCTTGCAGGAAACGTGCATCTCTCAGAACACCCAAGTGCCCTAGCTGCTCTGAATGGTGGTAGCTGCTCCTGATTCCAACTCATATACTCAAATTTGATTTGGCAGGATTCTGTAACATGTTTAAGAATCCTATTTTTTACAATAAATATGCAAATAGTAATAACAATAATAAAATAAGCACCTTCTGCATCTCTTTGGTCACCAAGTTCTATAGCTGCTCTCCTCTCTTTATTTTTGAGTCTAATCCCTTTCCATCCACAATGACTCACTTATTTCAGATGCCCATTCTCTAGCGCCTGGATGGTTTCCAATGCCCTCCGTAGTATTTCCTTGTCTCCCCTTGTAACCAGAGCCATTTTACTAAAATTTGAATCTGTTTATATCATCCCCAGCTTATACTCCATCAATGGCTACTCACTGCCTCAAGAATTAAGTCCAGACTCTTAGCATCTGTCTGAGGCCCTTCACACTATGGTCCCATCTGCTCTCCCATCATCACTGCCTGCTACTCTTGGGAGGTTTCTTGCCCCACCCTTATGCATCCCTGCCATAGAAGAACCATATAACATCGTTTCAAGGCAAGTTAGCAAGAGGCACTGTGTCAAATTAATAGTAATCTAGAGAAAAGAATGAAAGCATTGTGGGGTAAGAGCTCGTCCTAATAACCATCAAGCAATTAAGCAGACCCATCTCCCAGGAAGCCACTTAGTGACCATCTGCTGTAATATAAGCATAGCCCTGGGGAGTCCCCCTCCTCTACTCCAGCCGTCTTTTCATCTCATTCCTTACGACTACCATCAGTGCTCTCCCTGGGAGGAGCTCCAATAAATACAGCTGCACCATCTTTTAATTCTCAAGTGATGTTTTAGCACCCCATGTAGAATGGCACCCTCAAAAGCTGCCCATCTGATCAGCCCCCTTATCTACAATGACAAATCCCTACCCATTCCTCAAGATTCAATTAATACATCACCTCTGTGAAGATTTCTGTACCTAACTTCCAACTCTAGCAGAATTAATTAAACAGACACTTTGAAAGCACATATTATTATCAGTGCTTTATGATTTCTTATCCTGATTTTCAGAGGTCATCTCACTTTCCCTACAATAGCTCTGTGTGTTGTGTGCTGTTGTGTGTGCCTCACTTAGATCTGTCACACAGCTAGCAAAGGGCAAAGTTAAGATTCAGATCTCAGGAGGCTGGTTCCAAGCGTTGCCCCTCGTCAGTCCCCTTAGCAGTATGCTTACTTTTCCTCTCCACTGCCCGTGCCTCTTATGATGGGCTCTGTTACAGCTGGCATGTAATCATATATGAAGTGTTTGCTAGCATGTTGACTTTTCCTCTAGCTTTTGAGGTCCCTAAAAGTAGGGCTCTTCACCATATGTATATCTCCAAGAACTTGCTTAGACAGTACATAACAGACATTCTCTAATCGTTGTTGGATCATTAATTAATCAATCGTTTTTCACGAGAGTAAAGCCTGTGTTTGGACCTCTATGTTAACAATCCAAGCACGAAGTCTTCCCTGGAGATCCAGTGACTAAGAATTTGCCTGCCAGTGCAGGGAACATGAATTCAACCCCTGAGCCAAGAAGATGCCACATGCCATAGGGCAACTGAGCCTGTGCACCACAATTACTGAAGCCCACATGCCTAGAACCTGTGCTCCACAACCAGAGAGAAGCCACCACAAGCAACAGTGAAAACACCTGTGCTCCACAACCAGCGTAGCCCCTGCTTGCCAAGAGAAAGCCCATTGCAGCAACAAAGACCCAGGACAGCCAAAACTCAGTAAATAAACAAAAATAAAAAGAATCCAAGAGCAAAGCCTAGGTGATCATTTTGAAACAGAAATATCAAATCACTGTTGTATATCAGAAACTAACACAGCATTGTAGGTCAATTATACTTCAGAAGCAAACAAACAAACATAGAAAAAGAGATCAGATGTGTGGTTACCAGAGGCAGGGAGTGGGTAGAGGGGAATTGGATGAAACTAGTGAAAGGGTACAACCTTTCAGTTAAAAGGTAAGTACTAGGAATGTAATGTACAAGGTAATGAATATAATTAACACTGCTGTACATTGTATATGAAAGCTTTTAGGAGAGCAGATTCTAAGAGTTCTTATCATAGGGAAAAAAAGTATCTTTTTTCTATTTCTTTAACTTTTTTATTTACATGAGATGGTGAATGTTGACTAAACCTTTTGCAGTAGCCATTTCATGCTGCTGCTGCTGCTAAGTTGCTTCAGTCATGTGTGACTCTGTACAACCCCATAGATGGCAGCCCACCAGGCTCCCTTGTCCCTGGGATCCTCCAAGCAAGAATACTGGAGTGGGTTGCCATTTCCTTCTCCAATGCATGAAAGTGAAAAGTGAAAGTGAAGTCTCTCAGTCGTGTCCGACTCCTAGCGATCCCTTGGACTGCAGCCCACCAGGCTCCTCCATCCATGGGATTTTCCAGGCAAGAGTACTGGAGAAGGTTGCCACTGTATCATTTCATTGTATCATTTCATGGTACAAGTCAAATCATTATATTGCACACCTTAAACTTAGAGTCCTCTATGCCAATTATTTCTCAATAAAACTGGATGAGAAAGGCGGTGGGGGGCGGGGGGGGGTGTGATGATGTGTATAACATAGGAAGGAGTGGTGCACTCATTGTCTGAAATAAATGCTTCCATGTCCAGGTCATGCCATAGACCAGTCATCAGCTGCTTGTTCTCTGTGGTCCTGAAGTTGACATGTGTGACTAAAGTGCTAATCTTGCCATTAAAAAACAATAATAGTAATCCAACAAGAAATGCCCTGCATACCCCGAAGGAGTTTCATTTCACATGGGAAATGCAGAGGAACAGAGTATTTGATCAGTTATGTCTTCAAAATTGAAGCAAATGGCTGAATTATCCTTACTAAAGTTAAATTCAATTGCCAAGTTGCATGCACAATAATAAGATATTTTGAAGACCAACTGTAATAATGTAGCCTATAAAAGCATAATAATAAAAACTATTTTCAGTGTCATCAATATGATGAAAAGCAAGAAGATGATTTTCTGATAATCACTTCTAAAAGAATTACTACAACACTAGGATAATTAAGGGCAACCAGGGAGATAAAAACCTTCAGANAACTCGATGGACATGAGTTTGAGAAAGCTCCAGAGATTGGTGATAGACATGGAAGCCTGGCATGCTGCAGTACATGGGGTCACAAAGAGTTGGACATGACTGAGCAACTGAACTGAACTGGGAAATTAAAAACAACGCTGCAAGGCAATCATACTTCAGTGAAATTTAAAAAGAATAAAAATCCATGTCTTTTAAAAGTTCTGGAAAATCTTTTACGTGGTACCTTTAAATATCATCTTTTCTATGTCTTCATAGTTCCTCTTAATGTTTCTGCTATTTACTACGTTGAACCTTGTCATTCTGTTCTCCATGTCTCTTAACTTCTCATATTTTCCTCTCTGTGTTTCTTCATGTTGAAAATTGCACAATGCCTTCAAATATATCTTATGGTTCACAAATTCTGTGTTCAGTTGTTTAACCTGTTTACTAGAATTTTCATTTTGAAGACCATATTTTTGATTTTATGAAAATCTATTAGTTTCCTTGGTGGCTCAGTGGTAAAGAATCTGCTGCCGATGCAGGAGACAGGAGATGCAGGTTCGATCCCTNTCATGATGAAAATTGCACAATGCCTTCAAATATATCTTATGGTTCACAAATTCTGTGTTCAGTTGTTTAACCTGTTTACTAGAATTTTCATTTTGAAGACCATATTTTTGATTTTATGAAAATCTATTAGTTTCCTTGGTGGCTCAGTGGTAAAGAATCTGCTGCCGATGCAGGAGACAGGAGATGCAGGTTCGATCCCTACATCAGGAAGATTTCCTGGAGGAGGAAATGGCAACCCATTCCAGTATTCTTGCCTGGAAAATACCATGGACAGGGGAGCCTGGAGGGGTTGCAAAGAGTCAGACACAACTAAACATACATGAGATAACATCAGTTCCCTTTTCTGGCAGAATCAGTATTTATGCACATCAAACATATTTATTTTTATGTTATAGGTCATACCGAAATCATGTTATCTGAAATTTTTGTTGTTTAATTCATTTTATAATATATATGCTGAATTTTGATCTTGAGATTTGAAATATTGTATCATAAGTCTGTTATTTGGAAGATAGGGTTTTTATTAACGAAACCTCTTATGATCTGGGTTATAAAAATATTCCTAGTGACATCTTTTTCTCTACTAGGAGCCCCAGAGCTATCAATAGCCTAAGATAATTTTATGTTACTCTCAGTTTAAAAATTTCCAGACAATTCTGACCACATAAATTTAGCCCTCAAATTATGCTGAGGATATATCTGTGCTTATCAATGCCCTGAATCGAGGCTGAGACACCCAATTATTTTTGTCATTTTCCCCAGCTGATATGCAGAAATTTTCTAAGATTTCTTTCACTGAGTCCGTAGGCCTTTGAGAATCTTGGCTTTAGGAAGCTGTAAGCTGTATCAATTCCTCCTCTCTTCCTTGCTAAGCCCCAATTTCTCTTTATATGAGTATTTCTATCAAAATCAAATACTCCAGAGTTGTACAGTTTCAGCTCACACACTCACAACAGTGGCTCTCATTTCCTTATTCCTTTTGGTTCTGATATCTTGCTCCCTTTGTAGCCTATCTTTAAATTTCAAGAATTTCTGTTATATTTCATCCTGCATTTCTAGATTCAGCTGCAGGTGAGTTTTCAGATTATCTCGTCTGCTATAATGCCAGAAAGAGACATATTAATTTTGCTTGTTTTCCCTTTAAACGTGTGTGACATAACTTTTCCTTGTTACCCTTAAAATTTTTTACTTAAATTCCAGCAGAAGGAAAATTGAATGTGTGAATCCTAACATTTGAATCTTCTTTCATGAGCATCTCCCAAGATGTAATGTTCCTCTGACGCTCCTGATGTATAAATCTTCAAAATCTGCTACTGTTACTTCTTTGACCTACATTTGGTCAATAAATGTATTGTTGAAAATGGAAATTAGGCAAGGGAAGCCCTGTCTTCTTTCATCTGAAGTGCTCCTGGTTTTCATATGGTCGTTTTTATTATTTTTCAGCTTTAATAGCTTTGATAGTGCTGTCTTTTCTATTCCTTGGGAATCATACTTGATTTGTCTCTGATTTCTCAGTTCCTTCGGTACCTGTTTGTTCTCCTATTTTTACTTACTCCACTGAATGGGAAGCCTTCCTTTCTCTTTTTAAGTCAGTGATTCAGGAAACTCTTTTCCACTTACTGAAATGCCCAGGTCTATTATTAGAGCTGGAGCTCCTAGTGGAATCACTGCAGAGTCCACCAGTTCGTCGAAATGACCTAATCTGGCTCTCCTGGGCCTGCTGCCACAGTCTCAGCATTTGCCTCTTTCACAGCACATTGCAGGTTTCCCTAATGCTCAGATGGTAAGGAATCTGCCTCCCGTACAGGAGACCTGGGCTCCTTCCGGGTCACACAAAGAGCCACTGAGCAAGTCAGACACAGCTGAGTGGCTGCCACCAACACACAGCACACACTGTACTTTTTGTTCTTCGTGACAGATTCAAACTCTTGTTACTTCTTTCTGCAGAACAGAATAGAAAGTATTAGTCGCTCACTTGTGCCCGACTCTGTGCGACCCCATGGACTGCAGCCCACCAGGCTCCTCTCTCCATTGGGATTTTTCAGGCAAGGATACTGGAGTGGTTTGCCATTTCCTTCTCCAGGGAATCTTCCCGGCCCAAGGATCAAACCGAGGTCTCCTGAACTGCAGGAAGATTCTTTACCAATTGAGCTACCAGGGAAGCCAGAACAGAATAGAGTCTCCCTGTTCCACTTTATGACATCAACAAGTTCTTCTTGCAGAAACAAACGGTCTTCTGATGCCTGAGGTCCGTATGTGCCCATGTTCCCTGCCCTCTTCCCTTCAGTCTCTGCCTCGCATGTATATTAATGTCCATGATTACTATTTCCTCCATCAATTTTCCAGAATTCTGAATTCAAGGTTCCCCATCCATTTTAATTTCTTCCTTTCCCTCTTCTTCCCTTCCCTTTGAATTCAAGTTTATAGAATGACCTCATGTGTCAATTTGATACTGTCAAATTTTAAAAAAATTAAGCTAATTTGTGGTACTTTATTTAAAACGATGTCTGCGATGCCAAACATCAGCCCCATTCCAGAGCCAAATGAAAATGCATAAAGTACGCAAATTCACCTGTGTTCTTTCCCGTACCTGTCATAATTATACATTCAGGATTATTTCTCCTCATCCCCATCATATGCGCAGTGAGTGATAGTTGCTCAGTCATGCCTGACTCTTTGCAACCCCAAGTAGCCTGCCAGGCTCCTTTGTCCATGGAATTCTCCAGGCAAGATTACTGGAGTGGGTTGCCATCTTCTTCTCCAGGGGATCTTCCCGACCCAGGGATCCTGCATTGTGGGAGAATCTTTACCATCTGAGCCACCAGGGAAGCCTACTACTAAGAGATATTTCTAAGTATAAAGACAGGTCAACTTAAAAATTATCAGCAGATACATGCTTGACTTTATCTTATAAACTATAGACAATACATTAGAATATGTAATGAATACATACACCTTTTCCAAAGGGATACCCAAGACAGAAGTAGCAATAGAGTTATAAATGACGGTCATCAATCAAATGAAATAATTTAGATGAAGCACAAGACCATTTTTATTTTATTATCTTTACTCTGTGAGATAAGCACTGTCTAGAGAAGGCAATGGCACCCCACTCCAGTACTCTTGCCTGGAAAATCCCATGGACGAAGGAGCCTGGAAGGCTGCAGTCCATGGGGTCGCTGAGGGTCGGACACAACTGAGCGACTTCACTTTTCCCTTTCATGCATTGTAGAAGGAAATGGCAACCCACTCCAGTGTTCTTGCCTGGAGAATCCCGGGGACGGTGGAGCCTGGTGGGCTGCCGTCTATGGGGTCGCACAGAGCCGGACACGACTGAAGCGACTTAGCAGGAGCAGAATAAAAGCAATACCCATATCCTCATTTGTCCAAGGGAAGATCTGTGAGGGCCTTAGTAAGAGGAGATCCAGGAAATGAATCAGTTAATAAATGCAAATTATAAGCAATATTTGACCAGCACCATGTTACCAAGGACAGAATTCCTGCCTTAAAGGTTCCTAGAATTCTTTTAATGCAAAGAAGCTGGAATGAGAGAAAGGAAAAGGAATCACTGCAAGGTTACGTATGCACGTGTGTGTGTTTGGGTAAGCAAACAGAGCATGGATGACAATCAGACACATTTTTAGAAATTTAAAACAGAAACATACACAGAGATATATTTTTATTTTGATTCAAGAATCCTGAAAACTAACTACGTGATTGTATCTCCTTTTCCTGGATATTTGAAGAAGTAAAGGGGGACACTGGGTAATTTTTTTTAATGGCTTATTGTAGAAATGAAGCAAAATAAGAGCCGACATTTTTTTTTTAAGACTCAGTTACTGAATTTAGTTAGTTACCCAAACTCTGTCAGTCTTTCAAGGCTAAAAGATAGTTTTTCTAAAATTGATTTGTGTCATGCGGGTATTCTTTGATGCCCGGTGACTAGAATTCACCTCAAACCCATTCAAAAGGTGCGGCTTCAAGGTTCCTGTGAACAGTGCCCCAATCGCATAACTCAGCTCCTCAGTGAACACGTTCTCGGAATCTGAACTGTCCCAGCGTCCAGAATCCACAAGATGGCAGTAGTGTTCACTTGATTTTTTTTTTTTTTTTCCTCCCCCTCTCTCTTTTTAGGGAAGTTGATTTTGCAACAATCACTTAATTGTCTTTTCTTTAAGAAAAAGATAAAAAGTTTTCCTCTTATGAGAGAGAGTTTTCATATGGTTAACAGTGATTATATTTCTGAAAGCCCTGCAATAAAAGATCCTCACTTACCTACATCTTCTTTGCATCTCTGGTTTGAAAGTTGATCCCCTCATTCCTTGCGCTTCTGTGTTTTACTTCTGTGATAAGATTCTGAGATTGGGCAGTTCAGTCATCAGTAGCCATGTGTGTAACTTAAATCTTAATGAACTAAGGTTAAATAAAACTCAAAATTCAGTTCTTCAATAGCCACTCGAGGCTAATGGCTTGCAACATTTCACGAAGCCATACTGAGCATCCGCTTCAGCACGTGAAGTTCTATCCGATTGCACTGCTTGAGGATAGTAGAGACCTGGATATATTTCCAGGACCTGGTACATAGAAATCATATACTCTATCAGTGTCTTTTGCTATGACACATACATTCTGAAGTGGAAATAGAAATGACAGAATCTTGAAATGAAAATGTGAATTTTCACACAGCCTTGTGTACAGTGTGTACACAGGAACATTAATATCTTGTGAAATATACACACCTGGACCAAGTGTTCGCAGTATAAAATTTTGGACATCTTCAGAGCATTCATTGTCATCCATTATCTTTTAAACTTTACTTATATCGTTGAAGTCCAACATGGTCCTGGTTCCAGAAACACAGAGACAAAATAACAGAACTGAACAGAAACCTGGGGATCATCAGCTCCAGCCTCCTTGTGTGATTCATTAGGAGACAGGGCCAAAGAATGAGGCAAGTAACAAAATGGACAGGACTTCAGAAACAGATTCTGTCCTGGGTCATCTTGGGTAAACTTTCCTGTACCTAACTTTTGTTCCATGGAAAAAGAAAGATTGAGAAAGGTTATATGGAAGTTTACTTTCAGCTCTAAATTTATCTATCTCTTGTATCATACACGGTTTTAGGAATTCAAGGGGTTTCAAAGTCACAGGATAAAAGACAGTACATTCACCTTGAGTATTTATTAATTTTATTCAAAGATGTGAGGAAGAAAAGTTAAGGACTTTGACTAGTAAGTGATTTTAAAATTATCCTTTCATCTTTAAAAATGCAGACCTGTTATGAACGAGATAAAACATGAAGCTGCAAAGGAATATCGTGCCTGTTGTGGCCTATTTGAGATACACTCCCAAATCCCTTCAGGAGTTCTCATTCATTCCTTCTGCATGTAAGGACAGTTTTTAAGCATTTGAGAAATGCTTCAATGGGCAACCTCACATGAGTGAATACCTCCCAGAGACAGTTTTAGAGGCTTGTTCGACCTTGTGAATAAGGTCTACAAGTCCAGAAATTTCATTTGGTTACACACGTAACAAGGTTCAAGTTCATTCACAATTAAATACAAAGTTAAAATATAATGGTTAATAGTCATGAAGCCAATGGCGCCCCACTCCAGTACTCTTGCCTGGAAAATCCCATGGACGGAGGAGCCTGGTGGGCTGCAGTCCATGGGGTCACTAAGAGTCAGACACGACTGAGCTACTTCACTTTCACTTTTCACTTTTATGCATTGGAGAAGGAAATGGCAACCCACTCCAGTGTCCTTGTCTGGAGAATCCCAGGGACGGGGGAGCCTGGTGGGCTGCCGTCTATGGGGTCACGCAGAGTCGGACACGACTGAAGCGACTTAGCAGCAGCAGCAGCAGTGTTAATTATATCAGAAATCCAGCCAAATCATTACTAAATTGTATATAATATATACTCTGAACTTACAGAAAATTAAGTAAAAAAGAAAATAGAATAAATGTTAGCATCCCCATTTTATACTAAATGAAGAATAATATTGCAAAGAGTAGGAAACTATATACAAGTTCAGAAAAATCAGAGGGGTTTTTTTGAGGTTTGTTTTATGAGGTACATAATTATTATATAATGAACATTATATGCAATAATAATTTTATAAATGATGGAGAAGTACCCGTCATAAAGTCATTTCTTAGCTTGACCCTGGAAAAAGGTGAAAAACACGTTTATATATTGGAAATTTATCAAATAACTACTGCAGAAAGTTGAACACCAATATGTACCAGGCATGTAGCATTTCAGTGACTTAACCTGATTCAAGGGTAATCTTAGAGACTATGGAAGAATGAATGACCATTTCTTTTTTAGTGATAAGTAACTAAGTTTTTTTTTTTATTCTGCAAATTAAGATGCCATCAATTCCACAAGAAAATCATGTTACGATAAAAAGAGTAGGTTCAGACATATCCTTAAATATTGGTCTTTTAAAACAGAGACCATACAATAGATGTTTTGTATCTGTGAAAAGAAACAACCAACAAATGTTATTTATCCAAGAGTCATGGTAAACTGAGATAGGAATACACTGTTAGTTCTTGTCTTAGATTTTCAAACTGTAAAGTTGATTAAATACTTTGGTAGATGAGTTTTTCCTTGATACTTTGCATTGTGGCTAAAAAAACACACATACGTAACAGTAAATTTCCCTCCTAACTATTTAAGTGTACAGTTTAGTAGTATTAAATAATTCACACTTTTGTGAAACAGAACTCTAGAATTTTTTAAATTTTCAAAACTGAAACACTCTACTAATTGATTACTAATCCCCTCTCCTTCCTGCCCCTGATCTTTGGTAACCACCTTTCAACTTTCTGTTTCTATGATTTTGACTAGTTTAGATTCTTCAGAAGAGTGGAATCATATAGCATATTTCCTTTTGCGACTGGCTTGTTTCATTTAGCATAAATCCTCAAGATTCATTTATGTTGTAGAGAATGACACGATTTTCTTCTTTTTTAAGACTGAATAATATTCCATTGTATGTATATGCTTCAGTTCAGTTCAATCACTCAGTCGTGTCCAACTCTTTGTGACCCTATGGACTGCAGCATGCAAAGCCTCTCTGTCTATCGAAATTCCTGGGGCTTGTTCAAACTCATGTCCATTGAATTGGTGATGCCATCCAACTATCTCATCCTCTGTCATCCCCTTCTCCTCCTGCCTTCAATCTTGCCCAGCATCAAGGTCTTTTTCAATGAATCAGTTCTTTACATCAGGTGGCCAAAGTATTGGAGCTTCAGCTTCAGCATCATTTCTTCCAATGAATTTTCAGGACTGATTTCCTTTAGGATGGATTGGTTGGATCTCCTTGCAGTCCAAGGGACTCTCAAGAGTCTTCTCCAACACCATAGTTCAAAAGCATCAGTTCTTCAGCACTCAGCTTTCTTTATAGTCCAACTCACATCCATACATGGCTACTGGAAAAAACCATAGCTTTGACTAGATGGACTTTTGTAGGCAAAGTAATGTCTCTGCTTTTTAATATATTGTCTAGGGTGGTCATAGCTTTTCTGCCAAGAAGCAAGCATCTTTTAATGTCATGGCTGCAGTCACCATCTGCAGTGATTTTGGAGCCCAAGAAAGTAGTCTGTCACTGTTTCCACTGTTTCCTCATCTATTTGCCATGAAGTGATGGGACTGGATGCCATGATCTTAGTTATTTGAATGTTGAGTTTTAAGCCAGCTTTTTCACTCTTCTTTCATTTTAAGTATATGTGTATACTATATTTCCTTCATTTATCTATTAATGGACATTTGAGTTGCTTTTACCTCTTGGCTATTGTGACTAATACTTCAATGGACTTGAGAACGCAAATATCTCCCTAAAATCTTGTTTTGAATTGTTTGAATATATACCCAGAAGTGGGATTGCTGGGTCATTTGGTATTTCTGTTTTTAATTTCTTTGAGGAGCCTCCATACTATTTTTCATAATGGATGCAACATTTACATTCCCACAAATGGTGCACAAGGGTTTCAGTATTCCTATAGCCTTGTCAATCCTAAAGGAAATCAATTCTGAATATTCAGTGGAAGAACTGATGTTGAAGTTCCAATCCTTTGGCCACCTGATGTGAATAGCCAACTCATTAGAAAAGACCCTGATGCTGGGAAAGATTGAAGGCAGGAGGAGAAGGGTATGACAGAGGATAAGGTGGTTGGATGGCATCACCAACTCAATGGACATGAGTTTGAGCAAGCTCTGGAAGATGGTGATGGACAGGGAGGCCTGGTGTGCTGCAGTCCATGGGGTCGCAAAGAGTCAGACACGACTGAGCAGCTGAACAACAACAACAATAGCTTTTCAACACCTGGCCTTTTCTTTTGTTGCTGGCCATCCGAATGGCCAACTGCTATGTTGCCCTGCTGCTGCTGCTAAGGCACTTCAGTTGTGTCCGATTCTGTGTGACCCCATAGACTGCAGCTCACCAAGCTCCCCCATCTCTGGGATTCTCCAGACAAGAACACTGGAGTGGGTTGCCATTTCCTTCTCCAATGCATGAAAGTGAAAAGTGAAAGGGAAGTCGCTCAGTCATGCCCGACACTTTGCTACCCCATGGACTGCAGCCCACCAGGCTCCTCCGTCCATGAGATTTTCCAAGCAAGAGTACTGGAGTGGGGTGCTTCCCTATCAAATATCAACTGTGCCAGCCAGTCTCTTGGTGGGAATATGAGATAGCAAGCAATTCAAGATGGAGGCTGTTTAGATGCCCTGAATCACAGAATTTTAAAGATTCTGACAGTCCTAAATGTATACACTTAATTAGTTTGAAATGGTTTAATGATGGTGAGTAACTGAATAGCAGTGCTCCCAGTATGCAGTAGTGGTCTTTGTTGACGTGGTAACCTTTGATAATGTAATATAATTCGGTCAGAAGAAGACAGCTCGGGTGTCCCAATCGCTTCTGCCACTATCAAGGTGTGGGTAGTGGGAAAATTCTTAACCACTGTGAGCTCATTCGGAGAAGGCAATGGCAACCCACTCCAGTACAGACGGAGGAGCCTAGTGGGCTGCAGTCCATGGGGTCGCTAAGAGTTGGGCATGACTGAGCGACTTCACTTTGACTTTTCACTTTCATGCATTGGAGAAGGAAATGGCAACCCACTCCAGTGTTCTTGCCTGGAGAATCCCAGGGATGGCAGAGCCTGGTGAGCTGCCATCTATGGGGCTGCACAGAGTTGGACACGACTGAAGCGACTTAGCAGCAGCAGCAGTGAGCTCATTGCCCACATTCTTGAATTGGGAATAATAATATCTACTGCACTGTACATTGTTGACATGAGGTTTGAATGAAAGGATGTACGTAAAGTGTCTGGCACATAATATGCTATCAACAAATGCTAGCTTCTTTTTCTTTAATCCCCAAATCCATTTCTCATGTAAGTTAATGTATAAAGAGATCAAAACCAAAATTTTTAATAAAAGCCTGATAGTGTCAGGAGATCTTCAATAGTCACTATAATTGTAAGCTTTTTTCTATAGTATTTTATAGTAGTGTACCCCAGATATTCAACTGGAAGCTACCCTGCATGAAAAGGAGTTTGCCACCCCAAATAAGATTTAAATAATGTTTTCTGGAGAAGAATTTCCTTGTCTTTATCTTTAACATATATATTAAATCAAAAAGGTTTTCATGAGTAAGTTGTCCTAACATCTTAAGCAAATAGGATCTGAGAATCTATACTCATAGACTTGATGTTCATGGAGAAAGTCTCACATTGCTGTCTGTGGTAGCTCATCAGTCCATTCTATTCAATAAACACATTATAAATCTATTTTCAACAGATCAGCCAGAGGGATGTTCTTAAGCTATAAGCTAAATCCTGTCACACCTCCAATGACTTCCTACTAGAAAGTTATTACACCATAGATGGCAGGTATCTTTGTCTGTTTTGATCACTGCTATAAACTGAGTATGTAGAATAATGCCCAAAAGATAAGAGGCCCTTAATAATTACTTATTGAATAAATACATAAATAAGCAAAAGAATAAATGAAATAGTCATATTGAAAGAATTTCCATACAGTATCCCCAGGTTCTGGTTAAATGTTCTGATTATTTTTTAGAAACCTTCTATGGCTTCTAACCAAGGTCCTGAAGTGCAGTCAGGAGACCAGTCAATCCCTGATGATGGAAGGGCCACTTCCTCTGTGATGTTTGAATCTGCAGTCAGTACAGATGTCTCTCCCTAAAGAATGCTGGACCTGAACACAGTGAATTATTTTTAACTCATCCCCTAGAGGAGAAACCTTACTTCAGTTCAGCCTCCAACTCAGTGTACACGCTCAGGGCCTTAGGATGTGGAGAGGAGCAAGGCTTAAGCACTGTTAGTGCTTCGAATTTCACCTAAGATGTTCTTCTCACAGATGTAGACAAAAAAGGTCATGCTTAGTCATCAATTATCAATGACATTTTGCTCCTTCTATATAAACAACCTTGTTTTTTTTGTTGTTGTTTAGTCACTAAGTCATATCCAAGTCTTTTGAGACCCCATGGACTGTAGCCCACCATGTTTCTCTGTCCACGGGATTCTCCAGGCAGGAATATTGGAGTGGGTAGTCCTTTCCTCCTCGAGGGGAGCTTCCTGACCCAAGGATCAAACCTGCCTCTCCTGCCTTGGCAGGAGATTGGCAAATAGATTCTTCACCACTGAGCCACTGAGGAAGGTGGAAACACGGTTATCTCAAGACTTATCTTTGAGTTTCACTTCAGTAAGTTGAGTTGTAGTTGTGTATTTGATCAAACATATCTCTTGCTGGATAAGGTATCACTGCAAGAACAATGTGTATTGAGAAACAATTTTCCTAAACCAGGTAATCTAGCAATAGAATTTTCTTAGAACCATTTCTATTCTTGACATTCAGGCTCCTAAAATTACTAGCTCTCCGCTTGGGACCAGAAAACTGGACTTTCATGTGCCCATTGGCAGTATGTGTGTGTGTGTGTGATAGACAGAGAGAAAATGAGAGAAAAAGAGAACATACTCAGAGCTGGCTTACCAAATTAGTCAATCAGGAATTAGAAATAGTTTCTCACTGGTTTGTATTCAGATCATTTAAACATGACGTGACTGTTATTAACTCTACTCAATGTGACCAAGAAGTCCTGAAATCAACTAAGCATATGTGATTGGGTGAGGTTCTCTCAAAAACATAGAAAGAAAGGAAAAAAGAAAATGTAAGGAAGGAAGGAAGGTTACTAGACTGAAGTATCAATAAGTGAAATTTAGAAAAAATGGATGTAAAGCCTGAGAATGTTTTCAAAATTGAAAGCGCCCACATATCACCTGAGGATTTTTTTTAAATGCAAGTTTTTTGTTCAGTGGGCCGGGATTGGGACAAATTCTGCATTTTTAACAAGTCGCAGGTGGTGCTGATGCTGCAGGCCCACAGATTACACTTCAAGTAACAATGTTTTCAAACACACTGACAAAAGGCCTATTTCCCCCAAATGGGAAAGAAGCCATCCACACAAATTAGGTCAAGGCAAAAAGTGACTTTAGTAGGCCCTTGAATCACTGTTCACTCATTGAAACACCATGATTGTATTATGGGAAGAAATCATTATTTTCTTAGTGCATTATAGTTCAAGCCCCCTTTTTGCTGCAAGCATGAATCACTGATGCTTAGTCTGGGGTTGTTACTGTGAGACTTTAAGAGTCACAGTAACAGCCCCAGACTAAGCTATAAATATATATCTATACATATAGACATATATATACATAATCATGTATATATATACATAATTTTATTTATTTTTGGCCATGCTGAATCTTTGTTGCTTTGCACAGGCTTTTCTCTACTTGAGGAAAGCTGGGGCTCCTCTCTAGCTGTGCTGCACACACTGCTAATTAGAGCGGCTTCTTTTTCGTGGAACACGGGCTCTAGTGCACATGGAATTTCAGTAGCTACAGAATGCAGCCTCGGTAGTTGTGGCACACGGGCTTGTTTGCTCCACAGCATGTGGAATCTTTCTGGACCGGGGATCAAACCTATGTCTCCTGCGTTGGCAGGCAGATTCTTAACCACTGGACCACCAGGAAAATCCAAATCCTTTGGTTTTATGGCATTTTCATGACAAATAATGCTATTGAGCATCTTTTCATGTGCTTCTGAGCACTTTGAATTTTCTCTAATATGAGGGGCTTCCTGAAGTCATTGACTGAATCAGGCAGGGTTCCGGAAGGAAGCCAAGTCAAAGAGTTATTTTCCTAATCGACTGATCAGAAATATAAGTTGGAGTAGATTTGAGTGTACCAGAAAACAGCAAATTCATCCATCTACAGTACAAAGAAGACTCATAGACCTTTGAATTGGGCACTTTCAAGGTCTGACTTCCTTGTTCAAATAACAAAGCATAATTTATGGGCCTTATATCATCATCGCTCTAGACAAAATGATTTTGGCTATGACACTTCGAATTGAATACTGAGGAGAAAAAAATGACTTATTCTTTAAGAGTTGTTAAGGTCAATGTGACTTGCCTGAATATTGAAGCACCTGCTCTGTAGGTGAGTAGGACATTGTAATAGGTTGAACCCTGTGTGTACTGGAGTGAAATAGGTGGGACACACTGAGGGCCTAAGGAATGTGCTATGGAAGGAAGTGTAAAGAAAGATAGAGCCAAGGACTTAACTTCAGGAAAACTGTATACTTAGGAACGGGAAGAAAAAAGAGCCATGGAAGGCTAATAAGAGGAGTGGTCACCGTCAAACGCATTAGTACAGAAGCCAAAGACAAGAGAATGACTTGGGAAAGGGGCAGAGGTGCCAAATAGCATTACATACTTAAGAAAACACAAAAGTATGAGCACGGGCAAGAGGTCACTAGATTTCACAGGTGGCTGGTCTCTATTTTATTTTGAATATATAGCTTAATCAGAGTTAATATAAAGGACATTTGTTGGTGTTGTTTAGTCTCTAAGTCATGTCCAACTCTTTGTGATCCTATGGAACACTCCTCTGTCCTTGGGATTTCCCAGGCAATAATGCTGGAGTAGAGTGGCATTTCCTTCTCCAAGGGTTCTTCCCCAGCCAGGGATCAAACCTGTGGCTGCTGCATGAACAGGCAAATTCTTTACCACTGAAAGGAGTAAGTAGAATGGGGCTATAGGAATATAATGAGCTTTCTTCTGAAATAAGTGAGAAATTAAGATGAGAAAGACAAAGACTACTGAGCAAAAGCATAAATACATTTAAAGTTAGTATAGTTCAGCACTAAAATTACCTTAAAACTCACTTTATGAAAAACACTGCCCATTTCCTTGATTTCTTATAGGTTTTATCCCTTACTAATATAATATCCTTTGATTAATAATTTTATAGAAAAATCTTTCTAAACAAGTTTATATCATTTTTTTCTGTGCATATCTCTGCTCAGCCAGTCAGCATAGTAAACATGGAAATAAACATGGCAGAAGGGCTTCCCAACTGGCTCTAGTGGTAAAGAACTTACCTACCAGTGCAGGAGATGCGAGAGATGTGGTTCCATCCCTGGGTGGGCAGATCCCCTGGTGGAGGAAATGGCAGCCCACTCCAGCATTCTTGCCTGGAGAATCCCATGGACCGAGGAGCCTGGTGGGCTGTGATCCACAGGGTCACAAAGAGTGGGACACAACTGAAGAGACTTAGCACACACAGCACACACAGGGCAGAAAAGGCCTAGAGAATGTTCTGGTTCAGCCATGAGCCCCTTGTTGGCCTCACTGAATATGCAGTACTGTAATTATCACTCACAGTTGTTACTTGCTAGGGTTTCAGAACACAGTTGGGGAGACTTAGGCTAGATGGAAAGAAAATCTGGCTGACCATGAGAGTTATTAAACACTGCAAGGATTATGAGAGGAAACTTTAGTTGTCTTTTCTTTTAAAGTACTTAAAATCAGGCTGGCTACCTAGTTATCTGATGTGTGCTGTTGGGCAGAAGCAGAAGGATAGACTAACTGACCTTTCAGAGCCCCTCCAGACCTTTCATCATGCTGAACCTATTCGCACCATGGAAGAAAGACTAAGAGCCTGCCTTTTCTTCCTACACTTAATACACATTTATTACAGACCCTCTCTGTGCTCAGCACTCTGCTTGGTGCTAGAGACATAATTTCAGCCTTTAAGGAGATCACAAGCTTTGGTCAAAAGGTGAAGCAAAAATGTTCTATCTACATAAGTGTTAACCACATGGGGTGATTGGAGATGCTATTTAAAACAGTGAGTGCCTTCAAAGGACAAAGCCTACTGTGACGGGGTCTATCCCTTGCCCTGAGTCTCTTCTCTAAAGAGTAGAAGGCTCGTTTGTTCATCTGAGCCCACTGATGGGTGTGAGATAGACAAAGGACTGAAAGGAGAGGTGCAGGAGAGGAGAGTTCTCTGCATAACTGGAAATCTGTGATTCACTGGAAAACCTGGGTGAGAATGGGAGCAAGATGGGGATGGAGTAGGGAAATCAAGAGTCCAGGGGCTATCTGGGCAACCACGGCCAGTGAGAAAGCCCTTGGTCTGTGGTGGCTTAAACATATCTATGAACCTGCCAATCCTTCCTTTAAAAGGCTAACGAGAGGGACTTCTGTCCAAACAAGTTAACTGGTATATACTCATCTCCGACTTCTCCCTCTGGAGGATTACAATAAACACTGGAAACAGTGTGAGAGAAAAACCAAGGAGAACTCTCAAAGGAGGAACGAGGAAGGTAAATTGAATTAAGGAGCCCACAACCAAAGAGAAAGGGGTAAGAGAGGATGAAATGTTTGGATGGCATCATTGACTCAATGGACATGAGTTTGAGCAAACTCCAGGAGATGGTGAAGGACAGGGACGCCTGGCGTGCTGCAGTCCGTGGGGTTGCAAATAGTCAGATAGGACCGAGCAGCTGAACAGCAATGACGGAAGAAACAGCATTATGTCTGGGCATCTTACAATCTCTCGCCCAACAGAAGGCCATCAGGCTGGCACTTCCCAACCCCCAAAACTAACAACAGAAGGTGTCCAGGTAATCCACAAGGGATGGATCAAAGCCCCGTTGAAAACAGTTTACCTGGGGAAACATTCTCCTTCCTTGATGGTCCTGGGACTCCCCTCTTCTACTCAGAGACAACACTTGTGGGGTGCTGGACACCCACAAAGTGGATTTCACCACAAGCACTCGCCCCCAGGCAGCCTTCGCTGTCTCCATAAGCCAGAGACTTCACTGTCTCCCCCAGAGACTCAAGACAGGTGGCATGCCATGTGACCTTCCTTTCGCCCCTTCAAGACCTGTTGGAGCCCCATGGCTGACCTTAAAGAATAGCCAAAGGACGTTCTTAGAACAGAAATGAAGTGAAAAGGAAAGCTTTCATGCCACGAAGAAGGAAGAAAAAACAGCGAGAAAAAGCAATACAATACAGCGTATTGCATGTGCCTTCTCCACTTGAGTTTTCCAAAATATGTGCTGTGACTAAAATTAAAATCATAACACCATCTAGTGCTTAAGATGGTATTTAAAGTGAAGAAGGTAAAGGGTTAATGGAAGTAAAGTTTCCACACTTAGCTGGAAGCAGCAAAATGCTGATACAGTAGTCAGTGATAAAGTATGTGTATTGTCATACCCAGAGCAGCCAAGAAAACTATGCAAAGCGAATTACTCAAAAATACTAAAATTACATTTTAAAGGTGGAACCTTTAAAACATTTTCAAGTAACACACAGGAAATCAAGAGGGAGGAAAAAAAAAACAGAAGAATGAGAAACTGGAAATAAACAGAAAACAAATAATTGTTAGAGTTAAGGTTAACATGTAAATGGTTCAAATATGCCAGCTGGAAAGCAGAAATTGGCAAACCGAATTGTTTTCAATGATTTCACTACATGCTGCGCAAAAGAAATTTACTTCAAATTCAATGACATAGGTAGGTTGAAAGAAAAAGGATGAAAAAAGAAGACACACTTATTTTATTTATAAAAATGAATTGAGATACATAGATAAGCTTGTATATGTATAAAAAATGTCACAGAAGACTATACAAATCATTTACAGTACTTCTGATGAGGGTAACTGGGGATCTGGTATGAGAATCTATTTCACTGTCTACCCTTCCACGCACTTNGACACACTTATTTTATTTATAAAAATGAATTGAGATACATAGATAAGCTTGTATATGTATAAAAAATGTCACAGAAGACTATACAAATCATTTACAGTACTTCTGATGAGGGTAACTGGGGATCTGGTATGAGAATCTATTTCACTGTCTACCCTTCCACGCGCTTAAAACAAAAATTAACACACGCACTAGTTAGTTATTTTTCAGTTTATGGAAAAAGCTGAAGAAAATAACTTTGGTTAATAAAAGTTAAGGACTATGTAATAAACAATGTTATTTATTATAGTAGTGAAATGATGGATTCCACCAAGGCAAACCAAAAACCACTAGTAAAAGTCCTAAATTATGTGCTTAATCTGTATTAACATTGCTCTAGAATTGATAGAGAATCACGGGAAAAAACGCATGCTCCCTCTTTGCGTCAACAGCAGGACAGAGATGTGGGAATAGCCNGGCTTCATTCTTGAAATGACTGTGAAGAGGGAGAGTTTCAGAAGAGCTTTTCCAGTGAGCCTGTTTCAGTAGCTTTTTCCTCAAGCCAAACTACAAATGGTGATTTACAAAGTGCAAGCAGTGTGGAAGCCCCTTTGAAAAGCCTGCTTGCACTCTTCTAGGCAGGAATCTGATGGTGCTGGTTGGTTATTTTTCTAGAAAAAAATGCTGTCTTCCAACAGGTTGGGTTGCATTGTCACTAACAAAATCCACAATTCTCCCATCAGTGAGATCTCCTCGCTGAAAAGAAAAGAGAATTCAGTTCTGAGCCTTCTGTCTGCCATACCTGAGAAGAAGTACCTAGAAGTTTGTACAAAGGACTGAGATGCAGCAGCATGAGAAGACTGGAAAACCCCCCACCCTCCCTGTAGGCCCCATGGTGTCAACTTTTGACTCCTGTGAAGGATGACAAACGCTCCATCACAGAAGACACAGATCCTGTCTGTCCTAGGTTTCTCTAGCTGTGATTTTCCTGTTCCTGTTCCTATTTGGATTGTCCCTTCTTTTTCTTCACAAAATGTGTCCCAGGTTCATTTTCAAGGCCAAGGAAGACAGTAAGTTGTTTTTATACATGGGTGATTTTGATAATTAGTCAATTTATCCCTTTTCATGTTTCCAATTTATTTCATGTATTCTCCAGCCCCAATTAAGGACCATGTGAACATTTTTTAAAATTTGTAACCATACTTTGTAAATGCAGGAAAAAAATGTTTTAAAGTCTCCTTCAAAATGGACAAATTCTTAGACAAGTACAACTTTCCAAAACTGAACCAGCAAGAAAAAAAAAAAACACGTTAACTTTTCATTGACTTTTTCTCACCAGATTTTAGCTCATTTTTCTTTACTGATGTATACCCCTTGCATAGCATTGTACACAAAACATAGAATGTACTCAATAAAAGTGTTAAATAAAAAAAAAATAAAATTATTGGAATTATGTAAAAAAAAAATAAATAAAGTCTCCTTCAAAACTGGCAAGCACATAGCATTAAAATTTCTTGAAGATACCAAAATCAACCTAGTGAAGAACAGATTAATAACATTTCAGGAAACTTTTTTCTATTTCTTAAACAACTCCAGCTAAAAAATGCAAATTCAACTCAATAGAAAATTCTTTCATGAGAAAGGAGTATGGTTTGGAGAATGAAGTTTAGGAAGAGAAGATGGAGGCCATTCTTCCACAGTAGGGACTAATTTCTAAGGTCAGCATCATTCACTCACATACAAAATAGCTGTGAAATTTTTTGTGGACAAATAATCTATATCTACTGAGTAAGGAAAGCAGGATGGAGATTTCACTCACGAAGGACTAACTGCTATGAAAGTTGCTGCCTGTTATCCACAACTATCCACAACCAGAAAACCAGACAATGTATATGAAATAAATGTTTCCAAAGAGAGGACAACTGGCATTGTAGGTCAGCTGGTTCCTAAGAGAAGGGGGAAATAAAGTAAATCTTAAAATTGTCTTTGTTTACTGCCTGGGGACAGATTCCAGGACCAAAAACAGTGAGGGAGAAAACAAAAAGAGGCCGAAGTTCTCACTGAGTTGAAGAGATCAGGTTTGGAGTTTGACTGTCTAAGCCAGATTGTCTAAAATCTACAGGACAGAGTATTGAAGAAGATGGAGCTACACAGAAACAGTATCCTGATCCCAAAACAATTCAAAAAGCATTACAAGAAAAAGAAAACTACAGTTGAAGATCTTTCACAAACATAGATATGAAAATTTTTAACAAAATATTAACAAAACAAAGCCAGCCATATATAAAAAGACAGCGTACCATGACCAAGTGGGATTTGTTCCAGGAATGCAACATTCAAAAGTCAACGTAAAAAACTAGGAATAAAACCACCCTATGACCCAGCAATCCCACTCCCAGGCATACACCCTGAGGAAACCAAAATTGAAAAAGACGCATGTATCCCATTGTTCACTGCAGCACTATTTACAATAGCTATAACACGGACGCAACCTAGATGTCTATCGACAGATGAATGGATAAAAGAGTCGTGGTACATATATACAATGGAATATTACTCAGCCATAAAAGGGAATGATTTGAGTCAGTTCTAATGAGGTGGATGAACCTAGAGCCTATTATAAAGAGTGAAGTAAGTCCGAAAGAGAACAATAAATACCATATTCTAACACATATACACGTAATCTAGAAAAATGGTACCGAAGAATTTATTTACAGGGCAGCAATGGAGAAANTGGAATATTACTCAGCCATAAAAGGGAATGATTTGAGTCAGTTCTAATGAGGTGGATGAACCTAGAGCCTATTATAAAGAGTGAAGTAAGTCCGAAAGAGAACAATAAATACCATATTCTAACACATATACACGTAATCTAGAAAAATGGTACCGAAGAATTTATTTACAGGGCAGCAATGGAGAAAAAGACATAGAGAATAGACTTATGGACGTGGGGAGAAAGAAGGATAGGGTGAGATGTATGGAAAGAGAAACATGGAAACTTACATTACGATATGTAAAACATATAGCCAACGGGAATTTGCTGTATAGTTCAGGAAATTCAAACAGGGTCTCTGTATCAACCTAGAGGGGTGGGATGGGAAGGGAGATGGGAAGGAGGTTCAAAAGGGAGGGGATATATGTATACCTTTGGTTGACTCATGTTGAGGTTTGACAGAAAACAACAAAAGTCTATAAAGCAATTATCCTTCAATAAAAAATAAATTTAAATAAAAGTAGTCAATGTAATGTACACACTACTATATGTAAAGTAAATGAACAAAGACCTAGTGTATAGCACAGGGAATCCTCCTCAATACTCTGAAATGACCTATGTGGGGAAAGAATTTGAAAAAGAATACACTCATGCCTGTGTATAGCTGACTCACTCTGCTGTGCACCTGAACCTAACACTACATTGTTAATCAACTATGCTCCAGTATAAGATACAAAACTGAAAAAGTCAGTGTAATTTATCATGTTAAGACATTAAAAAGGAAAACTATCCGGTTATTTCAGTAGACATGGGAAGAGAACTTGAAAATAATTCAACAAAACTCATAACAAAAACAGTCAATGAACTGAAAAGAAAAAAAGTTGCTCAATGTGATTTTTTTAAAAATCTATAAAAAAGACTACAAAATACACTGTAAAGAAGGTAAACCACACTTGAAGGGAATATTTTCAAATCGTATATCTGGTAAAGGACTTGTACCCAGAATATCAAAATGACTCCTAATTTGAAAAGAAGACAGTCCATTAAAGACTGGGCAAAACACTTCCTGAAAGAAAATATACAAATGGCAAATAAGCACATAAATAGATAATCAACCTCATCAGTCACTAAAAAAGTACAAACGCTACTAATGCCCGTTATATTGGCTAATACTAAAGACTGACCCAACCAAATGTTGTAGAGGCTGTGAATTNAAAGGACTTGTACCCAGAATATCAGAATGACTCCTAATTTGAAAAGAAGACAGTCCATTAAAGACTGGGCAAAACACTTCCTGAAAGAAAATATACAAATGGCAAATAAGCACATAAATAGATAATCAACCTCATCAGTCACTAAAAAAGTACAAACGCTACTAATGCCCGTTATATTGGCTAATACTAAAGACTGACCCAACCAAATGTTGTAGAGGCTGTGAATTAACCGAACTCTCATACATTGCTTCACTGTATGAATAAAATGATATAGCCACTATGCAAAACAGTTTGGCAGCTTCTTACAAATGCTAAAAGTTCTTTTATCAAACTGCCCAGAAATCCCACTCCTACATATTCATTTAAGATAAATGAAAATACACATCATGCAAAACTGTATCTGAAGGTTCATAGCAGTTTTATTTATATTAGCTCCAAACTGTAAACAAACCAAACGCGCCACAAGTAAAGAATGAATGAGCAAGTGGTATAACTGTACAGGGCACTATTCAGTTCAGTTCAGTCGCTCAGTTGTGTCCGACTCTTTGCGACCCCATGGACTGCAGCACACCAGGCCTCCCTGTCCATCACCACCTCCCGGAGTTTACTCAAACTCATGTCCATTGAGTCAGTGATGCCATCCATGCCATCCAACCATCTCATCCTCTGTCGTCATTTCCTTCTCCTCCTGCCTTCAATCTTTCCCAGCATCAGGGTCTTTTCAAATGAGTCAGTTCTTCACATCAGGGGGCCAAAGTATTGGAGTGTCAGCCTCAGCATCAGTCCTTCCAATGAACACCCAGGACTGATTTCCTTTAGGATGGACTGGTTGGATCTCCCTGCAGTCCAGGGGACTCTCACGAGTCTTCTCCAACACAGTTCAAAAGCATCAATTCTTCAATACTCAGCTTTCTTTATAGTCAAACTCTCACATCCTTACTTGACTACTGGAAAAACAAAGCTTTGACTAGACAGACCTTTGCTGGTAAAATAATGTCTCTGCAGGGCACTATTACTCAGTCATAAAAAGAAATACTGCTAGAATTGAATGATGATTCTTAAATGAATAATGCAACTGAAAGAAGTCAGACATAGAGAACTACATGCTGTATGACAAAGACAAACATAATGTTATGGAAAAATAAGAAGTTTCCAGAATCTAGAGCCAAGGAGAGACAGAATGCAAAGGTCACAGGAAGACTTTAGGGATGATACAAGTGCTTTATATTTTGATTGTGGTGATATTTACATAGCAATATACATTTGTCAAAATTATACATCAAAATTGATTAAACTTGCTGCTTAATTATTCATCAATAATGCTTATTCTTTAAAAATACAGAAGGAAATATAATAAAAAGAAGCCATCCTTATTCTATATGAAATGATGTTGCTATCTTTTTCCTATTATTGTATGTCCTGGTGTGTGTTTTATACTGTACTGAAAAGGGAAAAACAAAGCTATTTAAAACTGAGATTAACAATGTCAAAAGAATTTCAAGTGGTACAAATATATTTATATTAAAATTAGAGGACTTTATAATAACTAACTAATGGTTTTTAAGATATATTTTAGAAGTGCAAAGAACACACACGAGTGCTTATCTCTTTTATAATTAATTTCTATCAGAATCTAGTTGATTTATAACACTGTGCTAGCTTTTGCTGCACAGAAAAGGGAATCAGCCATAACAGACATATTGGAAGTTTATCTTCATTGTGATTTATTAAGTGGTTTGATGGATCTACTTAAATCCCAATATTTACTACTTTTAGTACTTCATTTGAATACATTTAGAACATTCTAGTTTTTAAAATCAGTAAGTTGTTACTTTTCACATATAATTATAATGAAAATAGCATTGGGATACCATCATGTTTACCCTTTTGCAGTTTCACTTCTAGACTATTTTGTAAAAATTTGAAAAACAAATTCATTGATGGGAATAGATTTCCTCTACTTGGCTTTCAAATTCATTGTAATCAATCCTGTAGCATTAAGCACTTTTCCTCATCAATATGAAAATTAGACTTCAGGGACTGACCTTATAACTAGATCAGGGAAAGCAGAAGGACACTGAAAATAAGTTAATGACATTTCCAGATAATCAAGCTCAATAAAAATGTAGTGTTTGAATGTGCGATGTGTGGAATAAATCAAATTCAAAGGTATGCTTCCAGATTTTAAATAGCCTATGCTGAATAAGAAAAGAGAACCTGGTAAATCTTAATCACTTTAAATTGGCAACACCTTGAGCATGCTCTACAGAAGGTTTGTCTTGGACAAACACATACATACACACACACACACACACACACACACACACCATGAGTTCATTATCAAACCAAGCTCAATAATATTGAATTAAACAAAATAAAACCAATACTTTCTCATATCAAGGTATCTGAGAACCTTTATTATGNCCATCTGAGAAGTTCCAAAAAAAATGTTTTAAGAAAGAAGAAATGGATATGAAGACTCATTTTGTATGTGACATTCATTTTGCAGTTTGGTTATCCTTTATTAAACAGTTTTTTCAACCGAATTTTTTGAACACCTACTCTGAGCAAAGTATTGCACTATAGGCATTGTGGCTTTCACTCTGGATAAGGCATTGAGCCACCTACCTTCAGATCTTACAGTCTGGGGAAAACTTTACACTTCTCTTTGTTTCCACGACACCAAGGCACAGTTAAAGCTGTTGAAACCTTGGAGATCACTTCTTCCAACACCTTCATTTTCTCCGTGAAGAACTTCAGTCCCAGGATTTCTCTCTGACTTGTCTGAAGTCGTACACTTCCAACAGCAGATTGAAATAAGAATCAAGGTCTCCTGCCTCCTAGGGAACTTGTAATCCTCCCATTGTCCACCTAATTCACTCTTAGTCCATTTAAAATTAACTTCGAAATGGAACCTCATACAAAAGCTTGGGAAAAGTTATCTGTTACTTACACAATTGCCATTATGCGGAAGCACAACAAACTCTCTTTAGACATTTAAACATGTCTTAAGAATACTGTCAGCTTGTGGTTAAAAATAATAGGGATGATAAACTCAAACTCCTTTATCATGCTTCTTAGCTTCCAGATATACTTCTAAGGCTTTTATGTATGTTAACACATTTAATCCTCACAACATTGTAGGGTAGGTGCTATTTACCCTCACTTTACTAATTATAAAAAAGAAATTGAGGCACAAAGAAGTAAAGAAACTAGCACTTAAAATGTGCCTCAAGTTAATGAGTCAGAGCAGCCATCAAAAAGAATAAACTGACACTGTGTATTGATACGGTATGACTTCCACAGTATATTGTTAGGTGAACGATACCTATTTAAGTGTATGCATAAATTTATATACATATGTACCTATATGTGTGTGTGGTTCTATTGTTTGTTTTTTTAATTACCAAGGAATGTGGTCAAAGATATACTTTCCAGACTACCTAGCCCTTAAAAAGAAACGAAATAATGCCATGAATGAGGAATGAAATGCAATTAAATGCGATTAAAAAAGAATGACATGGCAGCAATGTGGGTGAGCCTAGATATTATGATACCAAGNTTTAATTACCAAGGAATGTGGTCAAAAATATACTTTCCAGACTACCTAGCCATTAAAAAGAAACGAAATAATGCCATGAATGAGGAATGAAATGCAATTAAATGCGATTAAAAAAGAATGACATGGCAGCAATGTGGGTGAGCCTAGATATTATGATACCAAGTCAAGGCTGTGGGTTTTCCAGTGGTCAGGTATGCATGGGAGAGATGGACTGTGAAGAAGGCTGAGCACCGAAGAATTGATGCCTTTGAACTGTGGTGTTGGAGAAGACTCTTGAGAGTCCCTTGGACTGCAAGGAGATCTAACCAGTCCATTCTGAAGGAGATCAGCCCTGGGATTTCTTTGGAAGGAATGATGCTAAAGCTGAAACTCCAGTACTTTGGCCACCTCATGCCAAGAGCTGACTCATTGGAAAAGACTCTGATGCTGGGAGGGATTGGGGGCAGGAGGAGAAGGGGACGACAGAGGATGACATGGCTGGATGGCATCACTGACTTGATGGGCGTGAGTCTAAGTGAACTCCAGGAGGTGGTGATGGACAGGGAGGCCTGGCGTGCTGCCATTCATGGGGTTGCAAAGAGCTGGACATGACTGAGTGACTGAACTGAACTGAACTGAAGTAAATCAGAAAAAGAAAGACAGATACCATATGATATCACTTATATGTGGAATCTAAATTACAACACAAATGAACTAACCAGAAAGAGCCTCACAGACTCAGAGAACAGACTTGTGGTTACTGGGTAGAGGGAGATAATTTGGGAGTCTGGGATTCACAGATACTATTATATATAGGATGAAGAAACAACAAGATCCTACTGTATAGCACAGGGAACTAGATCCAATATCCTGTGATAAACCAGAACAGAAAAAAATATGAAAAAGAATGCGGATACACATATATGTATTAATGTAGCTGAATTACATTGCTGTACAACAAAAATTAATAACAACATTGCAGCTCAACTATACTTCAATAAAATAAATTAAAAATAAAATATATAGATACTTTCCAGTGTCCTAAGTCTAAATTAGAATTTCTCTGGATGGGGTCTGCACCCGTGGATTCTTAAATAGATGCTTCATCTACACACTCTTGGTTAAGACTGCCTACCCTAGTGCAACCAGACTCAGCAGGGAAACCGTATTCTAATTAGCTGATTAGAATTTATATACATGCAAATAAGTCTGGAGAATCTTAAGGTTATTAGATTTCATAACTTAGGGTAACGTATTCTAATCATGTACAAGGAAAGAACACATGACCAGGAGCAAGAGTTTTCAGCCCATTGCTAACACTGGGCATCCATGAAGTCACTCCTGTCACCAATATACCAGAAAAGCAGAGTTCAGAATTTTAATTGTCAATCTCCGATTTAGACCATTGAACTGCAATGTGCTTTAAGGTTAAACTAAATTTTAAATTCAGTTCACTGGAAGGAGTTCATTGGTGACCTTTGAGAAATCAATTGTGTAGTATCCCAGGCAAAAAGATGATCTAACTTCCCTATAAATTGATGACCTTAAATGACGTGTGCCATCTCTACCAAATATATTGGGAGAGCATTTGCTTGGTTCAAGTTCAATGACAGCCTCTTAAGCCCTGATGGGGAACTCTTTGAGTCTCCACCCAAAAAGGGATGAACACTGAGAGTCAGCTCTGAGTCTGGTTCTCCAGAGAAACACAGCAATTTTTATAAACACGATTTTGGCCTCACTTACTCAATGTTTTGATTACTTAAATAAAAATTCAATTCACTACTTGATTAAAGTCTTTATTTTGAAAGGAATACATTTTCTCTTTGGGGAAAAAAAAACGGTGAAAGTGGTTTCCTCTAGACAAACTTGAGAGGTCGTCATGGAGACAGTCTTCAGAATGTAGACACAGACAACGGAGACTGTCACCATGAACTGTCCCAATAATCAAATGAATTCACCTCCCACAAGTGACCATGGCTTTGTGTCTGTCAGGGGCCCAGGATCTCTGAACATCCAGATTCAAGAGTTCCCTTCCTAGGGCTGAAATTTGTTTCTATTAAACTTCATAATGAGGCCATTGGACCTCCCTACATAACTGTACAAGCTATTGCTAAGAGATTCCCTCTCTAGAGACCCCTGACTGGAGAGATCCAAGCCATCCTAGTCCCATGGAAACACAAACCACATTAGCTGAGATAGTGGTCCTCCCTTGAAACAACTCCGTGATTGGCTGCAGCCTAATTTAAGTAGCATTTATTAGTGTAATAAATCCACTAATGAGATAAGCAACAGGGAGCAACATTTAGACAAAGTAAGAGGACCCTTGTTTTGTGAGATCAGTAGAAGCTTAAAAGAAAACTGAGAACTGGTCCAGAAGATAAGGACAGAAGTGTTAAGACGTCTTGCATTTCATCTGTTTTCAAGGAGAGCTTGTCAGCTTCCCTCTGACTCTCAGTAAACAGCTGCTCAAGTCCCAACTCCTATCTGCCCAGCCAGCAGAGTTAAACACTGCTTCTCAGGACAGCCTTATATAAATAAGTTATGGACAATATATTGCCAGCTTCCACCACCTAATAACATCATGTATTTTTTATGTATTCTTGGGANTTGTCAGCTTCCCTCTGACTCTCAGTAAACAGCTGCTCAAGTCCGAACTCCTATCTGCCCAGCCAGCAGAGTTAAACACTGCTTCTCAGGACAGCCTTATATAAATAAGTTATGGACAATATATTGCCAGCTTCCACCACCTAATAACATCATGTATTTTTTATGTATTCTTGGGACTCATAAGTGGGAGTCATATCCATTGAGATGGATAATGGCTGTGCTCCTTAGTTTATGCACTTAGCCTTCTTATTGAGAACTGCATTAATCTTGTGTTTTATAATGGTGAATGCCAGAGAGATGTCTCCCTCTTTGACAAGAAAAAAAATCCTGTTTTGAAGTCTAATGTACTTGTTACTTCAGTTTGTCCCCTGCTTGGACATTTTTTATTAGTATAATTATTTTTAGAAGCACACAGCAAAAGCTAGAATCTAAGGAGATCAAATTCCTATGGAGTAGATTTATGATCCAATATGAAAAATTCTTGTACTCTGAGATGTCATCCCCAAAGTCAAGAAGGATTTGATGTCAGAATGTTTTGAAATTATTTCCTGGAGGAGATCTAATACAAATGCCTGGGGATGCTAGGGCTCTAACAAATGGAGTTAAATTTCAAATTAATCTGCATTGATATCAAGGAATATTAGGTGATTCAACCATCNCATGACCATTATGGTGAAACCATGGGCATGGTTGAGATTGCTGATGGAGAACATGAAGCTTGAGGAGGGAAAAGGGTCAAGAATAAAACCTTTGGGATTCTCAGCACCTGGTATTGATAGGGATAGACAAAGGAAGGAGAGTCCATGCAGGAAATTAGAAAGACCAATCAGGAGAAATTGAATGGGAACAGACAAGACTGACGTTAAAGACAAAGAGGACAACGCAAGGAAGGAAGAAGTTGTCAACCACGTAAGTAAGCAGACCCTGCAAGGAGAAAGCCAGCAGTAACGTGTGCCCTCGCGAGGGCGGAAACCTACCCACAGCAGCTACAAAGGAAAATGGCAAGTGAGAAAATGGAAGCAGGGTTATGGGCTATATTTCTAGGTGCTTCTTGGTAAAATGAAAGAGATAAATCCCTCTATTCCCACTCTTGCATCTCCACTCAGCCAGAAGTTGAATTTTCCTTTCAGAAAGACTTCATTGGTCAGTGGCTTTCAACCCTGGCTCCTACTTAGAATCGCTTCAAGAGAATTTAAGAAAAAATGACACCCAGGCCAAGTGCCAAAATTCTTATCCAAGTGATTTTGAAATAGATATGACACTGATATTGTTTTAAAGCTTCAAAAGTGATTCAGATTTGCAGCCAGGTTTAAGTGGGCAACAAGCAAAAAACCAATTACAAGCCTCTGGGCTATCTCATGAAAGACGTGGGCAGAAAATCCTGTCACATGGCAGGGACTTTGAGTAACACTAACTATTATGTTTTATGCATTTACACTGCACTGTGCCCAGGAATTGACATTTATTATCTTAATGTATCCTTGGGATCACCTTATGAGTGTGATGATCGTCCCATTGTGTGGCTGTGGAAACTGAGGCTCAGGAAGGCTGGAATTGTAGCCAATGTTAGCCAGCTGGTGAGAACAGAGCCAGGATTCACAGGAACTCAGTCTGTTGAATCTGGTACCCTGTATGCCTAACCTGCTCAACCAAGTAACCAAGTGAAGTCGCTCAGTCGTGTCCTACTCTTTGCGACCCCATGGACTGTAGCCTACCAGGCTTCTCTATCCATGGGATTTTCCAGGCAAAGATACTGGAGTGGGTTGCCATTTCCTTCTCCAGGGGATCTTCCCAACCTAGGGATTGAACCTGGGTCTCCCACATTGCAGGCAGACGCTTTACCCTCTGAGCCAACCAGGAAGCCTGCACAAAAGCACTGTGGCTGGCATCACAGAATAATCAAATAATTCATTTCTGTGACTATACAGACAAAAGCTAAAAACCAGAAATGAAAACTTAAGACTAACAACACAGACTAACTCTACTGAGGGTTCTACTAGAATATTCAGGAATACCATATTGTCAGTTTCCAAAATTATCCCTCCATCATTTCCTTGGCTAACTCTATACTGCTGAAATTTAATTAACAGGTCCAACACAATCCAGATAAACCACTAGACAGATAATTAATTTTGCTTAAACTAAACCTGAACCTGAATGGCACTTCTATTCTACCTTCCTAAGTGACCCAAAACTGAACGGATGCAATGACATAAGCCTAAATAATGATTTAGTAGAGCAATTACCAAAAGTTTACAATTTTCTCCTAAATGATCTGCATGATAGAGAATCCTAAATTTGCACATAAGTGAAAGTTTGTAAATTATTCAAGAGAGGTGTGCAGAAGAGTATCACCAGCCACCTTAAACTGCAACTCATTGTAATTGTAACTAATATTCATGTCATAGCACACACACACAAGTCACACCTGTCCTCAAGAAGTGGACATAAATATGTTAGCATGTGTGTTCATGCGTGCAGTACTCACACGTTCCCCAACATGGAACCGCTTGGGTCAACCCCAGCATCTACAATTGTGCTAACAGCCAGAGCATTTTAGGGGCTAAGTAAACAACGGATACTTTTTTAATTTGTAAGTGACAGGATGAAGAATATTGTGGATTTTCCCCACCAGACTGTAACAATATTAGGTAAATCAAATTTTGCACCTCATTTATTTAACAATGTCGTTTTTCAGTTGCTATCAGGTTTTTTAGTCTCTCAGAACACTAGGCTGCACAAATTTCCCAGAACTTATTTTCACCAAGAAAAAAAAAAATGTTAGCTCTTGAACACTTAATTATAATTGGCTACGCTTCTTTTCTTTTATTAAGTGATAATTTATGAAAGACTACTTCAAGATCGTCTAAAACACTGCCTTTGGAAAGGCTGAAGCAAGGGAATGTGTAATTGCTGTGTAATGTAATCAGAATATGTAATTAACATATAATCATAAAAGAAGAAGATAGTCTCATACCATCCATGCCCCAAAGTCAACAACAAGACTGTATTAAAAAGGTTGTATATGCTCATAAAAATATTTTTAATGAAGATAACATTTTTTAATATTTTTTAAAATATTTGCTCAAACATTTTTTTTTAATTTCAGCCAGAAAATTTGACCTAGAACTTAGTACTGGAAGGATACAGCCTCTGGTTTTCAAACTGGCTCCCAGCCCCCTTCATATTCTCCAGATCCCATGAACTCCCAACCACTCACCACCCCAAAGCCTTCTTCAGTCACATCCTCTTCCATTAACCTCATAAATTTCTTCTTTCTCCTGAGTCTTCATTTGTTATTGAGGGCCATCCTCCAAAACCAAGCTTTGTTATTTTAAATATCTGGTCTATTTTTCTTCCTAGTCAAGGATCCATAAAAACATATAGAAATGCAATCACAGAAAATCACTGAGGATGGGGAGGTCACAAAATTGTGTACCCCAAATCAATGACAGTACACACGGCAAGAGATGAATTTGATTAAGAATCATAAAGATAATACCCAGAATCATAACAGGAAACATAGTTCAGAATTAAGTGCCTTTTATATGTTCTCTTGGAGGAGGAATTGGCAACCCACTTCAGTGTTCTTGCCTGGAGAATCCTGTCAACAGAGGAGCCTGGCAGGCTGCTGTCTATAGGGTCGCATAGAGTCAGACACAACTGAAGCATCTTAGCAAGCATGGATGCATTGGAGAAGGAAACGGAAAACCCACTCCAGGATTCTTGCCTGGAGAATCCCTGGGACGGAGGAGCCTGGTGGGCTGCCATCTATGGGATCGCACAGAGTCAGACACAACTGACGAGACTTAACAGCAGCAGCATACGTTCTCCTAGTTGTAGACATGAGATAGTTTATATTTTAATCCTTAAAAAAAAAAAAAAACTGCAACAAACTTCTTGTGCATATCTTCGTAGATACATGTCTGAGAGTTTCCTTAAGGCAGGTACCCTAGCGGAGTTGCTAGGTATAATGTAAAAGTATTCCAGATGACTACGTACTACTCAATGGCTTTCCAGGGTGGTTTTAACAATTACCAGTTTGGAGGAGTTCCTTTTCCTTAATGCCAACTCAATAGACTCTGGCATTTTAATTTTTGCCAATCCAATGAGCCAGAAAGGGTACTTTGTTTCTTCAATTTGTATTTCTCCAATTATTAATAAAGCTAGATTTCCTTTTATTGGTGTTTTAACCAATCTAATTTCCTCTTCTCATAGCTGTCCAATCTCATGTGTTTAGTCCTCTAGAGAGTTTTCTATCTCTTTCCTATGGATTTCTAGAATTTCCTCCTAACTTCCTTATATTAAAGATATTAATTATATATCATTAAAGAAAGTGAAGTTGCTCAGTCACGTCCAACTCTTTGACACCCCATGGACTGTAACCTACCACGTTCATCTGTCCATTGGATTTTCCAGGTAAAAGTACTGGAATGGGTTGCCATTTCCTTCTCCAAGGTACCTTCCCAACTCAGGGATTGACCCAGGTCTCCTGCATTGCAGGCAGATGCTTTACCATCTGAGCCACCAGGGAAGCCACTATTATATATAATACATATATTCAGTTCAGTTCAGTCACTCAGTTGTGTCCGACTCTTTGCAGCCTCATGAATCGCAGCATGCCAGGCCTCCACATCCATCACCATCTCCCGAAGTTCACTGAAACTCACATCCATTGAGTCNATAAGGGTCTTTGCTGGAATAATAACGGGAAGTAGTATCTGAGATGAGACTGGGGCTCCCCAGGTGGCTCATCAGTAAAGAATCCGCCTGCCTGTGCAGGAGAGGTGGGTTCGATCCCTGGGTTGGGAAGATACCCTGGAGAAGGAAAGAGCAACCCTCTCCAGTTTTCTTGTCAGGAAAACGCCATGGAGAGAGGAGCCTGGGAGCTATAGTACATGCAGTCACAAAAGAGTACACAAGGACTGAGCGTGCACACACCTCTGAGATGAGATTATCCTGGATAGGAGGCGCCTTTTGAATATGAGGATGGGCTGTCCTCACAGGAGACGGAAAGGGAGAAGACAAAGACACACGGGGAGAAGAAGGCCGAGTGCAGATGGAGGCGGAGCTTGGAATCGCGCAGCTCCAAGCTAAGGAGAGAGGAAGGCGTCAGCCACCAGCTGCGCAGGACAACTTTTTGTGATTTAAACTTCCAATTTGTGGTAGTTTGTTACAGCAGGCCCAGGAAATTAACAAAGCCCCTCTGTGATCTGGGTCTGGCCTAGCTTTCTAATCTCCTCCCTGTTACTGGCTTGCTGTTCCCCCACAGCTGTGTGACTTTATGATTCTGTCTTTGAACTGGCTGCTCCCCTTGCCTAGAAAAACTCTGATATCTCTTCCTGTTGAATTTCAGTTCACTGTTTAAGGCTCATGTCAGAAGGTAGAAAGTTCCTTGGAGAAGCACTCCTCCTTAGCTGGGAAAATGAACAGATTACTGCCCCCTAGTGCCAATACTGATCCCTGACCCACAACTCCTTTTAGCACCAGGCTGCTGCTGCTGCTGCTAAGTTGCTTCAGTCTTGTCCGACTCTGTGCGACCCCGTAGACGGCTGCCCACCAGGCTCCCCGGTCCCTGGGATTCTCCAGGCAAGAACACTGGAGTGGGTTGCCATTGCCTTCTCCAATGCATGAAAGTGAAAAGTGAAAGTGAAGTCGCTCAGTCGTGTCCGATTCTTAGAGACCCTTTGGGCTACAGCCTACCAGGCTCCTCCGTCTATGGGATTTTCCAGGCGAGAGCACTGCAGTGGGGTGCCACTGCCTTCTCCGAGCACCAGGCTACACCTGGCTAAACTATGCCAGGGTAAGAAAGCTTCCATCAGAGGTCTTGTTTGAACTAATCTTTCAAAGAGGTAAAGGTTTGAGGCATGTGATGGTTCATTTTATGCGTCAATTTTATGTGTCAACTTCACTAAGCTGTGACAAAGCTATTTGGTCAAACTCCAGTCCACATGCTGCTATAAAGGTATTTTTTAAGATGTACTTAACATTTAAATCAGCAGATTTCGAGTAAGTATGTGGGTGGGCCTCGTCCAATCAGCTGAAAGTATTGAGAGCAAAGGCTGAAGTTTCCCAAAATAGAATAAATTCTCCTCAAGACTGCAGTGTAAAAAATAAGAAACCCTGCCTGGGTGTTCAGTCTGCTCCCCTGACTCCAGACTACAGCCCTCTCCTGACTTTCCAGCCGACAGCACAATTGAAAACTTGCCAGCTCCCATAATTGTGTGAGACAATTCCTTAAATAAATAAATAGCTGGTGTGTGTGTGTGTTCTATTGGTTCTGTTTCTCTGAAGACATCTGATTAACACCAGACAGAAAAGAGAAAGAAGAACATTCCAGAAAGCACAAACAAAATAATAGAGAAGTGCTGGTGGAGTCAGGTGTGGCTGGATCGTGGGGTATACTGAGACACAGAAAGAGGCAAAGCTGGAGGGGGAACTGGGGACCAGCCTTTTGGGGGGTCATTTCAGACATATAAGCAGAGTTAGGACTTGTTCTGTCTGCTTTAGGAAAGTAGCTACTTTGGTTGCAGCGCTAGGGTGGAGGCAAAATATTGCAAAAATGCAAGTAAAATATAGTAAAGGCATGTAGTGAGGGACCTGGAATGAAGAGGGGCAGATTAAGAATCAGAGCCAGAATCAAATGACATGAACTGACGGCTGGTTTGCTGCACTGTAGTTTCTTGAAATCAGCTTATTTCTTATTCCTCTTGGCACCAAGGACCCAGCACTCCTGGGACACAGCACACAATAACTTATCAAATAAGGGATAAATGGAAGACTCTACAGGAGGAGAAGGATGAAATATTTAAAGACAGCCCTGGTGCCTCTACATCACAATATCTATTCTTTTTCCTTTCAACACCTTTTAAAAGCTCTATTTCTCTACTTCTTGCCCATCCTCAAAAATCTGTATGGTCTAAAAATAATCAGGAACAGTGTGCTTTAGTTTTCCAAAAAGCTTCTTACCCCTTGAGCCTTACCTCTAATCTCCGTTTTTCCTTCCTCTAGTTTTCCTTTGCACTCTTTGGAGCCTGGAATGTATAAGATTATTGCTGAGTGTGACCAGTGAGGAGACTGAATTTAATGGAAGTAGAATCAAGGCTGGTTGGAAAAACTACTGTGTTAGTAAACTTTAGGGGAGATGGATAGGTGGTCAGGGTCTACCTAAGCAATGTGAAGAGGCAGAAAATTCAGAATATGTCAAGCCACCATCGGGTATTTTGCAGTCATCTGACAAAACCTTCTAAACAGAGTCAGAGTGTAACAAAGCAGTTTTGAGAAAATCCATATTGTACTTTGCACCTTCTTGGTCACCTTGACAACAAATCCTCTTTCTTAAGACAATAATATCATACCAAGAAAAGCACTTGCAAATTATGTAAATATTAATTACAGATGAAATATCTATGGCTGAGGTAGCTCCACCTGGGGAAAGAGCAGGAAGGAATCTGAAAGTTTGTGCTGCTAACACAGGATGGGGTAAGGAGGGAAAGTTGGAGTTGGGTTATAAAAAGGATACATTACAAAGGAAAGATGGATTTATTCACAACTAGCATCAGTCAATCAAATGATGTGCAGTCAGGATACTGTTCTTGCCTGGAGAATCCCAGGGACGGGGGAGCCTGGTGGGCTGCCGTCTAGGGGGTCACGCAGAGTCGGACACGACTGAAGCGACTTAGCAGCAGCAGCAGGATAGTGGATCCATTGGTCTTACCTCCTGGAAGGGACTTTAAACTGAAAAATGGAATAGTTACAGTAGAGACTGTAGCACTGTGGCACCTTCAACTTCAATTGACACTGAAATCAGCTGGGATGACTGAGGCCATGGAGAAAGGAGAAGAGCCAGACATCAGAAGTGACAACGGACCAGTATACTGCTTTTCAACATACTCTAAAGAGTTCATTGTTCTTACTGAAGAGCCATCTTTTAAAAAGCACTCTGACATGGATTCTGAGCAATTATTTTTATTTGGCCACCCCACACGGCCTGTGGAACCTTAGTTCCCCGACCAGGGATCAAACCTGTGCCCCCTGCTGTGAAAGCACAGAGTCTTAACCGCTGGACCATCAGGGAAGTCCCTGAGGAACTATCTTGTTTTTTCTACATGACCAAAAGTATTGCTAAAAAAATATCACAATGGAAAAAATAAATCTTACTTTTAAATTATCTACAAGTAACAAAGCACTTTAGGATATTGTCCTATTTGGTTGTACTCTTCCCAGGAAAATTTAGGCTTTAAGTATAAACTTTTAAACTTTGACATGAAATTCACACTCTCTCAAGAGCTATGTTATCAGTGAGGTGAGTCAGAGGCGCACTAGATGACTGACCCCATCTTTTCGTGTGCCCAAAACACAGCTTAACAGCTGTGGTCATTCCGAATACTTTTTTTTCTTTATTGGTTCATTTGGCAGACCATCGTAAAATGCACCTAGCTCTGGACACCAATCAGACAGAAGCATCCATGCACAGAGGGGGAGTTTTCATCGGTGGTTTAAGAAGTGCATCTGTGCATTTGTCTCCAAGGTAACATAGTCTAACAGGTAGATCACAGGACTGGGGTTGGGCATGCACAGCTCAGCCATGTTTACCAACTAGGAGATCTTAGGATGTTTTCTGAGTCTCGTTGCCTCACTATATCCTCCTTTTCCAGAAAGAATGCCTTTACCACCTTCATTTGTCTGCAGGATTAATTATCATAGTTATGAAATGCCTGGCACCTGGGAAGGTCTCTGAAATATCCATTCTCGGAGCTTTTGGAGAGTAAATACACCTTCCCTCTTAGCACTTCCAGGCTTCCCAGATATCTAGGTTGGGAAGATCTCCTGGAGTAGGCAGTGACACTCCACTCCAATATTACTCCCTGGGAAATTCCTCAGACAGAGGAGCCTGGCAGGCCACAGTCCATTGGATCACAGTCCAGAGTTGGACACAACTGAGCCATTAGGCTGNCTTAGCACTTCCAGGCTTCCCAGATATCTAGGTTGGGAAGATCTCCTGGAGTAGGCAGTGACACTCCACTCCAATATTACTCCCTGGGAAATTCCTCAGACAGAGGAGCCTGGCAGGCCACAGTCCATTGGATCACAGTCCAGAGTTGGACACAACTGAGCCATTAGGCTGGAGAAGGCAATGGCACCCCACTCCAGTACCCTTGCCTGGAAAATTCCATGGATGGAGGAGCCTGGTAGGCTGCAGTCTATGGGGTTGCGAAGAGTTAGACAGGACTGAGCGACTTCACTTTCACTTTTCACTTTCATGCATTGGAAAAAGAAATGGCAACCACTCCAGTGCTCTTGCCTGGAGAATCCCAAGGACAGCGGAGCCTGGTGGGCTGCCGTCTATGGGGTCCCACAGAGCTGGACACGACTGAAGCGACTTAGCAGCAGCAGTATTAGCATTTCCAGGTTGCATTGTCTAGGATCCAGGCTTTTGCAATGAATTCTTTGAAGCTTTTTGCTAATTCTTCCACCCTTCTATACTGTAGACTGGAAAGATGCAAAAACCTAAGTGTCATAAGTGATGTAATGGAATAGCCAGTGGACTTGAACACCTGGACTCTAGTTCTGTTTTTCTACTGACCTGCAATATTACTTTAAATTAGTCACTTAAGCTCCTTGTTTCTGTTTTCTCCTTCATAAAATGAGAATATTGCTCTACTTGATCCCTGTGAGTCCCCTCAGTTCTTGAATATCAGGATGTTAAGCAATATTTTGAGTACATGAATTCTGGTTGTGAAATATGATAAAATACCTGTACGCACTTCAAAATGATCGCCACCACAGTCTAGTTACCTCACAGCTGACTCCCTCCACCCATTAGCTTGCCCCCAACACCCTTCGCCTCTGATAACCACAAATCTGTTCTCTGTTATGTTTTTGTTTATTTTGTTTGCTCATTTATTTTTAGATTCCATGTATGAATGAAATCACAATATTTGTCTTTGTCTGTCTTACTTACTTGATTTAGCCAAATATCTAACTTTTATCCATGTTGTCACTAATGTCAGGATTTCATAGTATATAATTTTCTTACTGCATTGTTGGATCTGATTTGCTAATATTTTGTTGAAGATTTTTGCATGTATATCAAGAAACAGTTCAATTCAGTCACTCAGTCATGTCCGACTCTTTGCAAACCCATGGACTGCAACATGCCAGGCTTCCCTGTCTATCACCAACTCTTGAAGCTTGCTCAAACTCATGTCCAATGAGTCAGTGATGCCATCCAACCATCTCATCCTCTGTCATCCCCTTCTTCTCCCGCCTTCAGTCTTTCCCAGCATCCATGTCTTTTCCAATGAGTCAGTTCTTCGCATCAGGTGGCCAAAGTATTGGAGTTTCAGCTTCAGCATCAGTCCTTCCAATGAATATTCAGAACGGATTTTCTTTAGGATTGACTGATTTGATCTCCTTGCAATCCAAGAGACTTTCAAGAGTCTTCTCTAATACCACAGGTCAAAAAAGCATCAATTCTTCAGCACTCAGCTTTATAGTCCAACTCTCACATCCATACATGACTACTGGCAAAACCACAGTTTTGACTAGACGGACCTCTGCTGGCAAAGTAATGTCTCTGCTTTTAAATATGCTGCCTAGGCTGGTCATAGCTTTTTTTCCAAGGAGCAAGCACCTTTTAATTTCACAGCTGCAGTCACCATCTGCAGTGGTATTGGCCTGTAATTTCTTCTTTCGTAATATCCTCATCTGGTTTTGGTATCAGGGTAATACTGATTTTGTAAAATGTGTCTGAAAGTTTTCTCCCCTCTTCAACATTTTGGAAGAATTTGATAAAGATAGGTATTAAACTTCCAATATTTTGTAGAATTTGCCAATGAAGTTGTTTGGCCCTGGGTTTTTTTTTCTTGGGACATCTTTGATTTCTGTTTCAATCTCCTTACTAGTAACTGTCTATTCAATTCAAATTTTCTGTTTCTCCTTGATACAGTCTGGGGAGAGTGTATATCTCTAGGAACTAAGCCATTTCTTTTACTTGCTATACAGTTTGTTGGTGTATAATTGTTCTTATAGTCTCTTATGATCCGTTCTACTTCTGTGGGTTCTGCCATAATGCCTATTCTTTCATTTCTGATTTTATTTAAGTCGTCTCTCTTTTTTGTTCTTAATCTAGCTAAAGGTTTTTCAATTTCATTTATCTTTTCAAAGAACAAGATGTTAGTTTCATTGATCTTTCCTATTGCTTTTTCAGTCTCTATTTCACTCTGATCGTATTTCCTTCCTTATACTGATTTGGGGTTTCATTTGTTCTTTGTTTTCTACTTCCTCTTGGTATAAAGTANGTCTAGCTAAAGGTTTTTCAATTTCATTTATCTTTTCAAAGAACAAGATGTTAGTTTCATTGATCTTTCCTATTGCTTTTTCAGTCTCTATTTCACTCTGATCGTATTTCCTTCCTTATACTGATTTGGGGTTTCATTTGTTCTTTGTTTTCTTCTTCCTCTTGGTATAAAGTAAAATTTCTTATTTAAGATTTTTCCTGTTTCTTGAGGTAGGCTGATACTGCTATTACTACCTTCTTAGAAGCATTTTTGCTGCATCTCATAGTTATTGGTATTTTGTGTTTCTGTTTTCATTTGTCTCAAAGTATTTTTAAAATCCTTCTTTGATGACCCAGTGGTTTTTCAGTAGCACATTATTTAGTTTCTGTATTTTTGTGGCTTTTCCCATATTTTTCTTGTGATCCACTTCTGGTTTCATGCCATTATAATGAGGAAAGATGTTTGATGTGATTTCAGTCTTCTTGAATTCACTGAGACTTGTTTTGTGAACTAGTGTGTTATCTCTCCTGTAGAACATTCCATATGAGTTCAAGAATGTATATTCTGCTGCTTTCAGATGGAATGTTCTACATAAATCTATTATAAATTCATCTGCTCTAATGTGGTATTTAAGTCCAATGTTTTCTTACTGATTTTCTGTCTGGATGACCTATCCATTGTTGTAAGTGGGATATTGCAGTACCCTACCGTTGTTGTATTGCTTTCAATTTTTTCCCTTTAAGTCCATTAATATTTGTTTTCTATTTCTTGGTACTCATCTGTTGGATGCATATACATTTCAAGTGTTATATCTTCTTGCTAGATTGACCCCTTTGTCATTATGTAATGCTCTTCTTTGTCTTTTATTACAGCCTTTGTCTCGAAGTCTGCTTTGTCTAATACAAATATAACTACTCCAGCTCTCTTTTCATTACCTTTTGCATGAAATACCTCTTTCTATCCTCTCACTTCCTGTCTATCTGTTCTTCTTTGTAAAGTGAGTCTCTTGTAGGCAGCATATAGATTGATCTTTTTGGGAAACTCCATTCAGCCATTCTGTTTTTGACTGCCAAATTTAGTTTATGTACTTCTTAAGTAATTGTTGATATGTATGTATTTACTGCCATTTTTACAAACTTAAAAAAAGATTAAATTCCATAGCTTTATCTTTTTACTCCCCCTCCATCACATTTTATATTTTTGATGACACCTAAGCAAGGCTGGCACCTGGACCTGCTGCAGGGTCTAGCCATGGCTCCTATGGCATGCTGGTGCGTGTGGCTGGCCCCCAGAAAGGCCACAGGACCTGACCACAGCTGCTGTGGGGTACTGGTAGTGGGGCTAGCCTCCAAATGAATCTCGGCAATTTCGATTCTTAGTATGAAGCTCTACAAACCATTTCCTAAAAAAGTATTCCTAAGTCTTTTTGTGTGTGCATGGCCTGTGTTGCTAGATGGTGGTTATGATGATAACTGTGGACAGATTTGTCCCTTTTTGCCGATTTCTTTTTTAGTGGTTATTGAATATTCACAGAAATGTTGTTAAAGTAGCAAGTGAACCTACTCTTTTCTGTGCTTACAATTCTTTGNATGAAGCTCTACAAACCATTTCCTAAAAAAGTATTCCTAAGTCTTTTTGTGTGTGCATGGCCTGTGTTGCTGGATGGTGGTTATGATGATAACTGTGGACAGATTTGTCCCTTTTTGCCGATTTCTTATTTAGTGGTTATTGAATATTCACAGAAATGTTGTTAAAGTAGCAAGTGAACTCTTTTCTGTGCTTACAATTCTTTCTTCTATTTTCCATTTTTCAAAAGCTGGTATTATTTTGGTTCCAATTCCTAACTGAACCCTTTGTCAACAAAATGATTTTTCAGAGTTGTAATAATGCAAACATTGATAGTTGAGTAGGATAATAGTAAATTGCAAATGAGATGACAAACGAGCAGCACATCATTTCATCCTAGAAGAGAGATATCATTGAACCTGTTGAGGGACATTGGCATCCTTCGGTACAAATGTGCAACGCTTTCTCCAGCTGATACTTTATCTGATGGCTTTACTTAAAAAAAAAAAAACTAAACCTTCATTTCTTCATTTGATTTTCCTCTTCTTTCTTGAACTGTGATCAAACAGTCCCACAGTTTGGCAAATTGCCTTATAAGGTAGTAGAGGGCTTAAAAGTAAACTTCCCAGTTTATCTAAATGGATCATGAAAACAGAATATTTCAATACTTGTTCATTTGCTTTCTTATTTGCTACCAGAAAATTCATGACTGCTATCAAAAAAAAAAAAGGTATTTATTTTTAGGAAGCTTGTTTTATGTTATTGCACCCCTCCGCTGTCTATTAAATCAAATGGATGTAATTCACTGCTTCATTCCTCAGAGCCTTTCCCTGCAGCACACAGGGGATTAGAGCACGCAGTGTGAACGAGCAGCGGGAGAGACGGTTTGGAAGTGCTCTCCTCATCACAAATATGTGTCTTCAATATTTAGTTGTTGTGGCAGGAAAACAGCAACAAATACATGAACTGTAAACCATCTGCTTTGAAATATGTTCAAATATGAATGTTCATCTTGAAAAATGAAATCTATGGAATTCTGGCATCCACTTTGACTTTTGAGAGATGAACAGCTTGGATATGCAAAGAAGGGATTTCCAGACTAGCCTTCTTAAACTTTAAATTTCCCTAAACTCAGAAGTTAAATAATTCACGACCTAGACAGGAAAACTTTTCTCTCAGTTTTAAACTTTAAGGGAAAACACTGCTCGAAAATCCTGCAAATGTATTTGGGTATGGAATTGTATAGAACTGTCTTATGTTTTAAGAAGCAGAGAAATGAATGTAGTTCTGTGTTTGTTATTTAATATTTATTACGTTTCAGTGTATGCTGGGCATGATAGAAAATATAAAAAGCATGATAATTCTGACTTTCACCAGACTCCTAAACCAAAAAGTTAAAATTGGCAAAACAGGAGACTTTGAACTGTGCCGCTTAGTTTGGGGATAAGAAATGATGAGTTGGTCTCTCTGCTCACTTTTGAACTGTGGTCCTGAGGCTATCAGCATCGGTGTCCTGTAAGAAGTAGCTTTCTAAATAACTCTCAAAAAGATTTTAGGTGACTCGATAAATGTGAAGATGAAACGTGCTGCAAACTTACGTGAGCAATGAGAAAGATGAAGGCAGGAAAATGGACGCCAAACAAAGCAAAAGCCCTCTGGGCTTAGCAGACCGAATCAGAGGTGACTGCGGGAAGGAGAGTGGAAGCAGGCATCGTGTTCCCTTGCTGTTTGATGTGTTGGGGGCTCATTCAATTGACTCTTTGAGAGACACAGAAATTCAAACTTATTTTCCTCCTTTTCTTCTTCATGCCATNAAAAAAAAAAAAGGTATTTATTTTTAGGAAGCTTGTTTTATGTTATTGCACCCCTCCGCTGTCTATTAAATCAAATGGATGTAATTCACTGCTTCATTCCTCAGAGCCTTTCCCTGCAGCACACAGGGGATTAGAGCACGCAGTGTGAACGAGCAGCGGGAAAGACGGTTTGGAAGTGCTCTCCTCATCACAAATATGTGTCTTCAATATTTAGTTGTTGTGGCAGGAAAACAGCAACAAATACATGAACTGTAAACCATCTGCTTTGAAATATGTTCAAATATGAATGTTCATCTTGAAAAATGAAATCTATGGAATTCTGGCATCCACTTTGACTTTTGAGAGATGAACAGCTTGGATATGCAAAGAAGGGATTTCCAGACTAGCCTTCTTAAACTTTAAATTTCCCTAAACTCAGAAGTTAAATAATTCACGACCTAGACAGGAAAACTTTTCTCTCAGTTTTAAACTTTAAGGGAAAACACTGCTCGAAAATCCTGCAAATGTATTTGGGTATGGAATTGTATAGAACTGTCTTATGTTTTAAGAAGCAGAGAAATGAATGTAGTTCTGTGTTTGTTATTTAATATTTATTACGTTTCAGTGTATGCTGGGCATGATAGAAAATATAAAAAGCATGATAATTCTGACTTTCACCAGACTCCTAAACCAAAAAGTTAAAATTGGCAAAACAGGAGACTTTGAACTGTGCCGCTTAGTTTGGGGATAAGAAATGATGAGTTGGTCTCTCTGCTCACTTTTGAACTGTGGTCCTGAGGCTATCAGCATCGGTGTCCTGTAAGAAGTAGCTTTCTAAATAACTCTCAAAAAGATTTTAGGTGACTCGATAAATGTGAAGATGAAACGTGCTGCAAACTTACGTGAGCAATGAGAAAGATGAAGGCAGGAAAATGGACGCCAAACAAAGCAAAAGCCCTCTGGGCTTAGCAGACCGAATCAGAGGTGACTGCGGGAAGGAGAGTGGAAGCAGGCATCGTGTTCCCTTGCTGTTTGATGTGTTGGGGGCTCATTCAATTGACTCTTTGAGAGACACAGAAATTCAAACTTATTTTCCTCCTTTTCTTCTTCATGCCACGTAACTTTTGACAAAAGTCCGCTTGAACCCCATGTAGAGAGCATTCTCCCTACAGTAAATCCTTTAGCAAGACCTCTTTGTGCTTCCAGGGGCCCCCAGGTGGACAATCTCTGCCCCTCCAGGATGTACTCACCTTTAAATGATTGTTTTATTGCTACAGATGTCCTGCCACTTCCCTGCTACACTGTAAGCTTCTAAATAGTGGAATCCAAACTCTAACACCCTCTGAGCCGAGTATCATGTCAGTTAGTGTTCATTAGAAATTGGGAAACTTGGATAAATAAATTACGCCTAAGTGGGGAAGAAAGGTTTGAACTGACTAGTGCCAATCTAAGTTTGTGAAATCAGCTATTTTTATACAATATTAAGAGAGCACAACCTTTCCTAAAACAAAAATACAATATACTTAATTCAGCAAACGGTAAGATGTTGGTGATATATTTTATTTTATTGTATTTTAAAAATCAGATATATTTCAATGCATGGCCTTTCTGAACTCTTCTCTTTTGTTCTACTTTTTCTTTAAAAAATGAATTCATTCAACATATGATTTATCTAACAGAGTTTCATAATTTTTACAACAAATGTTCCTCAAAATAACTATATAAAGATCTGCTACTATATGTGTCTATACTTTTTAATTTACCTTTTTCATCTCTTTTCACTTTTGCTTTTAGGAAAAGGGGTAAAAACATGTCTAATGCTTAGAAGATTTGGCAATGCTATTTTTATGCACTGTGAACTCTGCTATGTCTACAGGGAACTTAGATTTTAGTATGCAGCAGCAAAAAAAGCTACTGGATGATCAATCTTGCCCTTGAGGATCAAAGTGTTTTTTTGTTGGGTCAACTGTTCAACTAAGAAACTAAAAAGAACAAAAAATGTAATGGAGTAAACCCAGTCCAGAAATGTAGTGTGGGTAGTATGGAGTTTCTGTGTTATATACATGCAATTAACCTGCCTTTGTAAACATATCTGTTTGGTTTCCTTCCTACTTTCTCCACTGCAGAAAGTCTGTTACTGGTCATCGTTACAAGGGGAAAAAATCCACATCTTTTGTGTTGAGCTGTAAGAACCAATGGGTGTATCCACAGATACACCCTTCACACAGAACAAACTTCATTTTTTTCCTGAGAAAATCCTGAGAAATGAAATGAGCACAACTTATTACCAACAAAGAACAATTAGATGAAGCTAGAATGAATGCTGGGCGTTCATATCATTTTAGTAAATTTTGTACAATTTCCTCTCCTTGGATGCAACTCCTTTCAGTTGACCTGAATTCTTATGAAATGATTCAGATTGCTTTGATTTAAATTCTGATCTGTATGAATTTCTTCATTTCAATAAAAACTAAGGCAGCCACTGGGGGCTGAATAGGCATCCTCGAATTTCCCCAGATAAATTTAAAATAAAGAGAGAAATCACAATATCATATTTATCAAAACTGAGGACTTCTGGGGAGTGCAGAGGCTGGACTGAGTTGAACTTGTGTGTGTGTGATATAAGGTACAATACTTTGTGTTTTATAAAATCTGATTCCAATATTGTAAACCAACCAGTGGTGTCAACAGATTATTCTTATATATGAATATAGAGAATTTGAGAAGAAAAAGCATGTGCATCAATTGTACAATAGTGCTGAGCTCTGAATAAACTGAATATAATTTGAAAGTCACATATTTTTTAATATGAGTAAACTAGACACGGTAAGTTCTACAAAAATAAAATCTGTAGAGAAAAATGCGGAAGCTGTCATGATTTATACTTTTATAACACAACTATGAACCATCTTTTACACTATGAATGAATAATAGACTTAACATGTAGTGTCTTTGCATGCTCAAGATGAGGAACAGACACATCACATTTTAGAAATAAGGATGGAACATGTAAAGATGCTGTGTTGTCTTTAAACCTAAACCTTTAAATTTTATTTTTATTGTAGCACTAGAAATAGTCTAGGCAATTAACAACAACAAAAATGTGACCACACATTATTATTCAGCAATATATGCCTCTCATTTGTAACACCGTGTGAAGAATACAGAAGGCTGGAAAACTCCAGGTCTGTCTCACACTCACTGAATCTAAAATAGAGAAGATAGTATAAAATTCTGGAGATATCTTTCTGAATTAATTTTTATGACCCAACTGAATAATGCCTCTAAGATATGTAAATCCTAAACACTTCAGAAATAACAAATTATTTCATCACGGAAGATCATTGGCTTAAAGAAACGAATATGAAGACTTTACATCTTCATATGTCTCTCTGTTAAAAAAGCTACTGAGGATAGTTCACTAATTGCATGCTTACCTTGAGTTAATGCTGCCAAAATACCTGCATTTTATATATTAGAATGCTCAAACTTCTGCACAATTGCACCCATCTCACATGCTAGTGAAGTAATGCTCAAAATTCTCCAAGCCAGGCTTCAGCAGTACGTGAAACGTGAAATTCCAGATGTTCGAGCTGGTCTTAGAAAAGGCAGAGGAAACAGAGATCAAATTGCCAACATCCACTGGATCACTGAAAAAGCAAAAGAGTTCCAGAAAAACATCAATTTCTGCTTTCTTGACTATGCCAAAACCTTTGACTGTGTAGATCACAATAAACTGTGGAAAATTCTGAAAGAGATGGGAAAACCAGACCACCTGATCTCCTCTTGAGAAACCTATATGCAGGTCAGGAAGCAACAGTTAGAACTGGACATGCAACAACAGACTGGTTCCAAATTGGAAAAGGAGTACATCAAGGCTGTATATTGTCACCCTGCTTATTGAATTTCTATGCAGAGTACATCATGAGAAATGCTGGGCTGGAAGAANACATCTTCATATGTCTCTCTGTTAAAAAAGCTACTGAGGATAGTTCACTAATTGCATGCTTACCTTGAGTTAATGCTGCCAAAATACCTGCATTTTATATATTAGAATGCTCAAACTTCTGCACAATTGCACCCATCTCACATGCTAGTGAAGTAATGCTCAAAATTCTCCAAGCCAGGCTTCAGCAGTACGTGAAACGTGAAATTCCAGATGTTCGAGCTGGTCTTAGAAAAGGCAGAGGAAACAGAGATCAAATTGCCAACATCCACTGGATCACTGAAAAAGCAAAAGAGTTCCAGAAAAACATCAATTTCTGCTTTCTTGACTATGCCAAAACCTTTGACTGTGTAGATCACAATAAACTGTGGAAAATTCTGAAAGAGATGGGAAAACCAGACCACCTGATCTCCTCTTGAGAAACCTATATGCAGGTCAGGAAGCAACAGTTAGAACTGGACATGCAACAACAGACTGGTTCCAAATTGGAAAAGGAGTACATCAAGGCTGTATATTGTCACCCTGCTTATTGAATTTCTATGCAGAGTACATCATGAGAAATGCTGGGCTGGAAGAAGCACAAGCTGGAATCAAGATTGCCAGGAGAAATATCAATATCCTCAGATATGCAGATGACACCACACTTATGGCAGAAAGTGAGGAGGAACTAAAAAGCCTCTTGATGAAAGTTGAAAGAGGAGAGTGAAAAAGTTGGCTTAAAGCTCAACATTCAGAAAACGAAGACCATAGTATCTGGTCCCATCACTTCATGGGAAATAGATGGGGAAACAGTGGAAACAGTGTCAGGCTTTATTTTGGGGGGCTTCCAAATCACTGCAGATGGTGATTGCAGTCATGAAATTAAAAGACGCTTACTCCTTGGAAGGAAAGTGATAACCAACCTAGACAGCATATTCAAAAGCAGAGCAGTCATAATCACTGTATTTAATAACTATGTGTCTGTGCTCAGTCGCTAAGTTGTGTCTGATTCTTTGCAACCCCAAATACTGTAGCCCTCCAGGATCTTCTGTCCATGGAATTTTCCAGACAAGAATAGTGTAATGGATTGCCATTTCCTACCCTAGGGGATCTTCCCAACCCAGGGATCGAACCCCTGTCTCTTGCATCTCCTGCATTGGCAGGCAGACTCTTTACCACCACGCCTCCTGGGAAGCCCCATTTAATAACTGTAACTTACACAAAACCAGAGAATGGACCAGGCCCAGACAGAGCCACTCCTTGGATCCCTAAAGTATGAAAGAATATTCTCACTGACCTCATGGGTACACCAAGTGGGATTAGGGGGGAACAAATACAATTTATTCTGCAGTCCCACAAAACTGTCTCCTTCATTCTTTATAGTTAACAGATTTTTAAAATATTTACTTATTTGGCTGCATCACATCTTAGCTGTGGCGTGCAGCATCTAGTTCCTTGAACCAGGAATCAAAACTGGGTCCCCTGCATCGGGAGCATGGAGTCTTAACCACTGGACCACCAGGGAAGTCCCATCCACATTTTAAGTTCATGAAAGTTCCTCCATCTGTGTGTGTTTTTTTTAAAGATTCTTCTCTGGTTTTCTTCATCATCTTCTGAAAGAGTAACTTATATTTATTTATTCATCAGTCTATGTTTTCTATAAAAAGCTTTTTCTGAAGAGGAAGAAAGGAAGTGAGGAAATGAAAATGAAGAAAGTGGCAAAAACTCTATTAAAATGTTTTGCTGTATCCAGCCTTCAGCGGTTGGGTTATTTTTCAAATTTACATAAGGACTTATTATCATCCTGACTGCAATCATGTAGAAAATGAATGGGGTATAAAGTACATCAGGCTAATTTAATAAAACGAGCTTTCTTTTCTTGTGAAACCTTTGAAGAAAGGAATCATTAGACAGAGACTTGCCTTGTTTTCACCAGGTCATGAGGCATGTCAACTTGGAGATGTGCCTTTGGCAAGAAGTCCTTAATTAGAAATTCCTCGAGAGCTGCTCCCAGTAGGTGCTTCCTAAGACAAAAAGATAAAATAACATAGCAAAAAAGCCCTTGCTAAGGACACAACATCCAGGCTGAGCTGAATGAAAGAAATAATTTGCTAACCGCAAACGAGCAAGGCTGTCATGATGGGATGCTGGATTTTGAATGAGAGTCTCTCCATCATATTAGTAGTAAGTATCATTTTTGATATTCAGCTCTAAACATACACATTGTATACCTTGATTCTTCAGATAACTTGTATAGGAATACTAAGTAACGTGAAGTATTGTCCTGCTTAAAAGACTAAAACTTGTTAGAAAACATTCAGTAGATATACCTTGGTAAATCTTAATTTACTCTTGCAGAATCATGCAAATCACTATTTTTAAAGTCGAGTGGTTTCCATTTGCATCAGATATGAACGTTTCTGTAAATTGAAGGAAGTGTTTGAATTAGGCTATGACGTTGGAATTTTTCTAAAGTATTTTCTGAGTTGATTTTTAAGGATTTCCTCCTTCTTGACATCATTGACTTAAAACATTATAGCAATGTTGATTAGGAGGGTTCTGTACTTTTCATTAAATTCCTTAAAGTCTACCCCGATGTATTTCAAACCTTTTTAAATAAAGTTCACAATTTCTTATCATGATGATAACTGCTACAAAACTAACCTATGAGAAATAAGTATATGGAATGATTCTGATTGATATTGAAAAGCTTTTCATTTCGCTTTAAAAAAACGACGCCAAGAACCCCAAATGATTTTGAGAAGAAGGAAAGGTTGAAGACAGTATTGATTGGCCCTTTTTTCCATTCTGCTCTAGCTGTCATGGCTGGGAGTGAATTTATATCTGTTTATCGACACATTCTATTGGTATGAAGAGGAAGAGTCTTTCCTGTATACACGAGTTATTCTGGGTGTAAGTAGATTTGGGTACTATGCATTAATTATCATTTCAGAAAACAAAATGCATTCTATTTCCCCCAGCTTCCCTGTTTCACTGTATCTCTTTCTTATGTCTTTATATATGGACAGTCAACACTGGCTTGGGCTCGTGCATCTGCAGTGTGCCTGAATTTTAACTGCATGCTAATTCTATTACCCGTCAGTCGAAACCTTATTTCATTCATAAGAGGGACAAGTACTGTAAGTACTAAGTTATTTGAAATAATTTCTGTTGTTATGATCTATTAATATAAGTGCTATTGAAAACAAAGATGTACTTCACTACAAAATTCCCAATAATCCTGTTTAGATTGACATGAGCTTCTTTGTAGAGAGGACACAATGGCTAAAACTGAAAATCGGAAACTGGTACATTTGATCTGTGTTTTCCTTTTGCCATTGACACCTTACATGACATTGGACTCATTGCTCAACCTTCCCCTGATCCATCTGCTTCATCGGAAGAGAAAGGCTAATGAGATTGACCTGACTCGTGAAGATGGAAGCATTACAACAGCTTGAACTATTACCATTTCTGATTAAAAGAAAATAGATACGTAGATGAGTCAAATGCCACTAAAGAAGCGTCTCTCTGAGTTTTCAGCCCAGGAAAACACAATTAGTGTACAGAGATTTTCGTATGTAAATTTTAACCCCTAGCAGACACAATGGGGCATTTCCTAATTATGTAGATTTCACTGCGTTGAGTACTTACCTGTGTTTCCTGCCCAACAGAGTAAGGCACTGTACAGAAAAATGAGATGTCAATAACCCTTCTAGACTAAATAATTTATCATATAATCATCTTCATAATTTTGTAAATATTTAGAGGTAGATGAATATAGAGCCTTTCTTTGTGTAATAAGGAATAATTTATAGACCACTTAAACCACATCACTGAGGATGAGGGTTACCATCTTCATTTTCTAAATTAGCCAATGCATGAGTCTTAGCAGGTTTATTCTAGAGTTTTGACTTCTAGCCGGGGAACTACTAACTCAGTCACTTTTATTGAGCTGGGATTCCAGCAAAGCTTGTAATAACCATTTGATTTTGCCTGTTTGACTAACTAATGGCCACTCATCTTTTGCCTCAGGTAGGCCCACCTTTAGGAATTTAGAGGCAGAGCCTGAGTCTTGCCCTCTTGACTCTCATAACACTGTTATTGCTATGATTTTCCCTGAATAAGACTTTCTAATGTTTGTTACTCTAGTGCTTCAGAGGACCATGGAGGAGGCAATTAGACAAAAATCTCAAATTCCACAAACTGGTTGCCTATGGAATAGTCATTAATGCAAGTAAGTGCTTATTATTAATTGTCTGATTAATTTTATAAAACTGCATGTTCACTTAATAGTTTTGTTTATTCCCTCCCTGCCAAAGACTCACCCTTAGGTGAAAGGAATCTTTGTCTTCCATCTGACCATGCAAACCTTAGACAAATGGATTTTTAAGTTTCTAATTTACATTCATGCCTTCTCTTCTTTACCAAGCCTTCAATTTGTCAAGGAAAAGTTTATGAAACTTCATTTTCATTTCTGAATAATTAAGCTTGTTGATAATACCATGGTAAAGACCCACTTGAAAAATAAGCACTTTGTTATTCAATATAATTCACATCAGAAATAAAATCGACCTATACTCAAAATCCCATTCAGTCATGGGAAAATGACTATCAAGTGGTATCACGGGCAATAAAAAGAAGAAAAGCAAGATCATGTGAACAAGGTTTTGAATAGTATTGAGCTAGTGGATGAAAAAGGATCTTGAAAAGATACGAAGCTTTATAGCCATACAAATTGTTATCACCATTTCTTGAATTAGAAAACAAGAGAGTTCAAGATAAAAGTGCTAGAAATTAGCATCCAAGGTCAAGGTTAAACTCTAGTCAGGAAGAAGTGAAGAGCAACAACCAACTGGCTTGTGATTTTGTTGGACAACAAAGACATTGAAATAAAAGGCTATCTGAACAATTAAGAGTTATGATTCAAGACTGTTTTCCCCAAACCAACTTAACTATAAAATGTTTTTCTCGTTTGTTTTTATCCTCTCATGCATAAAAAAAAATAGCAGAATAAAAAGAACATTCAAAACAAACGTAGATTTAATTAAGCAACAAGACGTGACAGTCGGTGCCCCGGTGCCAATTAGCACAATTTGGGGTGTGTGCTGAGACAAGTAGGGAGAGCTCCCTACTGGCTGGCTGTCTTCAACCAGCTTAAGCCAATCCAGGAAATGTTTGGAAAAGTGCTCCCGCGTTTGTTAAGAATTAAGGGTAAATCTACAGCATGTCCTAGAGAAAACCAGAGAAAGTTTGGAGGACAAAGAGCAGGGCTAATTCATCTTTGTGTTCCGAGGCCTGCAATGGTGCAGAGTATGTGTAGATGCCAATAACCTTTGATGAATGAGTAAATGCAGGGAGGAATGAAGACTCACTCGGGGAAGCAGATTTAAGCTCAGAAATGGAAGCCTTTGCCAGACCTTGAAAATTATCTAAAATGAGAATGAGGGTCCCCTGAGAGGGCTGAGTTCCCTGTTGGGGGAGATGTTCTAGTGGAATCCAGATTGCACCTTGGAAAGTGCTTCAGAGAAGGAATTCAGGGAAACTCTAGGCTTCCTTTAAAGCCTAAGAACCTTTAATTCTGTTTTAAAAGAGGAGATAAAACACAGTACCATGGCAGGAAGAATGCTCACTCTGCAATAGCTTTAAGGCGGAATTGGACTCTAAGAGAAAGTTATAAAGATATAATAGAGAGAAGGAACAAAAAACCCCCAGAGCATCAAAACATGTTAGAAAAGGAATCAAAGAATAAAGGAAAATATGTGTTATGCAATGGCTTTTTCTCCTTAAACCTTTGAGTATGTATATTTCTTCATGCAGAATCATATGTCAATAGTATATATATATATATATATATATATATATATATATATATCAGTGATGTGTGTTGAATATCTGCCTCCTGTGCCCAAGATACCATAACAGGAACTATGTATAATCTCCTGAAACTGATACAGTCAGTAATGGTTTCAGGATGGAGCGTAATTCACAGGGACAGTAGCTGACTAGAAGCAGATGACCAAGTTATTTTATACCCCTGCTACTGATGGGTTGCGTGATCTCAGCTAAGTTCCTTATGTCCTACTCCATAGAATTTTAAAAAAAAACCACCAATAATGCAGTCTATCCACTCTTATGAGATGTGCAGACTAGCTGTCAGGAGTGGACCTCTTGGAAATCTACAGTCATTTACTGCTGCCACTGCAAAGAGAATCAGATCAAGAGTAGCCTGGTGGGCAGGCTCCCATCACCAAGCCCTGCCCACTGTGCACCAGCTCATCTGTCACCACACCCCTTTGCTTTTTCCTGGCTACTGGTGGTCTCTGAGCAGGCTGTGCATTTGCCCTTGCTATTCCCTCTGTCTGAAATGCTTGCCCTCTCCTTCTTCACTGGATAAATTGTCACCATATCCAGGGCTCTGTGCTTAGCCAGCTTCCCCCTGAGCTGCCGGATCTGGGCTGTTGGGCTTCCTTATCTCTGGGCCCCAGGCACCCCTCCTACCACACGGTACAATTTCTCAGATTCTGATCACCTTAAAATGTGAGACTGTGCCTTATGCCTCTTCCCTCTCCTGGTCGCGGCACACGACCTCAACAAATCTGGTCAAACCTGCGGATGAGTAGGACAGTTGGCCAGCAGGAAAATAAGAGATAGATCACGGGATTTCTTGGGACAAGGTGCTAGATGTAAGCATTCAGGAGTTGCCAGGGAACTGGGAGCATTTTGGGGTGGACGAAAGATAGTGTGTGGGCAGCAAAGAGACTCAAAATGACGCCAGTCATCCACGATAATCAATTCACATTCTGCTCTGACAAGACAAAGCAGGATGCCTGTTCTCCTGCTTTCCCTCACAAATCCCTGGAGAGAATCAAGTCTTCTTCCTGGCCCTCTTCTCCTTGAATCCCCACTGTTTGCCAGGCTCCCAAATATCTCCCGGGGCTGTGTCTGGCTGCTTTTGAGAGCAGAGGCTCCTCATCTCCCACCGCCATGGCAACCAGCAGCCCCGCAGTTGTTTCCATTCCAGGCAGAGGCAAGAGGGTGGAGAGAGAGCGCTCTGTTTCTCCCAAACCCTGACAAAGCAATTATTACATTTCACATTGACGAAGAAATGCGGCTGGCAACTGTGCTTTTAGGGGGAGAAAAATGCTAAGCCCTGGTTTCATAGATATACCTTTGCTTTTCACACTTTGTCCTTCTGGTGTATTCACTTGGGAGCTGCTGAAAATGTCCCCGTGCTTGCTTTATTAGCATCGCCCATTATGCTGCTTTTCAAACAGCCGACCGGCTTAATAGAGGTGTGTAACCTTGGAAGAAGTGCATCCACGTCGAAGTTTGCGTGCCAGCCTCTAATTTCTCATCCGTTCCTCTATAAGTTGAACTGCAGGCTTTAATTGGTCAAATCATTAAAGGAGGTAATTAGAGCCTGGTGAAAGCAGGCTGGGGAGGAGGAGGGAAGAAGCAAACAATGGTGTCTCTAATCAAGGGCATCACCGAAAATGCAGTGACAGGAACTCTTCTTTTGGCTTCCTGCCTTCCTGCTTGCTTGCCTACGATAAGAGCTGCTGGAGCCTTCTTCAACCACTAATAAATCATTTTCAGAGCCCCATAACCTCCCTGGTATAAAAATCATAGTTTCGCAGCCTCTCTGTTCTTGTTAGTGCAGATCTTTCTGGACTCTGGCCCACAGTGGACCTTGAAGACCCTTCCAATTGAACAGTAGTACTTCAAGCCCGAGCTTCCTTCCAAGGGGCTGTGAATAGCGACCCTGGCAGCTCTGTCTGTCCCTGCAGTTGGCATCTGCTAGGTTCCAGGGGTGGATAATGACTCACAGGCAGCTCCTGTGCATTGATTAGTTTGTAAACCTCAAGAAACACAATAGAGACAGGCTGAGAGAAGTGACCTCAGAATCGGGATGCTGAGAAAAAATGATTTGGGGGCCCCACCACAGAGAAAAATCCCGGAGGCCCAAACGCTTTCAGACCTGATCCCAAAGGGATGGTTGCTGATATAGTTCTGCTTGAGGCACGGAGAGTTCCAAGTAGGTGTCTCCCCTCTCTTGCCTCACACAATTTAATGTGATTTTCAGATGACTGGCATGCACAGAGTGCCAGAGAATATGTATACCCTTGCAGAAATAAGACCACAAATTTGAGAATTTGGGGCCAAATTCTGGCTGTAAGAAACACAGCCAGAACTTGTCCCTGGGTCCTTCTTTCTAAAGGTTGCTTAATTAGGAGGTGACTAACTCCAAAATGACTGTTATCACTGACAAGCAGGCAGAGAGATAGCATAGAACTGACCACACTTCCAAGATTCTCCCTCAATTATGCTCCCTTTGATCTCCTGAAAAAGAAAAAGAAGGAAAGAAGGGATAAAAAGGAACTTTCTCAGGGCAACTGGCTCTAATTGTAGCCTTTATGAATTTTCTTTTTTTGTTCACTCTTCAATAAAACTCATTATTTGAACTCCAAAGTTCACACAGCAATTAAATGTGCATTTGTAGTGTGTCCAAGATTGCAGCTCTTTTTAACTGTAAAAAATATTTTGGTAAGAAAAAATAAGACTGAGCCATAGCCTTATTTAACATGGAACTCGGGTGGGTTCTGCAAATGCATACCTTGGGATCTTCCAAGCGATCGGTAGAAGGTCCCCTGAGACGCCATCAGGAGAGAACCCGTGTAGCTGGTAACACAGGATTTGCCATAAGACTGAAGAAGCTCCTTTCAGACAGTGTTGATTTTTAAAATGTTTTAAAATGGTAAGTTTCATGTTTGCTCTCATATTGGACTACAGCTCCCTTTCAGATGACAAATGTTCCCAATTAACTTCAAATGGAGACACAGGAGCCAGACAGCTGGAAGGGAGCCTAGGTATCATGGTTTACACCCCTTTTACAGATGAGAAAACAGGGACTAAAATAAGTTAAGTGACTGAGACATATCCTCTTCAGTATTTTCTTTCCCACATGCTCATCCCAAATCTAGTAACATGATTTTGATGACTAAGAAAGAAAAAATAAAATCGTGTCACTATTTTATCATATACTTGAAGCAACTGTCACGGTAAACATAGATAGCACAGCTATTCATATTAAAATAACTAAAACATATAAATGGAAGAATAAAAAATATAATGTCTGAAAAAGAACAAAATCCATCTCTCCCTTGATATCTATCAAGTCCCAGCAGCCCTGGATTTGGTAGCTGGAATACCTTTGGTTCCAAGGCACGATCACAATAAAATCAGGGTACAATCTAAGAGAAAATGGATCCCCAGGTGGCTCAGTGGTAAAGGGTCCACCTGCCAATGCAGAAGACGCAGGAGATACAGGTTCAACCCCTGGGTCAGGAAGACCCCCTGGAGAAATGGCTCCAGAATTCTTGCCTGGAAAATCCCATGGAGAGAGGAGCCCGGCGGGCTACAGTCCGTGGGGTTGCTAAGAGTCAGTCATGACTGAGGAACTGAGCGTGCGCACAGGCACCCCCGCGGCTGTGCTGTGCTCAGTCGCGTCTGACGCTTTACGACCACATGTACTCTAGCCCCCCAGGCTCCTCTGTCCATGGCATTTCCAGGCAAGAATACTGGAGTGGGTTGCCATTTCCTTCTCCAGGGTTCAAACCTGTGCCTCTTGCATTTCCTGCCTTGGCGGGGGGATTCTTTACCACTGTACCACCTGAAAATAAAACAACATGGAGATGGCTGGAGAAATGAAACATTTAAGATGTGAATTTTAAAGTACTTAGAAAAAAATGGGAAGAATAGCTTTCAATACATTCCCTAAAGAGCTACCTTGTGAAAAGCATCTTGGGTTTTCATACTCGACCTCATGAATTTCTTCAGACATGTTATGGGAAACCTGGCAATAGGAATAGATGAAGAGCTCAATACCTTTGCTCATTCAATACATGTGCTTAAATTTAGTTTATCAGTGCCAAATGTTCATGTGGAAATCAATCTAATAGAAAGTAGATTGTGACCAACAGCTCATCACGTGGGAGAAAGAAGCTATAGAATGTAGACTACAAAAGACCTAGATTTTACCCTGTGTTCCTTTTCTGACCATCACATGTAGGTTACGTAATGGTAAATACATCACTTAATTTGGGGCTTGAAGCTCAGTGTCTATTTCTGTAAAATGGGAATAACTCCTCTCTCTCTGGTGTGCTTTAGTCCACAGAGGGAGAGTGGAAGAGAGGCATGAGCAGAGGCTGAGGGTGAGGGATAAAATGCAGACGAGGATCACATCCACCTTCAAAGAAGACTCCAAAGATAATGATCAGTCACCAGTCTTAGGAGCTCTTTGACTCTAGATAGAGACACCAAGTGAGCTATTCAAAGAGTCTAGCTAAGCCCTTAGGAGAAATTCATCTTCAGTAAAGTATAGCAATTATTGATTAGGGAAAAGAAGCAATATAACTTAAAGGTCAAAAGATCAGGCTCTGGCAGAAGCAGAGTTTTATACTACCGTTTCCATCAATGGACTACAGGTCTCTTAATTTATTCAACGCTTATCTGTAAAATGGAAATAAGACTAATATTTGAGGATTACATGAGATCATATGCCTAAAGAATTTATAACAGCATTTGGAGTATAACAAGTATTCAATATATGTTAGCTAGGGAAAAGATTACTTGTTCTTCAAAACTTTAAGATAATTGTCAGAAAACAGCTATTAAAAAATACTAGACAATGTTTATGTTGAACTAAGAAAATAGTTTCCTTTTTATATACAACATATTGCAAGAGACTGCTGCCAGGTAAGCTTTTCTAGCTCCATGGATGCTGGGACCAAACAAGGCAGCCCCTTCAGAGACATGGCTGCATGTGTTGACAATTAGAACATTTAAGGAAAGACACTACCTCTTGGGTGCTCACCTCACTAAATCCATAAGGAGTTAGTCAACATCATAGGCTCAGAAAGACTGTCACGTGCTTTGCATTCTTAAGTAAAATCTTCAGCCAAAAGTATATTTGGATTTATTTCCAACTTAAAGCCTGTAGAAAAAAGTGCAAAAATACATATTAGTGGAGAAAATGCTACTCTAACAATGCTGCACGTAGATTGTCTGGATCTTTCTCCCCTTCTGTAACCTCACTCTGCAAATCATCACTAAGGACACGCAAGCTCAGCTGCTTCAGTCGTGTCTGACTCTCTGTTACTCCATGGACTGTAGCCCACCAGGCTCCTCTGTCCATGAGATTCTGCAGGTAAAAATACTGGAGTGGGTTGCCATGCCCTTCTCCAGGGGTTCTTCCTCACCCAGGGACTGAACCCGAGTCTCCTCTGTCTCCCCCATTGGCAGGCATATTCTTTACCACTGAGCCATCAGGGAAGCCCTTACTAAAGACAGGCTGGTGCTAAGCAAGTGACAGGTGTTGAGATTTCAAGATGATCAAGTCTTGAGGGGTCAAAATCCATCAAGCAATGCAGGTAAAAGATCATCAGAGCTATAATATCTGGGAAATGTCATCAAGGCATCATCTATGCCTGCCGAACGGAAGAATGCTTGAGAAAACAACTTTTGAGTTGGGTCTTAAAACCGGAAGACTGCTTTGCAGGGCAAAAAAGGGAATGGCTCTGCCAAATGGAACTCAGATGACAGAGAGAAGAGGGCAAATAGGAGATGACGTTTCTAAATATATCCGCTACTAGAGCCAAATGCCTCCGACTTCACAGAACCCCTGCTGTTTCCTTTTCCCTCGCCCCCCTCACCCACTCCAGTGTTCTTGCCTGGGAAATTCCATGGAGAGAGAAACCTGGTGGGCTACAGTCCATGGGGGCACAAAGAGTCGGACACGACTGAGCTGCTAAACAACAACCACACCTCAACTCACATTGCACAACCACGGTTGACCCCAGAATTCACCCACAACTGTAGAGACTTAGAATAGTAGAAACCTCTGTGACTTTTCCCTGTGGAGGCAGGGAAAAAAAAAAAAAAGATGTCAACTGGGAAATCACCTATCCTCTGAGTAGTGAGCTCTCATTTCACACTTGAATCTGATCTCAATGGCAAGTATCATCTGGCCACCCAGTAGGGCTCCCATTGGCAGGAAGAGCCTCAGGATATTCTTGTCTGAATGTTGGGGCTGCTGGCATCCCCATAGATTTCAGAAGACAAGAAAGTAGCACCGGGCATAGACTCCTTAGGCCAGATGATGCTGTGATCTGATTTAGACATCACCAGTTCCCAGAATTAGAAAACTAAAATTTCTTCTAAGAATATACTAAGAGGTTTAGTTTCATAAATATTTATTTTGGTCCACTGGGAATAACACATGTAAGTATATGTGTGTACGTGTACATATATGTGTATGTATATATATATATTCACTAAAATGTATAAAGTAAGAATAAAAAATATAATGTCTGAAAGAGAACAAAAACACCACTGTCTCTTCTGGTATCTACATCATATGTTATATGCGTATATATAAGTGTGTTTGATATATAGTATTCTAGAACAATACTTTCTGATTTCTTGGGAAAGAAGAGATGTGTGTGTTTGTGTATCTTCTTATATATATGTATAGGGTGGAATATATATATAATTAGCTTGTATATCATAATATCTATTCTATGTCCAGAATGATTATACATTTATAATTAAATTATGGTGAATTGAAATTTACTTTATGTCTTAATATAGTTAAAATGAATATGGTGATGGGTTGCACAGCCAAATTAAAAAAAAAAAAGAATGTGCTGAATCATACAGTATCTTCAAAAGTATTCAGTTCATTTCATTCAAGACACTAGGAAAGATGCACAAATTACTCTTCCTTGGAGGTTACAAAAACCAGAACAGAGAAACTTGACCAGGTAGAACTGAGTTTTTGAGTAACCTCAAAGGAAGACATTAACATGGTCCCTGTTAGTGTCACCCCCTACTCACGAGTGAGTGAAGCCACTCAGTCGTGTCCGACTCTTTGCAACCCCATGGGCTGTAGCCCACCAGGCTCCTCCATCCATGGAATTTCCCAGGCAAGAGTACTGGAGTGGGTTACCATTTCCTTCTCCAGGGGACCTTGCCAACCCAGAGAATGAATGCAGGTCTCCCGCACTGCAACCAGGCACTTTGCTGTCTGAGCACCAGGGAAGTAACAGCAAAGGAAGAAATTAACGTGGTGCCTGTTCCATGTCGTCCACTGCCCACAGCCATCCACGTCGTGGCGCATTTGTTTAACCTGGAGCACTACTTCTGGAGCCAGTCACCAGAGGCAGAAGGACTTGTGGCCGCACTTTCCAAACTTGGTGACAGCCCAAATGAGACCTATCTCAACCCCATCCGGACCTTCCACACAGTGAGTTCTTGCATGTCACATCGTTTCTCATCCCCTAAATCCTTCCTTTTCTGATCCCTTTATAAGGAATCCTGTATTTCAAAAGCTTTTGATGATAATTTTTAAAAAGCTAGAGAGCCTGTTTCTGCCGAATGTTAACATCAATTTCACCTTTTAAAAGAAGTTCTTTTGCCATCATCGTTGCTAAGAGGTTATGAGCAAGAAAACTTGATGCCACTTAATTAGTTTATAGCAAAAGTAAATAAATAAATGCACCTAAACAAGGAATGAAATAACCTATTAAACCTTACTTTAAGTTTTTAAAGTAGCTCATGATTAGATATTTTTTGCCAATATTAGAATCATAAAGAATGTGAAGTGCCATCTAAATTCAGGGCTGATGAATTGGATGTCTTTATTTTCAGTTTGCAAATTGTTTTCTGGATTGCTTTTCCTGTGTCATTTTTGGCACACAAATGACTAGCCAGTTTGCCAAATCTGATGCTGGACAGAGCAGCAAATTCTGAGACCTGCATGGCCAGTGACATCATTAATGCTAATTAGTTGTGTGTACATGTAAGAAACAAAAAGAAAACCCAATGTGTAGCCTCAGAAATCCTCCTGAAAAGACATTTCTCTCCTTTAATTCACCCCCTACCTCTGTTTTCCTGGTTGATCTAAACTTTTGCCATGTATTGCCTATCATATTGGAAAATGTATCCTGCATGTTGACCAAGATCAAAAATCTGTATTGTCCAAGAAGAGCCCAAGACAATACTCTCCAAAATGGAAATTCCTCCAATACTGTCTGGGCCACCTCTTTAAGTGACCCTTTTGCCCATTTAGCCTTACTTGAAGAAGCAATATTCAAAGTCTCTTTCTGGGGAAATTCTTCCATGTCATGTCTTCTAATTATCCTACAGTGATCTTGAAAATCAGGCCACTGATCTATTAGAGCTACATTTTTCTTAGCTGACAATAATTAGAAGCTACAGAAGCCCTAAGCCTATGGGAATGGAATGCCTTTGGTGTACTTATTGGAGCTGCAGGATTTATCTGGGCACCTACTGGGGTTAACTCTGTCCCCCATTAAGGCTCTGGGAAATCCGTTGTGATACATAACCAAGAATAAATCTCAAGATTTTGAAGAGACTATACAATTAATTGTATTTATTACAAATACTTTTAAAGTAATTTGAAGCAAATTAAACATGATTAAGCTACTCCCCATATGGCTATTTCAAAATTTTAAAGGCAATATACTATGTAAGTACTAATTAAGGTCAAGAAACCTTCTAATCTAGGATATTTAGAGAAAGATGGCTACCCATAACACAACATGTACATTATAGAGCATTTCTAATGAGACACAGAGGAATTGTTTTAGATGATCCCTTGCAACTCAAACCAGTCTATAAATATGTCACAAGAAGGGGGAAGTGGGGATTTGCTTTAATAAGCAAAGAATGATTTGAAATTAGCACACCATGTGATATCAACGGATTTCTAAAATGCCTGAGTACACTGGGGAAAAAAAAAAAGAGTCTTTTAAATGTTTTAGACATAACCCTTTCAATTTTATTTCCACTGTTTGCTCTACAAAGGAAAAAGTAAACAACAGAGAAGTCCCTGTTTAAATTACCTCAAGATCTCAAAGCGGCCCAAATCAATGAGATTTTACTGGCAAAAAATACAGCGTGCATTTATGGAGCTCATGGTTGTCTCAAAGATAGCAATACAGTGTGTGAATACTAATGACTTGACCAGAATATGGGAAACTTCCAATAAAACAAAATGTTTTAAGATTCATATTCTGAAAAGCTATTTAACTATCCTCTACACTAAAAGGTCAGAATTCTGGCCTTGTGGCAGGGTCTGTCTGATAAGAATAGCTGTATCTTTATTGATCACCTAGGATTTACAAAGCCTCAGCCTCTTGAGGTGGCATGAAAGAAATGCAAGTCATGGTCCTTCCAATTAAAAATCTAGAGCAAGGGATAACTGCCAGGGGAACACAGTGTGCAGCTGCTTTATTGGGGATGCCCCTGAGGGACCTCTCCAGAAAAGTGTTTATTAATGTTAAGATGCAATTAAGCATGGTGAATCTCATTTTTATTTTAAAAATTAAAAACCTGAAACTTGGTGTGTTTTTTTTTTTTGCAGTATTGTATCCTAAAATGCATTTTCATATATTGTCCTAATTATAATTCAACATCATCAACTTTGGCATGCTGGCTGATTTATACAGATGGGGAAAAAGTAGTTAACAAAATGACATTGGACAAAATTTGAGCCTAGTGAATTCCACCTTCAGGTGGCAGAGGAAAGGATAAGGAAGTCCCCTGTTAGAAGTGTATGGGGACCCTTCCCAAGGTTAATGTGCTTCTGACTAGTACATTTTGAATCGCTCCCTGTTTGGATTCTCAAATGTTGATCCTAAAATGGAAAAACAGACCTGAGACATTAATGCGATGCTGTTTGTTTTTTTAGAACACAATCACTGAGTTGCTAACTACAATCGCAGGCATTACTGGCCTATTGATCTCTCTGGCTTTGATCTTGATCATGACCTCTTCCACCGAACTCATCCGGCAGGTGTCCTATGAATTGTTCTGGTACACGCACCATGTTTTCATCATCTTCTTTATCGGTCTGGCTATCCACGGAGCAGGGTGAGTCCTGATGGCACTTAGTGAGTATGATTTTATCTCTGTGAATCTCAGAATAGTCTTAGAAAGTCTCTTAGATGGAGGAGCATGACAGGCGGGACAGATGGGCACAGAGAATGTGAAAAAGCAAATTCACTGTGCCAAACACAGTGTATTTTTTAGTTATGCTGGGAAAAAAGCAATATAGATGGTTAAGGACTTCATTTTTTCTAACCAATTCTGTTGGGGAATCTGGACAGGTATATGAGAATTTTAATGAATGCTGGATAACAGTAGATCTATATTTTATTTAGAATCTATTTCCACAATCCAATTTATATGGGAATCCTTGGGATATATATTTCTGATACTCAGATTTTACTTTTGCTGGGCTAAAATAATCCATTAGGAAACCCAGTGTGGTGGAGGGACAGAGTGTGAGATGACCAACCTGATCTACGTTGTGCCACTAGTCACCAGAGTGACCATTTGCAAGCCATTTCAGTTTTTTGAATCTCAGTTTCCCCATCTGGCATCTAGGATTCCTTTTTGCTCAAACACCCCATAAAACGCTGTTCTGGCATTCAACACCCACCTGATACTCTTAATTCCTTCATCAGGAAGCTTTATCAGAGTAGCATCATCTGAAATATAGGACCTTCGAAGATAGTGTTTTTAAGTCTTTACATGTTACCAAAACTGTGGAGGAGGCAGTGATCAAAACTATCCCCAAGAAAAATAAATGCAAAAAGGCAAAATGGTTGTCTGAATAGCTGTACAAAAAGCTGAGAAAAGAAGAGAAGTGAAAGGCAAAGGAGAAAAGGAAAGATATAATCTGAACGCAGAGTTCCAAAGAATAGCAAGGAGAGATAAGAAAGCCCTCCTCGGTGATCAGCGCCAAGAAATAGAGGAAAACAATAGAATGGGAAATACTAGAGATTTCTTCAAGAAAAAGATACAAAGGGAACATTTCATGCAGAGATGGCACAATAAAGGTTAGAAATGGTCTGGACCTAACAGAAGCAGCAGAAATTAAGACGAGGTGGCAAGAATATATAGAACTATAAAAAAAAATCTTAATGACCTGGATAATAATGATGGTTGATCACTCACCTAGAGCCAGATATCCTGGAGTGCAAAGTCAAGAGGGCCTTAGGAAGCATCACCAAGAACAAAGCTAGTGGAGGTGATGGAATTCCAGCTGAGCTATTTCAAATCCTGAAAGATGATGCTGTGAAAGTGCTACACTCGACATGCCAGCAAATTTAGAAAACTCAGCAGTGGCCACAGGACTGGAAAAGGTCAGTTTCCACTCCAATTCCAAAGAAGGGCAATGCCAAAAACTATTCAAACTACTGCACAATTGCACTCATTTCACACACTAGTAAAGTAGTGCTCAAAATCCTCCAGGTTAGGCTTCAACAGTACGTGAACCAAGAGCTTTCAAATGTGCAAGCTGGATTTAGAAAAGGCAGAAGAACCAAAGATCAAATTAGCAACATCTGCTGGATCACAGATAAATCAAGAGAATTTGAGAAAAACATAAACTTCTACTTCATTGAGAACGCTAAAGCCTTTAACTGTGTGGATCACAATAAACTGTGGAAAATTCTGAAAGAGATGGGAATACCAGACCGCCTTACTTGCTTCCTGAGAAATCTGTATGCAGGTCAAGAAGCAACAGTTAGATCAGGACGTGGAACAACAGACCGTTTCCAAATTGGGAAAGGAGTACATCAAGGCTGTATATTGTCATCCTGCTTATTTAACTTGTATGCAGAGTACATCATGCGAAATGCCAGACTAGATGAAGCACAAGCTGGAATCAGGATTGTCGGGAGAAATATCCATAACCTCAGATATGTAGATGACACCATCCTTATGGCAGAAAGTGAAAAAGAACTAAACAGCCTCTTGATGAAAGTGAAAGAGGAGAGTAAAAAAGGCTGGCTTAAAACTCAACACTCAACAAACTAAGATCATATTATCTGGTCCCATTACTTCATGGGAAATAGATGGGGAAACAGTGGAAATAGATGGGGAAACAGTGGAAACAGTGTCAGACTTTATTTTCTTGGGCTCCAAAATCACTGCAGATGGTGGCTGCAACCATGAAATTAAAAGACACTTGCTCCTTGGGAGAAAAGCTATGACCAACCTAGACAGCATATTAAAAAGCAGAGACATTACTTTGCCAACAAAGGTCCATATAATCAAGACTATTGTTTTTACAGTAGTCATGTGTGGATGTGATAGTTGGACCATAAAGAAGGCTAAGAATTGATGTTTTTGAACTGTGGTGTTGGAGAAAACTCCTGAGAGTCCCTTGGACAATAAGGAAAGCAAATCAGTCAATCCTAAAAGAAATTAGTCCTGAGTATTCATTGGAAGGACTGACGCTGAAACTGAAGCTCTAATACTTTGGCCACCTTGTATGGAAAAAAAAAAATGATGCATTGGTGAAGACCCTAATGCTGGGAAAGATTGAAGGCAGGAGGAGAAGGGGATGACAGAGGATGAGATTTTGGATGGTGTCACTGACTCAAGGACATGCATTTGAGCAACTCTGGGAGATGGTGATGGATGGGAAAGCGTGGAGTGCTATAGTCCACAGGGTCTCAAAGAGTCAAACATGACTGAACAACAACAACAAACTAGTTTGTCCCATATTAATTATTCCATAAATTGATGTTTTTTCCCATGTTAAAATTTTAAAGCATATTCATATGCATATAAACAATGTGACCCCAACAACAGTCCTGTCCAATGAAGATGGTGCTGGTATTCCCATTTCATAAGGAGGAAATAGATGCTCAGAGGGTTAAGTGATTCACTCAAAATCCAAGGACAAGTAAATGACAGAGTCAGATGCAAGACACTGGCTTTCAGACAACCCACCCTTTAGTGGTAACAAGCCCTGGAGATCAGTCTCTACTTACATGAATAAAACATTCCTCCACACTTGTGAGAATGTGACTGGTGATATTGCAAAGCCCTGCATGGCTTGCCAGAAGCTCCTCTTCGGTTACTCACACTCACTGGATGCTCTTTCCTGCACCCATTCTCCACCCCCTAGCTGCTGCTGAGTGCAGGGCGCTGGTCTCAGAGGTGGGCTCTGTTTCTGCCCAGGTCTGGAAGTGCAAGCACATGGCGACAGAGACTGGATGGCGGGCCAAAAAGGTCACACATCTCGTGGGGACTGTGGCTGCCGTGTGGGGCCCTCTGGCAGTTCTTCTCAGTTTGCACCTCCCAGCAAGTCAGCTGCCTCCTCCGACTGCCCACCTCATCCTAGATGCACCCCCAAGCTTAGCCTCCCCTTCTTGCAGGGGGTTTCTGTGTACCTTCTACTGGCTCTGCCCAGTTAAGAGCTTCCCCATCATCCATTAGCTTGTCCAACACACAAACACAGAAGGAAAAATTGCCCCTGGCAGCATATTTAACCCTAAACCAACTGGCCATCCCTCGGCTAGTCTTTAGAAACCTAGTCAGTCAGTGTTCACGTTGATGCTGCTGCTTGGCTAAGGGCTTTCTAGCCTCTTTTAACTTTAAAATAGCTGCACTTGACTCTCCTGAATGTGTCATCCTTCACCCTGACTGTTTGTATTTGGGGGATGGGGTGGGTGGTATGTAGTCCCCAATCCTTCCACCCCAAAGGCTGTCAGACCTTCCTTTCTCTCTGAGTTCTTCCGCTGATGCCAGAGTGTTAACCCCTGGAGTTCACCTGAGAGCTCTTCATAATTCACGTGCGTCTAGAAGACCTCTTCACAAAAATTATGCATGCATCGCCCTGATCCTTCCTCCTCGGCATTCACTCCGTGGTGCATTGTAGGAGCACAAGAGGATTTCAATGGGCAGTGTTTCACTGGAGATATTTTTTAATATCCAAATAACATTTCACAAGATGAAATTTTTTTTTTTTCAGTCATTTTAACTTAGTTGAAAGGCTTATTTTGGGATAAGGGCCTCATTTAATCTTCTCAGCTTGAAGTATTCTACAGCTACTGTTTACAGCAAAAAGTAATTTGCAAATTCTATACAAAAATGCCAAGTAAAGTAGGATTATTGCAATGTGTTAAAGCCCACTAATCTTCTTATTATGGGGTGGCATAGATGAAGACATAAAAAGTTTAAAATTTTTTAAAAAGATGCTTACTGCATTTGAGAAATGTTCTCAGGTCCCTTGGGATACAAGATGAATTGTCTGAGGCCTGAGAAGGAAGGTGTTAAAATTTACAGATTCTTTGCGTCTGGCTTCTGTATTTTATTCACCCTTCCAATGTCTGGGCATCATTTGCTCATGGGAGATTCACAGATAGTTTTGCTCATCTAACTCAAAGGGATGTTATCAAGTTTGGATGACTTCCATAAAACAGACTAGGACAAAGCCCAGGATGGCAGTTCTCCAGCCCACTTCCAAGGGCGTTGCTGCACCCTCCTCCCAAACAAAAGGGGATGTGTTACTCCACGGCTACCCAGGACCTGAGTAGCCTAGTGTGATGCTAAGCACACACTAAAGCTTAGTGTGATGCTAAGCTTTCTCTGCAAGGATAAACTCATGTATTTTACTCACAAACACCTAGGAAGTGAGCAGCGCCTAGGTTGTATGACCTCAGTACCCCATGCGTCACAGCCTGTGCACCAGTAAATAAAGGAAGGAATTTGCCCCGAAGCAAATTCCAGGGTCAGTTGATACCACATCTGTAGGAAATCTAATATAGCAGGATCGCAGGATTCTTCAATATCATCTTAAAAGGCACATTTTACATCGACCTATTTGGACCGCATCTAATACTAAGCCTGCTCTGGGTCCCTGGGTGGACACATACCATTATTCAAGGCACTTCTTTTGACTTCCTCACTTGACAACTTGAAGGTGCTCAGAAACAAACCAGGAAGGGAAGAAGTTCAATAAATTTGCGAAAGACCCAAATAGTACAGTTAGCCAATTAGCCCAAATCAGCAATCAGGACAAGATGTAACCTAATTAGATTCAACAGTCTACAAAAGGATGTGTTCAAACAATTTCCTTCATTATGAATTCTCTAATGTAGACACTTTCAATTTAACACAGGATACCACCGAGGGGCACTTCTTTTCTGGGCTCTTCAAAGTTGCTTGAAGCTTCTTAAATTCCTATTTTTAAAGAAGCTCAGGGAAATGCACCCCAGCCCAGGTTGCAAGACAGTGAAAGTGTTATTGTAGAGTCCATCATAGTCTATGTATTTGTGGCAATCACAAGGCACAAAATCACTTTCAAATCTAAGGGCTTTATTATTATTATTCTTTTTAATAACAAGCCGGATTGTTCGAGGCCAAACCCCCGAGAGTCTCCTGCTGCACAACATCGCCTTCTGCAGAGACCACCTGGAGGAATGGCAGGCCCGGTGCCCTGTGCCTCAATTTTCTGGCAAGGAACCTTCGGTAAGAATGAGCCCAATCCAGAGAGTTGATGTGGAGTGGGAGGTGGGGGGGGGGGTTCAAGATTGGGAACTCATGTACACCTGAGATGAAAAAAATAAAAATTAAAATTAAAAAAAAAAAAAAAGAAGAAGACTCTTTAGCAAGATGTGTATAAGAGACAGACCTAGACCACATATTTAAAAGCAGAGACATTACTTTGCTGACAAAGGTTCATCTAGTCAAAGTTATGGTTTTTCCAGTCATCATGTACNGGGGGGGGGGTTCAAGATTGGGAACTCATGTACACCTGAGATGAAAAAAAAATAAAAATTAAAAATTAAAAAAAAAGAAAGAAAGAAAAACAACAACAAAAAAGAATGAGCCCAGGAGCTTTTAAAAATAGCTGTCACTACAGTTAAAATAGCTAGAGCTTTTATATGCTTGAAAAAAAGAACAGCCCATGTCACCACGAGACAAAGCCAACTCTTTATTAAGAGTGCTAACGGAGGACTCGAGTTATGGATAATTTCAAGAGAGATCCCCTGCCAAAAGCACTCTTTCGTTTTGAAACGTGTTCTTCCACTTACATTTAAATATGGATGTCTGAGAGCGTGGGATTCAGAGCCCCGCACACACAGCCCTGTCTCTGGAGGAGTCAGAAAGCGGTGGGCTCACCACCCTCTGCTCTCTGCACACTCGGCTCCCTGATGCCCTGGGCGACTGCCCACTCCATCCTGAGGACTAAGAGCATCCGTTCTCAACGAATGTCTGGCAGTGCCCAGGTGAAAATCAGGCCACCTTTGCAAGCTTGCCTTCTTTCTTTCCACAGCTTACGAGACAGAAAGAAATTGAAAGTACATACATTTACTTCCTCTTCTAATTAAGCTTCTATTCCTGAAATAATGACAATATTAGACCAAAATAGATTTAATTAGAGTAGATAACAGTGTCCACAAAATCTCAAAAGTAAGATTTCCTGAGTATGCTGTCAGGATGACAGTTGATGCCATGCTGCTGCTGCTGCTGCTAAGTCACTTCAGTCGTGTCCAACTCTGTGTGACCCCATAGACGGCAGCCCACCAGGCTCCCCCGTCCCTGGGATTCTCCAGGCAAGAGCACTGGAGTGGGTCGCCATTTCCTTCTCCAATGCATGCATACATGCTAAGTCTCTTCAGTCGTGTCCCACTCTGCAACCCCATGGACAGCACCCCACCAGGCTTCTCTGTCCCTGGGATTCTCTAGGGAAGAATCCTGGAGTGGGGTGCCATTTCCTTCTCCCAGTTGATAGCATAGATAAGTAGAAATGAGAATTTTCTTCGGTCTCCTCATGTGTCTAAGAACAGTGCAAACCTTGGGACAGTTGGGTAACGCGTAAAAGAAAGTGAATGAAGCCAGCAGATTAAAACAAGGAGGAAACAAGGGACAAAAAAGTGCATGGTGTGCTCAGTCGTGTCTGACTCTGTTGCGACTCTATGGGCTATAGCCCCCAGGCTCCTCTGTCTATGGGATTTCCCAGGCAAGAACACTGGAGTAGGTTGTTATTCCCTTCTCCAGGGGATCTTCCCCACCCAGGGATTGAACCCGCATCCCTTGAATCTCCTGAATTAGCAGGCAGATTCTTCACCCTGAGCCACCTGGGAAGCCAAAAGATATTTAAAAATCAGATAATAGTACATAAATGGTGAGGATTCAGGAAATTAAATCATCAGCATATGAAGAATATAATGACTGACTTTTTCAAAAATCCTCAACTCTATTAAATTAAGCACTGGATTTTAAGGATGGAAACTGCTAGGAGGAATGTTTAAAACCAAAAGAAGTGGAATAGATGTGCCTATTAGACTGTGGTTCTTTTAATGGCCAGTATAGATTGTCTCTGTCTTAAACTCAACTATCGGGAGCCACTACCCAGCCTGCATATTAATGAGGAGCATGAATGCCTCTCTCAAATGTTCAGCTACAGTGTCTCCATAAAAAAAAATCAATACTCTCCCACACCTCGTGAATACAGACTAGAGCCTGCTCCCAGCAGCATTTGCTGACATTGATTGTCGTGAGGAGCAGGCACGTACCCACCTCCCTGCTCACTCTCCCCTGCTCTATCTACCTCCTTGCACACCCAAACTCGTGTTACCACTCTTTCCCATTATTTTCAGTGGGTCCTGATTCGAAGCGTGTGTGGGCTGTGCAATTACCGCTTGGCTGAGCTGTACAATATTCTTTCTGTTGTCTGAGAGACACCGAATCCAAAAGGCATCCCAAGGACAAGGAAGGGTTCCTGCTCCTCACTGCGCCACACCTTCCCTGCCTGCGCAGGCCTCCGCCGCTTCCTCTCTGGCTCTCTTGACTCACTGCGTTTTTATGGTGCTTTTTTCAATAGAATATTTCTCAGTTCACCTTTAGGGGTGCACCTACGCTCCCACTCCTCCCAAAGCTGATACTGCTGAGAGCATCACCTTTACAAACTGAACTGCTCCAAGGAACCAATTGTATTATTATTTCACAATCCCCTTTTCCCCTACTTGTCTCCCTTTCTTCCCAAACTCACAGACACATGCTGCAAGACTCCAGACTCTAGAATTCCTCATGCCATCCATCTCAAAAGATACCTGGTCTTTCTTAGCCTGTTTCATTTAACTGCAGCTTTAACAAATAATAATAATGACGTCTGGCACTTTTTAATTACTAAGGAATGATGTCAACCGTATAGGGAAAAGCTTTAGCTGAGGTAGAGTTAATACAGCAAAGTCTTGCCAAGTAGCTGTTATATACTTGACATTGCGTTAGATGCAAGATTCAAGGATGTGGTTCCCACCCCCTGGAAATCCTATTGTCTCAAAAAAGAGGCCATTCATAAACACACACATAAAATAAAATCAAAGCCAGCATGTTCTTATTTTCTGGTAGGAATGAAAAACCAGGAGTGAAAGTGGAAGAAACAAGTTTCATTACTGCGGCTTTTAAATCAACATGGTTTTATTTCTACCATAAAATACTCACTGTGCCGTGACTTTCTCAGTATTTTTTAGAGAAGAAAATATAATGCTAAAAATCCACAGAGTCTCTTAACATTAAAGAAACTTAGATACTAAATAGCCCTGGCCCTTTATTTATTAGATGGAAAAATTGAGATCCAAGGAGTTTTCGTGTCTTACCTATGGTCACAGGGGGGCACTCCAAGCAAAATCACATCAAGGAGCCAGAACTTCTCACGCTCTGGCCATGAACTTTCACCTCTATGCTCTTCAGCATTCATTTTGAACCTTTGGCCTTTTCCCACTCCTCATTTTGCCAGCTCTCTGCTCTTATCCACAAGTATATGCCCCCAACATTGTATTCACCTCTCTGAGCAAAGTTGAAACAGTTTAAGAGCTTGGAGGGAACACAAATAATAATTTGCTTCAACTCTCCCATTTTATAAGGCAGAAAAGCTGAACGTAAAAGGACCCAAGATTTTCCTAAAGGCATAGGATAAGGGAGGGTAATCCCGAGACCAGAACCCAGGTCTTCTGAGACCCATTCCAAGACTCACCTCGTCACATGTCCCTCCTGCTCTGGGCTGTCCCTTCTTGTTTTCACTTGCTCTTGCCTATCCTGGTCATCCCTGTTGGGAAATATACCTTTAAATATTCATCTCTGGCCATCTTCTCCTCCATCTCTAATTTCCAGGGGTTCCAAGAATATCACAGTATAACTAAACTAGGCTCTCTCCTCCTGGAGCAATTTATACACTAGACAGAGATAGAGGGGAGGATTAATAGCTTACATCCACCTTCCTGACCAGCCATACAAAGAAAAGTAATCCATTCCATTCCATCAACATGGAAAAAGCAGAGACCGTGATTGACTTGGCACCAACAGAAGGGAGTGTGTGATGTCTCAAACTTTCTACAATGGATGTGGAAGATGATTTGTAAAAATACATAGAGACTATGGGAGTGTTTTTTTTTTTTGCAAATCTCTAAGTTCATACAGAAAGAATTGCATCCTTGCTATCCTTTCTGTAAATATCCAAGCCTATTCTCAAAATACTTTCTGGTTCATTCAAGCATAAGAGACCTAAGGATGCACTGCTTTGGTCCATCCCCATCCTTCATGTCTATCCCTTCCTGCCTTTTCCTTTACTCTGATCATCATGCCCACCTCACCCACAGCATAGGTGGACAAAAGGTTTTATTCTCTCGGCTATTCTGAACACATTGCTGAATCCCACTGAGGCAGAAAAGAATAAGTGGGTCAAATTGCTTTGTGTTGCCTCCATAAATGGAGCCTTTATCAGGCAAACAAGAGGCTCCCAGGGAAAAGCCACAGAAGGTTGATGTAGGTGAGAAAAGGCGCCATGCAAACAGACCTAGAAATAAACAAAAGAGCTTCGAAGAAACAAGGAAGATAACAAGAGCAAAAATAATGCTGAAGGGCTGGTGACCCGCCACAGACAGACAAGGCAGAGAAGGATAGTAAGCAGGGCAATAATGAGGAAGGAAGATGACGAGTCGGTCAGTGAAGGTTTAGTGACTATCTGTGTTCAGGAGAAAGGGACGCCCTTCTTGCTACTAAGACAGGATTCTTAGAGTAAGGTCCAGTGGATTTAGAATTCCAAGGAGGAAACTGAGGGAAATTAGGAGAAGGCTTGGGTTCTACTCCTGGCTCTCTGCGACCTCACTCCACGTCCCTGACAATTTATACCCATTCTTGGAATGTTGCTTTTTCTTCTCTAAAAGAAGAACTAGGCTAGATTTCCAAAACCTTGATTGTTCTAAACTTCAATGAATTGAGTCTCTAATGTGAAGCAAGTGTCTGGTCTTCATTGAACAGAAAGAAGCATGATTACATGGGAAGAACATAGGCTGAGTAGTCAAAGCCATCTGGGTTCATATCTCCACTGTGAACCTTGTTTATCACCTTTGTGACCCTGGGCAGTGTGTCATCTCGTTGAGCTGCAATCCCCTCTTCTGCAAATTAAAGAGAATATCATATGCCTCAGAAGGTTGTTTGATTAAATTTGAAGATTAAATCTTCAAAAATTTTAAGTTCCCATTCCTTCCCTTTTAAGGAAGCAGACGCCTTATGTTGTAATCCAACCCCTGGGACAAGGGTAGCCAGTAAACTGAAGCTCAGTAAGGCAGATTATACTCAGAAAAGGCTAACACAGAATGGAAATGTTCCCTGTCACAATTCTCCAGACAAGGATTGAGGCTTTTGTTCTGATTCTGTTAATCTAGATTTACAACACTGAGAAGCTAACTTTGTTTTATTTCAGATAATACTGACTATGCCCATGTGTGTGAAAGTGTGTATGTGGGTGTGTGAGTACATGGGTGCATGTACATGGGTGAGAGTGTGATTTGATTAGGCAGATCTGCAAAGTTATGATGCATTCTTGGCCCCCAGAATTACTATTTGAAATGTTTTTTTATTGAATTTTTCATGTCCTATGTTGACTCAGTAATGTAGTTTGTAAGCCTTTGACTTTGGTTGAGTTTGGGAGCATTTATGACCCTATCATATATAACATAAACATCCATCTACTTTCTATTTCTTTGCAAATTCAATTATTTCTAATTACATAAAGGCATCATTGATCAAGTAAGCATAAAAACCAATACAGAAGAGTTTAATCTCTTAAATAAGCTTGTAGACTTCAAGGCATAATTGAATGTTATAGTATTTAATACAAGGAGACATCTTTGTTGTTGATAACTGGCCCAAAGTTAAAGGAAAATGTCTAAACCTCATCGCGTTATATATTGATTGGTTCAAATTGAAAATATTTGGATTCCATTTTCATTTCCTTTTTCTCTCTATTTGCCGCTCTCTGCAGGCTTGGAAATGGGTTTTAGGCCCCATGGTCTTGTATGCATGTGAAAGAATAATTAGGTTCTGGCGATTTCAACAAGAAGTTATCATTACCAAGGTATGCATGTAGGTTTATGTCTGAATAAAAACCTGAGTGTAGATGAAAATTTTTTATTGGCCCAAGTTTTTAATCTGCCATTTTTATTGCAGAACCGTCTGTAATTTAGAGGCTCATCTTCTGTTCTAATAATTGCTTGTATCCTGCGCATCTTTTAGTGAGACTAATTTTACTGAAGACAGGGATCAGGGCTCCCGACTGGTACACAGAATTCTGATAAAGGTTATGTGACAGCCCTGGAATCGTCTGTATTTCCCTTTATTTTGGTGTCCTCTAGGGGAAAAGGCAGGAGGGCTGAGTATGCTTTACATGGATCACAGTGCCTTAGAGTATAATTGCTTCCTCCACCACATAAAAACATGGATGTTGCAAACACGAAAATAACGTACGTATATTTTCAAATACACACGCTCACATTTGGAACTGCTGAACAGAAGATGGGCGAAGAGTTGCCCTCAGGTTTAGATGGAGAAAGGGCACTGGGGGGGAGTTCAAAATGGAGAGGAAGGGGCCCTGCCCTAGTGAATGAAGGCAAGAAGGTAGTATTTTCCAGTCTCGACATATCTCGTCACTGCTCCCCAGTTTTTACCTTGAGCTGGAGGAAGGTCTCAGCAGATAGATCAAAAATACATGCCCAAGCAGTAAAAGTGGAAATGTGAAAGTGTGAGTTGCTCAGTCATGTCTGACTCTGAGACACCAGGGACTATAGCCCGCCAGACTCCTCTGTCCACAGAATTCTCCAGGTAAGAATACTGGAGTAGATTGCTATTTCCTTCTCCATTTCCTTCCCAACCCAGGGATGAACTCTGTGTCTCTTACATTGCAGGCAGGTTCTTTACCATCTGAGCCACCAGGCAAGCCCAGGCAATAATAGTAGTGTAATAATAACTCTGTTTTTGCTTAATAAGAGTAGAACTCCTGTGTCATTCTGCAACATATTGTGTTGTTTTACGTTCTTCATAGCATGTGTCATCTCCAAATACATTTCTTATATATGTTATTATTTTCAATAAAATAAAATCTTCCCTACCCCAGCTAAGATATATGCTACTTGAGAGTGAGGACTGTTTTTGGCTTCATATTCTATACTATATCCCCAGTCCTAGAGTAAATTTGGAATAGAATATACATTCAAAAAACATTTGTTGACTGAATGAATGAAGAAAAATGCACACATGCCTGGGAGACTGAAAATTTACCCCAAACTCTCCCCTCAGAGGTTTTAATGTCTTAGAAGAGATTCTCTGCTAACCAAACCCGTGCAGCTTTGCTAATACAATATTAACAGAATATTCTGTCTCTTTAACTGTCTTCATGAAAACAGATGCACAGAAATTGCTTCCTATTTCTGTTTTAAGCTGCTTCTATGTTGCTGTTTTTAAGCTAAGCACCAAAGAATATCAAGCTGTATCAAAAGCCAGACCATAAAACTTCTGGAAATCTACTCAAGCTGTTACTAGGGAGACCATTTAACAGCTGAATCAGAACGAGATCAGTAGGGAGAGGGGAAACTAATGATTAAAATGCTGTGAAATTCTCTTCTGAATGGAAAAATACTGTCACAGGATCCACACACTGGATTTTGCTCCCATATAACTCTGTCAAAAAAAGAAGACATGGGAGCCTGGAAAAAAGAGGTATGTTTAAGGAGGAAAATTAATTCTTTGTCTCTGATAAGTAGCAAGTTATAGAGCACTTTAAAAAGCAATCGATTTTGCATCATGCTTTCTTACGTCTAAAACTCAGAGCCTAAGTAGGAGATCAGACAAGGTTTGAATAACACCAAACCAAACCAACAAAACATTTCAGAGTTTGAAGATTGTTTCATACGTAGAATGAAGAAATACCAGGGTTAGTTCACCAAGGATAAAGAAAAGATACACAACATTGAAAATGATAACCTACATTTTAAAACAGCATGAAGTTAATTCTGTAGCTATTTCAATAACTTTAAGACTAATTAAGTGCTATGGATGAAATGCTAGCTTATATTCTCTTGAAATTAACTGGCCTGAAATTAACTGTGCTTCCGAAAACATGGTCACTGAGACAAAAAGTCTTGTGCTAGACACCACTCTGCCCCTGATGCAGCTGCACAAATTACTGGCCTAGCCCCTGAAGAAGATTAATGTCATTCTGGCTGAAGTTGCCAACTCAGACATGAAAGTTGTGGCAATGATTCTTGGAAACTCATAATTAATGGTCTATGTCAATTACACCTCAAAAGAGTTGATATAAAAATTGAAAAAGCTTTGACGGGATGAAGGCCATTGTCTTATTATTTAACCTAAGTGAAAGAACCAATGACTCTCTTGCTGTGATTTAGGTGGTAAGCCATCCATCTGGAGTGCTAGAACTTTGCATGAAAAAGCGTGACTTTAAAATGGCACCAGGGCAGTATGTGTTGATCCAGTGCCCATCCATATCCACACTGGAGTGGCACCCCTTCACCCTCACCTCCGCTCCCCAGGAGGACTTCTTCAGTGTCCACATCCGGGCAGCGGGAGACTGGACAGAAGCTCTATGTAAGGCCTTTGGAGTAGAAGGACAGCCCCTGAAGGAGCCCTGGAGTCTGCCAAGGTGGGAGCCCATTTCCTTTTATGTGCAAGTTACCATATTATAAAAAGCAAGGTCGTTTAGTGCATCTACATGCTGAGAGCTTCTGCAGTATCTTAATTCTAGATGGTAAATTTGAAACCATTTTTAAAATTTGAGTACGAACAAGTACATTTTTTAAAAGTCAAATGATCAGTAAAGGCAGGTCATGATCCAGGAACAGGAAACATTTTGCTTTCCCAGGTCTAAAACATCACTTTGGCGAATTACGAGCCACTTGTGATGCCTAACGCAGCGCTGTGCACTTTTTGCTGTCATAGTCTGTTGTTGGACAAGTCAATCCAAAACATCACCCTATTTAGAAAAGCTTCAGCCTGCAACAGAAGTTTAGTATAGTCACCACACCTTGGTTCCTTTTAGTAATCAATGGCTTAAAATTGATTCCCACTCTTGCTACAAGATTACCCAATAAGAACTCAAAGTCTATGTTTAGGGCTCCAGAAGAACAGGGACACAGACAAAAAATGTTGGGATAAATATTGTGAAGAAATTTGAGAAAACCATACTTTTTCACCGCTTTGGGCACAGAAAGGATTTAATACAGCCCCAGGAATCTCTGAGACAAGCAGTGACTAAGGAGTCCAAGAGGAGAAGCCAAGCCTCATGAAGGGGAAGAAAACTCTTCCTCTAAACTCAGGAAAGAGAGAGAACAAGAGCTCTTTTTAAATTTTTTCGCATTAACAGATACACACTACTATATATAAAAAAGATAGCAAGGGTCTGCTGTTCAGCACAGGGAACTGTAGTCAGTACCTTGCAATAACCTATAATGGAAAAGAACCTGAAAAACAATAGATATGTGGCTCAGATGGTGAAGAATCCGCCTACAATGAGGGAGACCAGAGTTCAGTCCTTGGGTCGGCAAGATCCCCTGGAGGAGGAAATGGCAACCCACCCCAGTATTCTTGCCTGGAGAATCCCGTGGACAGAGGAGCCTGGTGGGCTGCAGTCCACGAGGTCGCAGAGTTGGACGTGACTAAGTCACTAACGCTAACATATGTATGGATCACAGAATCACTTTGCTGTACACCTGAAGCAATATAAATCACCTATACTTCAATAAAAATAAATAAATGAAAAGAAGACTGGCTTCTGAGGTAAAACGGAGGAATTTCTCAACATTGGTACTAGAGTTCTCAGCAATTTATATCTACAACCCGAAGCCAAGGGCCTCAGCATTTGAAAACCTGGGTTCAAAGCCCAATTTTGCATGTGATCTTGGAGGATATAGGTAACACCTGCCTCAGTTTCCTCCTCTGTAAGATGAAAATGATAATAATAGAACACAGGTTCTGTTTAGGATTAAATATGATAGCCAGTATGATGGTCTTTGCATAATGCATAGTAAAAAAAAAGTTAGCTACTCTTGCTTTTAGCAAAATAAGACAGGTCATCTACCACAGAGATGACAATGAACGTGCTGATGAGAAAGGGAGGACAATGTAGATCAAAAAAGGTCCAGGGTTCAGAGACAAGACCAAAGGTTGATGGGCAGTGCTGACGAGAAGCAACAGGGACAGTGAGATGTGACTGCTGGAGACGGAACTTGTTTCTAAGATATGTTATCAGAAACTGGATCTTCATCAGACAGGAAGTACCTGAGTGAACGTGATAAACAAGAATTTGTGCAAAGGCAGCCAGTTCAACGTTGAGAGAAGTGGAGGTGTTTTGGTCCACAAAAAGAACCATCAGAGTGTCATGATGGCTAGATTCAGCTAGTTAAAGGCTCAAGAGGCAGGAAAGGGAAAAGACCTGGTTTGGGTTTCTCAGGAAGGTAAAAGCCCATGAGTTGTCAGAAGGCAGATCCCAGTGAGACAGGAGGAAAAGCTAGGCCAGCCCCTTGATGGAACACGGGGCTCTGCAGTTTCACGTGGTAAAGTGATCAGCAGTCAGGGATGTGAAGGAAAGATCACTGTATCAGCAGGGAGATGGGATCTAATATCCCTCCTGCTGCTCCAGCTTAGGTTCTCGGTTTTATGTAGAAATGTGTTTATTGTGCATTTCTATGAATTATGACACAATTCTTCTTTGGGTTAATTGTTTATCATCAGTGTCAAATAAATCCCAAATACAATGAAGTATAAAAATAACCATAAGCCATTTTAGTTGTGGACAGTTTCTGTTTTCTCTCTCTCTCAATTCCCTTTATCTAATTATTTATAAAAGAACCTACCATAGGCTGAGATACAAACCCTTTCCGATTAAGGCCCTTTTATTTTTATTCTTCTATTTCCATACATCAATATGTAATAAAAGCCTTATTAATTAATATTAATTTGAGGAGAGTTAATTTGAATTATTAGGAGGTTCGGTATATGGAATATTTTAAAATAAAACCAATTGAACTTTCATGAACACTTAGTAAGCCCAAATGGGCCAACCCCGAGTGCCTTCAATAGACACTCCTTAGGGAATGGTTATGAATAACTTAGAAGCTTTTTCATTAGCATATCTTTGTTCATATGTAAATGTGTGCTTTTGGAATAGTTGAGGTTATTCTGTTGATTGAAATATTTTAAACATTCACAATCTATTCAACAAATTGTTATTGAACAATCCACCCCTTGTAAGGTGCTGGCTTGCAGTGGTGGGCAAAGACAGATACAGCCCCTCCCTCCTCAGAACTTTCAGTCTAGTGACCAAACAGACGCAGATCAAGTCATGCACACACACCAAACCCGCCTGCCAATGCAGGAGACGCAGGAGACTCGGGTTCAATCCCTGAGTCAGGAAGACCCCCTGGAGGAGGAAACGGCAACCCACTTCACTATTCTTGCCTAGGAAATCCTATGGACAGAGGAGCCTGGAGGGCTACAGCCCATGGGGTCACAGAGTCAGACATGACTGAGCACACACACGAATAGGGAACAAAGACCCCCACATGCTGCATGGTGCCGCAAACACACACAAACACACACACACACACACCAAAACAGCTACAAAATTACAGGAATGATGAGGACTGCAGAGGAGAGATCAGTTCAGTTCAGTCACTCAGTTATGTCCGACTATTCGTGATGCCATGGACTGCAGCACACCAGGTTACCCTGTCTATTAACAACCCCCGGAATTTGCTCAAAGTCATGTCCACCAAGTCAGTGATGCATCCAGTCGTCTCACGCTCTGTCATGCATTTCTCCTCCTGCCTTCAATCTTTCCCTGCATCAACGTGTTTTCTTATGCATCAGTCATTCTTACCAGGTGGGCAAAGTATTGGAGCTTCACCTTCAGCATCAGTCCTTCCAATGAATATTCAGGACTGATCTCCTTTAGGATGGACTGATTTGATCTCCTTGCTGTCCAAGGGATTCTCAAGAATCTTCTCCAACACCACAGTCCAAATGCACCAATTCTTCAGCCCTCAGCTTTCTTTATGGTCCAATTGTCACATCCATACATGACTACTGGAAAAACCATAGTGTTGATTAGATGGACCTTTGTTGGCAAAGTAATGCCTCTGCTTTTAATATGCTGTCTAGGTTGGCCATAACTTTTCTTGTAAGGAGCAAGTGTCTTTTAATTTCATGGCTGCAGTCACCATCTGCAGTGATTTTGGAGCCCAGAAAAATAAAGTCTGACACTGTTTCCATTGTTTCCCCATCTATTTGCCATGAAGTGATGGGACCAGATGCTATGATCTTCATTTTTGAATATTGAGTCTTAAGCCAGCTTTTTCACTCTCCTCTTTCACTTTCATCAAGAGACTCTAGTTCCTCTTTGCTTTCTGCCATAAGGGTGGTATCATCTACATATCTGAGTTAATGATATTTCTCCTGGCAGTCTTGATCCCAGCTTGTGCTTCATCCAGCTCACCACTCTGCGTGATGTACTCTGCATATGTTAAATCAGCAGGGTGACAATATACAGCCTTGACATACTCCTTTCCTGATCTGAAACCAGTCTGTTGTTCCATGTCCAGTTCTAACTGTTGCTTCTTGACCTGAATACAGATTTCTCAGGTCTGGTATTCCCATCTCTTGAAGAATTTTCCACAGTTTATTGTGATCCACAGAGTCAAAGTCTTCAGTGTAGTCAATAAAGCAGAAGTAGATGATTTTCTGAAACTCTCTTGCTTTTTCAATGATCCAACAGATGCTGGCAATTTGACCTCTGATTCCTCTGCCTTTTCTAAATCCAGCTTGAACTTCTGGAATTTCACGGTTCACATACTGTTGAAGCCTAATCTGTAGAATTTTGAGCATTACTTTGCTAGCATGTGAGATGAGTGCAACTGTGCAGTGGTTTGCACATTTTTCGGCATTGCCTTTCTTTGGAATTGGAATGAAAACTGACCTTTTCCCAGTCCTGTGACCACTGCTGAGTTTTCCAAATGTGCTGGCATATTGAGTGCAGCACTTTCACAGCATCATCTTTTAGGAATTGAAATAGCTCAGTTGGAATTCCATAACCTCCACTAGCTTTGCTCATAGTGGTGCTTCCTAAGGCCCACTTGACTTCACATTCCAGGATGTCTGACTCACTAGGTGAGTGATCACACCATTACGGTGTTCTGGGTCATTAAGATCTTTTTTTGTATAGTTCTTCTGTGTATTTTTGTCCCCTCTCCTTAATCTCTGCTGCTTCTGTTAGGTCCATACCATTTCTGTCCTTTATTGTGCCCATCTTTGCATGAACTGTTCCCTTGGTATCTTAATTTTCTTGAAAAGATCTCTAGTCTTTCCTGTTCTATTGTTTTCCTCTATTTCTTTGCATTGATCACTGAGGAAGTCTGTTTTTATCTCTCCTTGCTATTCTTCGCAACTCTGAATTCAGATGGATATATCTTTCCCTTTTTTGCCTTTAGTGTCTCTTCTTTTCTCCGCTATTTGTAAGGCCTCCTCAGACAACCATTTTGCCTTTTTGCATTTCTTTGTCTTGGGGATGGTCTTGATCCATGTCTTCTGTACCGTGTCATGAACCTCCATCCATAGTTCTTTAGGCACTCTGTCTACAAGATCTAATCCCTTGAGTCTATCTGTCACTTCCACTGTAAAATTGTAAGGGCTTTGATTTAGGTCATACTTGAATGGTCTAGTGGTTTTCCCTACTTTCTTCAATTTAAGTCTGAATTTGGCAATAAGGAGTTCATGATCTGAGCCACAGTCAGCTCCTGGTCTTGTTTTTGTTGACTGTATAGAGCTTCTCCATCTTTGGCTGCAAAGAATGTAATCAATCTGATTTCAGTGTTGGCCATCTGGTGATGTCCATGTGTAGAGTCATCTCTTGTATTGTTGGAAGAGGGTGTTTGCTATGAGCAATGCATTCTCTTGGCAAAACCTTGATAACCTTTGCCCTTCTTCTTTCTGTACTCCAAGGCCAAACTTTCCTGTTACTCCAGGTATCTCTTGACTTCCTACTTCTGCATTCCATTCCCCTATGATGAAAAGGACATCTTTTTTGGGTGTTAGTTCTAGAAGGTCTTGTATGTCACCATAGAACCAGGAGATAGATACATGGTGTTATAAATCATCTAAGACAGAATTTAACCTAGTCTCAGAAGTCCATGGAGACTTCCCCAGGGAAGTGATTACTGAGACACTATGGGAGGATAGCCATGAACTATATAAGAAGACAGAGGAGCACTTGGGGCAGAGTTTTCCGAGTGACTAGTTGGATTATCACGAGCAGGGGCCCCATGGCCAAAGAGGGTCCTGTGTTCTCTAAGAAACAAAAGAAAAACCAGGGTGGAGAACTGGTCGTGAGAGATGAAGCAGAATCCAGGGGAGTCAGTCCATTTAAGACCCTATTAAAGATAATTACAGGCTCCCCGATTGCTCAGATTGCTCAAATGGCTCCACTCATTTCTGCAGTGCAAGAAATGTGGATTTGATCCCTGGATCAGGAAGATCCCCAGGAGAAGGGAATGGCTACCCATTCCAGTATTCTTGCCTGGAGAATCCCATGGACAGAAGAGCCTGGTGGGCTATAGTCCATGGGGTCACAAAGAGTTGGTCACAACTGAGCAACCAAGCACACGAAAAGACAATTATATTTATTCAATGAGTATGCATTATTCTTACAAAGAAAAAAAATGCCTACACAAAGACCGCCTGCCCCTGGCCTGATTATCACAGATTTTTAAGTTCGTATAATTTAAAATAATGAGTTTTAGAAATTCAACGTAACTGACAAATTATTCCAAAATTATATTTATTCCAAATGAATAGCTTCCATTAGACTAAAATTATATAAACATACTAAGAAGTGTGATGGAATAAATAAAAACAGGGGGAATTACATTAGCAAAAGGAGAGAGAAGCCTTCTAAACCACCTTGATACTTCTGCTTTTTCCCCTGATGGCAGCTGGGGAGAGAAAAGGAAAAAGAAAAGGCATCTTTTATCAGTCTTCATGATGCAAAACAAGCTTCTAAGAACTGTAGAAAGAGCTGTGCTGTGAGGCTGGCCACCATATCTCTACACTCTGTGTGTTCAAACAGGGCATTCTCGAGCACAGAGCTAACCTCCCCGCACGCTTATGCCAACACATCCTGTTCAAAGCTCTGGTTTAGGATGGTTTTGTTTTTAAGGGTAGAGTGTTCTGAAAGTCAAACTGTGCACTTTGTGATTGCAGGCTGGCGGTGGATGGGCCGTTCGGAGCGGCACTGACTGATGTATTTCACTATCCAGTGAGCATGTGCATTGCTGCGGGAATTGGGGTCACTCCCTTTGCATCTCTTCTGAAGTCTATCTGGTACCAATGTTGTGAGGCACAAACCCAGTGCAAGCTGAACAAGGTATGGGAAAAAATCATCAGCTCACCCTTCCATGAATTCAAAAGTTCAACATCCTTCTGTCTATCATCTGCTGATTCCTGGGGAGGGTTTTAATTAACTATGAGGGATAAACTCAAGGATCCTTAACTATACTTATGTTCTTAAAAATCTCCATTCAGTATTACATTTATGAGAAGGGTTATGTCTGATCTTGTTAAAGATGACAAGACATAAATTTTATTGCTTCATTGCCGTTACAGGACATGTAATTGCTCATGTCAGTAAAATGTGGACAGGCTGCAAATGGCTATGTGACTGGGCTGCAGTGAGTAATATTAACAGGCAGGCTTTGACTCTTGAGCTTGTTACTGTGGTTTAAGAGTATGATTCAATATCTCCATCTCATGGACTCAGAGTCTTAATTGAGAAGCAAACATGCCGCAGTTGGGATTCATTTGTCTGCTTGCTTGTTGTTGTCATCCGACTCCAAGTCTCTCTTTTGTCATTTCTTCAATGTTCTCCGGCTAGCTTCCTCCACAGTTCCCTTCCTCCCTTTTTCCATTCCTTATCTGAACCCTCTTAAGGTTAGCAACAGACACGAGAGCAGCAAGAGAAAGGGAGGTCAAGTTGAATGGTGTCAACCCCAGAGGACCCAGGACGCCTGAGGAGCCTGGTTCTGGCCCTTATCCTGCCACTTCTCTGGTGACACGTTGGCTGTAGTTTCCTCACCCATCCAAGGAAGATGCTTGATTAGGTCAGCGTGTCTCCATGTCTTCATACAATGGGGTCCGCTGAAGAGAATTCTGTAGTCAGATGATTCCAGAAATGCTGTGATAAATCCCCCTTTAGACGAGTCACATCTTCTGTTAAATAAGTTCTGTAGAAAAGAACATCATTCGCTTTTATTTCACCCACCCTTCTCAAGCATACTTAGCCATGGAAACTTTCTTCACTTCCCATCTTTAAGAAATGGCACTCTCACTATGGAGACCAGTGAGGAGATTCCTTTAAAAACTGGAAATAGAACTGCCATATGACCCAGCAAACCCACTGCTGGGCATACACACTGAGAAACCAGAATTGAAAGAGACACGTGTACCCCAGTGTTCATCGCAGCACTGTTTATAATAGCCAGGACATGGAAGCAACCTAGATGTCCATCAGCAGACGAATGGATAAGAAAGCTATGGTACATATACACAATGGAATATTACTCAGCTATTAAAAAGAATGCAGTTGAATCAGTTCTAATGAGGTGGATGAAACTGGACCCTGTTGTACACAGTGAATTAAGACAGAAAGAAAAACACCAGTACAGTATATTAATGCATATATATGGAACTTAGAAAGATGGTAACAATGACCCTATATGCGAGACAGCAAAAGAGACACCGATGTAAAGAATAAACTTTAGGACTCTGTAGGAGAAGGCAAGTGTGGGATGATTTGAGAGAATAACATTGAAACATGTATATTATCATATGTGAAATAGATCACCAGTCCAGGTTTGATACATGAGACAGGGTGTTCACGGCTGGTGCACTGGGATGGCCCTGAGAGATGGGATGGGGAGGGAGATGGGAGCAAGAATCAGGATGGGAAATATATGTACCCCCATGGCTGATTCATGTGAATGTATGGCAAAGTTCAGTTCAGTCACTCAGTCGTGTCTGACTCTTTGCAACCCCATGAATCACAGCACACTAGGCCTCCCTGTCCATCACCAACTCCCGGAGTTCACTCAGACTCACGCCCATTGAGTCAGTGATGCCATCCAGCCATCTCATCCTCTGTTGTCCCCTTCTCCTCCTGCCCCCAATCCCTCCCAGCATCAGAGTCTTTTCCAATGAGTCAACTCTTCGCATGCGGTGGCCAAAGTACTGGAGCTTCAGCTTTAGCATCATTCCTTCCAAAGAAATCCCAGGGCCGATCTCCTTCAGAATGGATTGGTTGGATCTCCTTGCAGTCCAAGGGACTCTCAAGAGTCTTTTGTATGGCAAAACCACCACAATATTGTAAAGTAATTAGCCTCCAATTAAAATGTTAAAAAAAGAAAGAAATGGCACTCTGAAGCACTGAGGCAAAGCCAGACTGGAAGATATCTGGAGGTGGCAAATTCTCAACTAAGAAGTTAGAGTAAAATAGGCTCCCATCTCATGAGTTTCCAAGTGACAAGTGCTTGACAAATGCTTTCTCGTTCTATTTTTATAATCGTCCCAGCAACCTTAGAAAGTAGGTAGCATAATCTCTGTTTTCCAAAGGACTCGGGAGCTTTGGAGAGACTACAGTCACTTTCCTGAAAACACACTGCTAATGAAAGATAAGACCAGCATTCAAACTCAGGTCCATCCGGCTCTCTGGTTTGACATAGACAGTACATGGTAAACATGACTGCTACCTGCTGTATTGTAGGAAGACTGTGGAATTCCTGGCCAGAGAATCTACCTCGGCTTGATTCCACCCTCCCCAGAAGCATCAGTGCATCGGTTCACCTCTCTGAGCTGTTTCCTGATCCCCACATCAGAGAAATAAGATTATATATCCAACCAGATTGTTTTAATAACAAATAAGACAAATAAATGATGTAGAAATATTTCATTATAAATGTGTATAAAAAGAAAGTGAAAGTCACTCAGTCACGTCCAGCTATTTGTGACCCCATGAACTATAGCCCACCAGGCTCCTCTGTCCATGGAATTCTACAGGCAAGAATACTGGTGTGTATAGCAGTTCCCTTCTCCAGGGGATCTTCCCAACCCAGGGATTGAATCCAGGTCTCCTGCATTGTAGGTGGATTCTTTACTGTTTGAGACACCAGGGAAGCCCAAGAATACTGGAGTGGGGTAGCCTACCCCTTCTCCAGGGGATCTTCCTGACCCAAGAATCAAACTGGGATCTCCTGCATTGTAGGCCAATTCTTTACCAGCTAAGCTCCAGGGAAGCCTGCAAATAGCTATAAGATTATATTAAATGTGTAATATATCTGCCAGACATTTAAAAATATTACTAGTTCATTTCAGTCACTCAGTTGTGTCCAACTCATTGTGACCCCGTGGACTACAGCATGCCAGGCTTCTCTGTCCTTCACTATCTCCCAAAATTTGCTCAAACTCATGTCCACTGAATCAGTGATGCCACACAATCATCTTATCCTTTGTCATCCCTTTCTCCTCCTGCCTTCAATCTTTCCCAGCATGAAGGTTTTTTCCAATGAGTCAACACTTCTCATCAGGTGGCCAAAGTATCAGAACTTCAGCTTCAGCATCAGTCCTTCCAATGAATATTTAGAGTTGATTTCCCTTAGGATTGACTGGTTTGATCTCCTTGCAGTCCAAGGGACTCTCAAGAGTCTTCTCCAAAACCATAGTTCAAAAGCATCAATTCTTTAGTACTCAGCCTTCTTTATGGTCCAACTTTCACAGCCACATGTGTGAAAGTGAAAGTCATTCAGTCATGTCCAACTTTTTGCGATCCCTATAGTCCATGGAATTCTCCAGGCCAGAATACTACAGTTGGAAGACTTTGCCTTCTCCAGGGATCTTCCCAACCCAGAGATCTTCCCAACCCAGGGATCCAACCCAGGTCTCCCACATTGCAGGCGGATTCTTTACCAGCTGAGCCACAAGGGAAGCCCATATATAACTACTGGAAAAAAAACATAGCTTTGACTATACAGAACTTTGTTGACAATGTAATGTCTCTGCTTTTTAATATGCTGTCTAGGTTTGTCATTACTAGACTACTAATACGACTACTAATACTAATAGCCTAGATTCAATGATTTCTTAATTCTAGAAGGCAGGGAGTAACACATTTCCACATACTATCTCACATCATCTTTTTAAGGGACTTACACTTTCATTCCATTTTACAACTGAGAAAATTACAAGACCTCTTTCAGATGAGTAGTGTCCTCAGATTACCTATGAGAAAGCAGAAGCACAGAAAGCTAGTCAATAACAGAATGAGAGCTTGAATCTGGTTCTTCTTAAGCTATTAACAAATCCCATCTTCTTTTCTTTATACCACAGTTAAGTTTAACTAAGTGTCTTGCTTTGTTTGAGCTGCTATAATGAAATGCCATGGGTGGGGTGGCTTTAAGCAACAGAAATGTATTTCTCACAGTTCTGGAGGCTGGGAAGTCCAAAGTTAACACATTGACAGACTCAGTGCCTGATGAGAGCCCAGGTCCTGGTTTATGAAAGGTTATCTTCTAGCTCTAACTTCCCACCGCAGAAGTGGGCAAGGGAGTTTCTTGGACACTGATGGGCACTAATATCATTTAAGAGGGCTCCACCCTCCTGACCTAATCACCTCCCAAAGTCCTCACTTCCAAATGGGGGGGAGGGTAGGTTTCAACATTTGAATTTGGGGGAGGGGACACAAACAGTCTAGGGCATAAAGCAAGCAAAACAGACACTGTTTACACAAGTGAACCCCACTGCAAAGCTCTGTTATTGTTTATGTTGATTTCTGTCTCTGTAAACTCTTTGCTCTTACTGTCTACCAAGTCAAATCGATTTATCCAGAAGGCTGATTGCTTCATTGTTCTCATCACACTAACGGTCATATTATTCTTCACATGCAGAATGTGATGGGATTGTATTTCTCACTTTCATTCACTTATTCACTCAAAGAGTATTTATTCAACATCTACTATGTGCCATAGGCAAAGCTATGGTTTTTCCAATAGTTATATATAATGTGAGAGTGGGACCATAAAGAAGGCTGGGTACCAAAGAATTGATGCTTTTGAACTGTGGTGCTGGATAAGACTTTGGAGAGTTCCTTGGACTGCAAAGATATCAAACCAGTCAATCCTAAAGGGAATCAACTCTGAATATTGATTGGAAGGACTGATGCTGAAGCTGAAGTTCCAATTCTTTGGCCACCTGATGGAGAGCTGACTCATTAGAAAAGACCCTGATGCTGGGAAAGATTGAAGGCAAGAGGAAAAGGGGACTACAGAGGATAAGATGGTTGAATGGCACCACCAAATCAATGAACATGAGTTTGAGCAAGCTCTGGGAGATGGTGGAAGACAGTGAGGCCTGTTATGCTTCGGTCCATGGAGTCGCAAAGAGTCGGACATGACTGAGCAACTGAACAACAGCAACTACGTGCCAGGCCCTCTCATACCGACACGAAAAGCCTACCCCTCTCCTCATATCAGAAGCACAATGCCAGACCCTTTCCTCAACATCCATTACCCCTGTGCTCCCCTGTTATATCATTTATCTTTCTTTTCTGTATTCACAAATTACCTTATTTCCCTTAACAGATTCTGAAGTCCTTGAGTGTGTCTCCTCTGGATATCTTTATAATTAAATATGTGTGTATATATGTGTGTGTGTGTATATATACACATATATATATTTATATATGCCCACACACTATAAATTTTAAATAAACCAGTAAGTAAATAAGTGTCTACATGCCCCCAAAAATAAAAAAATGGCTTCTTCACAATTCTGTCTAAAATTTTAGGTTACTGAGAATAATTTTTTATTTAAACAAAATGTTTAGTAACTTTATAATTAAAATAATGCATTCCAATTATTTTATCATAAATAGAAAAAATTCTTCTAAGATTCCACAGAATCTTAAAGTCCTTATAGGATCCCACAAAATCTTAATACTGTCTCCTCTGCCACCGTTCCATTATTATTCATGGGCTCTGTTTATGGGTTTTGTTTATGGGTTTCTTAAGGCTGTTTCAGTGGGAAGGCAAGAGTGATCACGAAACCATAAAACAAGAACTTTGATCTCTAGTCCAAAAAATAGAAACCATGGAACTGGAAATAAAACACAATTGTTTCATGACTTTTAAAAGTTGAGGGTAATATTGAGACAAGCTTCAGCTGAAAATCAACGTAGAGGTTGCTGTCTATGGGAGAAAAGAAGCTAAATGCAACTGAAGGGTTCAACCTCTCAGCTTGGTATTTGACAATACTTAGAGTGGCAAGTGACTGGTCCAAAGCCCCTACCTGGCTAGCTACTGGATCAGGATAGGAGATGGTGCTTCTGATTTCAAAGCTCTTTTAGGAAAGAAGTGAGGTTTCATGCTATTGAAAGTTTAAACTGAAAATAACACTTGAGATCTACTTCCTCAAAATCTGCATGCTTGAGAAAAGTTTAGGCGATTTCTCTGTGTTTAAAGCAATGCTGTGTTTGTTTGAATACAGCTATCATTAGGCTTATATAACTAATATTCATCAGGGCCACCCACACGCCTTTGAGATATAAATACTACTCCTTCCACTAAACTGTCAGCATCTCTATAATTTTTTGAGTGCAGCAGAGCAAAGCAGTACATTCTTATCTAACTACGTCTTCACAATTATAGATCTGGGCCATAGTTTTCAGCGTTCTGTTTTGCAACAAGGAAAAGGGGAAAAACAGCATAGAGAAGTAAAGCTGAAATTTTAGCTTAAATAGTTAAATGTGATTGGTGGGGATTTTCTTCTTTTTTGTGTAAAACACCGGTTGGCATAAAAGCAGACTTTTTTTACATACAAGCCTTATATTGCAGGTCTGTAGTCAACAATTTGCACCAACGCTATTTTAGTTGTGACCATTGCACGCTGCGGCTCTTTATCCTTCTCCTCTAACACACTGTTCCAGAACACTTCTAAGTAAAATGTGAGGGAATAGCCAATAGAACTCCTGCTTCTTCTTTGGTCATAAGCAGCACTTTTTGTTTGAAGCTGGCATTTTTCAAATTTCTTTCGAGCTATGTTTTTCATTAAAAAATAGTGGGGAGAACGGGTAGAGGAAGAGAGAGAAGTGGTTAGGAGGAGACTTCCCAAGGAAGCAAAATAGCAATAAATATAATGATGCTCTGCTGTGAAGAAAATGGGTAAAAGTTGCAATATATTAAAGGAATATTTTCAACCCGACAGTGAGAGCCAACTTCACTTAGTTGGAGGCAGATGAGAACACAGTGCTTCTTTAGGATGAGGGAATGAGGGAAGGGGGTGTAAGCAGCTAAGAAGTCTTTGTGATACAATATGGAGGAAGCTGAGGGTAAAAATGCCCCTTGGCAGTAGACGCACCCCAACTCCTGCCCAATGGGATGATTAATTCTGCATCACACTCAATTTGTGAAAAGAGCTCTTGAAAAAAATTAGGACAGTTTGCCTGTACAAACTGTCAAAATGATGAATGGAATGGGTGTGTAGAAACAGGAGGGAGGGAGCAAGTGCTGACATCAATGCACTGGCCTCCACATTTGGTTCTCCTGGTATCACATCCGTGCAGTCAGAACAAGAGGATGGCCAACGGAAGGATGTGGTTCGTTTTCTTAAGTGCATATGTAATCTTCAGATGATAATAAAATAGATTCTAGAAAAACTGAGATAATCTAATCTCTTCATAAATTGTCTTCCTTCATCAGCTCAATAATACATAACCGTGATAATGGGTATTTATAGTGTGTCCCATGCAAAATGGCCTTTGGGTTCTTAACCTAATATAATAAACAGATAATTCGAATAAAGACAGCATGGGCCACTGGGAACAAGGCAAAGAGGCCAAGAAAGGCAAAAATCCATACTCTCCTTAAATATATTAATAAAACAAAGGAGGGCCTGTTCCCTTTTCTAATGAATGAAAAATGCATTTAATTTAATCTGTTTAGCTTGAGAAATTATTTACTTTCACTTTCCCTCGCCCTAGTGCTCTGGCTACTCCTGGAATTGATCATCTCTGAGACCGCTGGGTGTTCTGATAAATTGAACCAGGGAGCACGAAGCCAGCTTGCATCTCCAGGAGACACACATGCTTCTCATCTTTCACTAGGTGGCCTCAAAAGAGTTCAGTTCCCCAGAAGGCCTCTCCATTGCCCTGTGGCGGAAGTGACCAGTATTAATATTTTTAATATCTTGGTTTATTAACCACACAAGCTATACATGACTACAGGGTTCCTGTAAAAGATTCAAATAAAATACTCACTCAAAAATCTCCCTTCAAAAAAAAAAAAAAAATACTCCGCCTTCAGAACAGATCAGTGGTTGCCAAAGGAGTTGGGGGAGAGCTGGACTGGAATGGGATTTGAGAGGTTAGTAGATGTAAACTATTACATATAGAATGGATAAAAAACAAGGTCCTCCTGTATAGCATGGAGAACTATATTAAATCATTATCCTTAGATAAACCATAATGGAAAAGAATCCATAAAAGAATATATACGTGTGTGTGTGAGTGTGTGTGTATGTGTTAGTTGCTCAGTCATGTCCAATTCTTTGTGACCCCATGAACTGTAGCATGTTAGGCTCCTCCATCCATGGGATTCTCCAGGCAAGAATACTAGAATACTGGAGTGGGTTGCTATTTACTTCTCCAGACATATATATATATATATATATATATATATATATATATCTGAATCACTTTGCACTATACAGCAGAAATTAACACAAGATTGTAAATCAATTACATTTCAATTTTTAAAAAACAAATGTAAGTATGGCTTTAAAGAGAGGAAAGTACACTGTTCTGGGAACCCTTGAGATGAAACACATCATCTTCATTTAGCTAGTTTTTAAAAAACTCATTTCTGCTTAAAAATACATTGGTTTAGCAATTTGAAAAAAACAAAAATCTCCCTTTATTCACCTTCCTTCCCAAACTAACCACTACCACCACTTGACTCTCCAGGGTTCTCATCTGAAACAGTCGAGCACCTTTCATTTCATTCCTTTCCTGCACATTTGTGGACACATACACACCTACACAATATGTTTATTTTTTTTTATAGTTTACAATGGGGATGTGGGATTGGGGAAGGAAGGAGAGAAAGATGCGCAATTTGTGTTTTCATTTTTCATTCTAACCTGGCCTGGAGCTCCTTCAAGTGCCAATGCCTATTTATTGATTTTATTTTATTTAGTGCCTTCAGTGAATTCTGTAGTGTGACTGTCTCACAACTGATTTAATCATTCTAGTATTAATGAACATTCTGGTTGTCTAACAAGTATTATTAACTATAATTAGAACAAACTGAGGCACAATGAAGTTCAGTCCCCATTCACAAGGCAAAGCAGCAGCATAGCCATGAAACAGTTAACAACAACAGTAATGGCTTTCAGAAAAACTCTTCTGGGCTTCCCTGGTGGCTCAGATGGTAAAGAATCTGCCTGCAGTGTGGGAGACCTGGGTCTGATCCCTGGGTCAGGAAGAGCCCCTGGAGAAGGGAATGATTACCCACTCCAGTATTCTTTCCTGGAAAATCCCACAGACAGAGGAGCCTGGTGGGCTACAGTTCATGAAGTCACAGAGTCAGACACAATTGAGCAACTAACACTTTCACTTTCAAGGGCTAACATGATTAACAAAGGCTGGTCTTAGTCTTATAACGGATAATGGGAAAAACAATCTTATGATTTTACTTCTTTAAAACTTGATGTGGAAGCCATGTTAGGGAAGCTTCTCGATAAGAACTAGTTGCTTCACAATCTGTTTGCTATTGTCTTCATCCAAGATGATCTTGGAGAAAGAAACTACAAAATAAAAACCAGGACAATAATAGTTACCATTTATTGAGGAGGTATTATGTTTTCTAAATATCAGTCCCAGTCTTTATCTTTTAAGAGACAATGGTTGTTTTTTTGGAAAACAGTCATGAGTCCCTCCATGGAAAGTCTCCATCACCCTCCTCGGTTGGAGCTTCTACCAGTTCTGTTAATATTTCATGAAACGTGGAATGTTAGCTCAGATTACTATAACAAAATACCAAGGCTATGTGGCTTAAAACAACAAATGTTCTCATAGGTCTGGAGGCTGGGAGCCTGAAATCAAAGTCCAGGATGATCGGGATTTTACTGGAAGTCTGAAATCAGAGCCCAGGATGCTGGGGTTCTGGGAGGACTTTTCCTGGCTTGCAGATGATCACCTCTGTTCTCACTTGACAGAGAGAGGGCGCTCAGGTCTCTTCCTCTCCCTATAAGGGCACTAATCCCATCACAGGGGCCCACCCTCCTGACCTCATCTAAATCTAGCCACCTCTTAAGGGCCACACAATTATCACATTGGGAATTAAGCTTTCAACACATGAATTTGGGAGAGAGACATTCAGTCCATAACGGTGGGGAACATAGGATGCTGCCCAGGAGAAGGCAAGTTCACGGTGCAATTTCCCTGGCCTCCTGGGGAAGGAGATCAACCCAGCACCCTATAAATCACCTTACTGTGTGTTGAGCACATGGAGCCTGAGGTACCTTTCACTGGTGAATGGGTTCCTCTTTCAGAACTGCATGATTGTGAGCACTGCTGAGGTTTTGAGACTGGTGCTGGAGATAAAATTTGGGTTTCACCTCCTGTGGATGACCACCATCTTTATAATTCAGGAGTGATGGTGGGGACACAGACCCCTAAGTAAGGCAGATGGCCCCTTTGCTCTCTAATATCATCATGTGGTATTCATTCTGTAAGCTCTGCCAGATGCCATTGAGACGGCGGCAGTATCTCAGCTCACATCGCACGTGGCAGAGCAGTTACTGTATCCATTAGACTCAGAGCTAAATGCTTCCGTGACACCTACCCTTTCATCTTCAAAATAATCTTGTGAGTTATTGTTCAGTGTTTTTATTTGTTTGTTTTTCCCATCTTCGTATGCAACCATCTAGGCTCAAATTACATAATCTGCTCCCAGTTACACAGCTTGAAGGTAGTGAAGTCAGGAAACAGGACAGGTTGCAGGACTCCCCGGTTCACAATGTTTAGTTACCATGTGGTACTACATCTTCAAGCTGCACCCTTATCTTTTCTTGGAAAGGAAAAAGCCCCTTGGAGGGGCCCTGGGTCATAGATAGATAATTTTTAGCCCCATTCCACCCTCAGGAAATCGATTTGGGTCTAAAGGTTGTATTGGAGGGCGTGTCCTCTGCCGTGTTCTGTGTCTGAGTAACTAACCAGGCCATAGCATGAGAACCTCTGATGGAAGAGTCTGGAGCTCTGGTAGTAAAATAGACAAGTAGCTTTCCTTAATACATTTTCTAGAATTGTGTATCCAAAAATAGCACAGGGCCATTTCCCACTGGGTCCAGATGACCTGGTTCAAACACTCTTAAAGAGAAGCCCAGGCTGCAGGGAAGCTGGGGGTGGGCTGGAGCGGGGACCCAGGCACCCCAAGATTGGCTGCGATGGAGTTTGTCTGGTGGTTCATGCCGGGAACAAAGTGAAAGCAAAGGCCTGTGACAGGCCACATGCGCACAGAGTTCCCCAACTCTGTGACACCATCCTGGAGCCGTCCCCTATCACATCTGGGGATCTGTTAGGTCTGCAGAAATGTGTGGGCTGAGTCCTGTAAAAGAAAGAACTTCATGACTACAAAAGTTCAGAACTTTCATCATTTTACTGAGGATGACTTTCAGTGCAACAAAACCTTTTAAAGTTACCTGAGATATTTTAGGCCTCTGTTATTCACTATAGAATCCTGAAAGCCATGCTTTATTCGGGTAACCGATTTTAGGGTGGTTTTATATTTGGAGACTGGGGCGGGGTGAGGGTTGGGAAGCACAGATCACAGACTTGCAGCCTATTGTTTGGGACATTTGTTCTAGCGTTGACCAGACCCTTCCTACGGGAGGAAATGCAGAGGTGGGAGTTTGTCCCTTCACAGCAGCGACCCTCAACGTTAGGAAGATGAAAGGGAGGCAAAGTAAATACGCTTTGCCTCCGTTCAAAGTCCGTTTTCTCCCTTTTTCTGCCTGAAGCACTTCTCCTGGGCCCATTCAGTGCCCTTCCATTGCCTCCTGCACCAAAGCCGCCCAGTGTCACCGATGAGTCAATTACAGAGGGAAAAACACACAAAGCCATTACAAGGAAGCAAAAAAGTATAAAAGGCTTGGCAAACCCTCAGAACACTGACACACAGCTAAGCCACAAGAAAGCAAGGACAGGAATGATTTCTCTTTGAAAGAATAAGGGTCAGTAAGTGGAGGAAGCTGAGATGTGACTGTTTTTCAAGTAAGGGTGATTGGAACTGGATTTGAAATGAGAAGTTCTTTTTTTAATACTTTTATTTATTTCCTTGATGAGTATATTTTTAGCATGTCTCTTAAAAAGTGAAAACAGTAGAAAATGAGTCGATGATGTTTGTTTTATACCAAAGGCCACCATTAATGTTCTCAGATAAAACAACCTACCAGGGGCAGGGAGGAGAAGGATCATAGATGAGAACGGCATTAAATTCAGCCAGGGTTTTCATTTCCACGGGGAGCCCAGGGAGTCAAAGGCTGGGGGCTGAGATTTGGAAATAGTCATTTAAATGAGGCACCTCACAAAGTGGAAAGAAGATAGCAGGATCACCCTCATAGGAGAGAGGGTCAGCTTCCCGGCCTCCATTCTTCCTTCCTTCCGCTCCGTCTCCCCCATACACCCCCCAGTCCATCCTCAGGATGCCCCAGCCCCCCGTCTGCACCTCCTGCCTTCCCCTCAGACCTCCCCTCTTGCTGCCTCCTGCGACCTCACTTTACCCCCACCGCCGCCCACCCGAGAGCTCCTGCCCTGGACCTCTGTACTCTGTTCCTCTCCCAACCCTTCAAGTTTCTCCGTGGCAGGGCTCACATGTCCCCTTTCCTCGACTTAATACTGCAGGGCGTTCCAGCCTGTCTTCCTTTCTCCGTAGGAGCGATCACCCTCTGATGCGGCCTGTATCTCACTTATTTACTGATCACCATTGTTTTTTCTCCCTCTAAAATGCAGGCTCCATGAGGACAGGGAATTATTGGCTCTTTTGTCTGCGCTTCTAGTCCCAGAGCCAAGAACACTCTTCACATAGAGTAGGCATTGGTAGATGAACACGATCACCAGAGGGGCCCATGGACTGAGACAAAACTGAGAAGAAGCTCATCTTGGGCTGGGAGTGGGGAACACACCTAGGAGCTATTGTTTGTCCTGAGGTTAAGATTCCAAGTGCCCTTCCAAGTGGCAACTGTCCAACAAATAGGGAGGCGCGAAGCTTTTGTTCTTGACTGTTAATTTAGTAAATTCCTGCACACACCTGGAGAGAATAGGCAAGATGCTTAGCCTTGAAACACATTCTGTGGTTTTTCTTTTCCTCATGAATATGATCTGCTAATTAAATCTCGTCTGGAAGTTCCATAATGTGATGATGGTGAGATGCAGGCTGGCGGGGGAGGGGAGGGCGAGAACACTGGCTATTGGAGGCGATATTTCCTGCTGGAGATCAGGCTGGCCCTCTCCTCTATCTTGTCGAGCAGCATCTCTTTGGGGAGGGGCTGCAACAAAGAGCAGTAGGCAGTAGTGGGTAGGAGTGTGAGAAAAATAGGAGAATTAATAGACCTATCTCCTATGGTTCCTTCCAGATATAATTATCTGAAACCCAAAGTACAGAGCTGAGCCTTGGTTTTAACAAGCCCAAACTGTTACCTGTCACATGCCCTTTGCTAAACACAGAGAGTTAAAGAAAGAAAGAAATGTTCTTCAACATCATTTCATTATAGCAGCTGACATAAGACCGCCGCCGCCACCCACCAGCCTCCTTGGACGCTAATATGTCTGGTTGAGAGCAAACTTCTGGTCTGCAAGGTTGATTCTGCAGTTACCATAATCTTCACCGTCTAGAGGTCACTTGTTCAACTCGTGAACAAGTCTTTGGGTCTCTGGAGAAGAATGTCCAAATCCAGAACTTAGACTGTAAGTGAAGATGAATAGGATTGGTCTAATGGTTTATCCCCCTTTGGGAAGCAGTGAAAGGCACCGCTAGTTATGATTATTAACCTCGTTCAGACACAGCACATCCAGGAAGGGGGTAAACTGATCCTCATCCACAGAAACAGGCAACAACCCAGAGGCTCCTGACTCTGAATTCATTCTGGGCCTTTTCCAAGACAAGGTGGATGTCCTGTGAAGAAGTCACAGTGTGACTGTTCAGTGGCAGAGAGAAGCATGTTATTTTGTAGAAGTGCCCATTGGGGCTCAAATAATTTAATGAAGGCGAAGTAGTCTGCAATTATTGGCATATCATGAAAAGATAGACTAATCTGCTTCTTGCCCCCTCTCTTGACAGGTGTACTTCTACTGGATTTGCAGAGATCCAGGAGCCTTTGAGTGGTTTGCTGACCTCTTACTCTCACTGGAAACAAAGATGAGTGAGCAAGGGCAAGCTCACTTTCTGAGTTATCATATATTCCTTACTGGCTGGGATGAAAACCAGGTATTGACAAGATTCAGAATGGGCAATATTATCTAATTTGTGTCATGATAGAGCAAAGAGGAATAATTTCAGTAATGAGCTCTACGATTATCAGGTAGCCTGAAAGTATTGTTGTTATGTTCTTTAAAAGAAAAGAGAATAAAATAAAGCCAGAGTAAAGCTATTCACATTATAGCAATAAAAGGAATAGGAAAGGAGATTGGAAAAGAACTTGATCAAGCTGAGAAGATTCCAAGTTTGGAAACTGAAGAAAAATTACGTCATTGGAAATTGCCTTTGAAATTTAGTATTATCAAGCAGACATTGTGGATTAGCTCTATTGTCCTGAGCTCTCAATTGGTTCTTTCTAATTCTATGCTTTGAACTGTTCAAACAGAAAAAATTCGCACATGTTGACATTCAGCATTTATTGTAAAACTTGTGAGTTTCCTACAAAAAATAATTGTTCCTACAGAAAATAAATATGAATATATGATTTATCTAGAGATTTATTTTTCTTAAGGCATTCTTAGAAATTGCTTGCATGTATGTTTATACACCTAAGATCAAAATGATCTTCTGTTAGAACAGGTGTTCTGTCTTGTCCATTAATATGTATTGCTGCTGCTGCTGTTGCTAAGTCACTTCAGTCATGTCCGACTCTGTGCGACCCCATAGACGGCAGCCCACCAGGCTCCTCTGTCCCTGGGATTCTCCAGGCAAGAACACTGGGGTGGGTTGTCATATTAAAGTTAGGTTTACCAAAATTAATGTACTATATATCAAAATATTGCACTTTAGTAGTGTTTCAGTGCTAATAGCATTGACTGATCTGCTACATTTTAAATGTTTTCTAACTTCTCTAATGTGGAACCTAACAATGAAGTGATGAAGTGGTTACTGTAGTGGTGGTTTAGTCTCTAAGTCGTGTCCAACTCTTGTGATCCCATGGACTATAGCCTGCCAGGCTCCTCTGTCCATGGGATTCTCCAAGTGAGAATACTGGAGTGGTTGCCATTTCCTTTTCCAGAAGATCTTCCCAACCCAGATCTCCTGCATTGCAGGCAGATTCTTTACCAACTGAGCTATGAGAGCAGTTAGAAAACATTTAAAATGTAGCCGTTATCATTCAATATTATTAACACTGAAACTTCCCTCATGTGGTAGCTAACAATGAAGTGATGAAGTGATTGCTAGGCTACGACATTTATGTCCTAATCAGCACTTCTGTGACAGTTACTGTAGATATTTAAGGAAAGCATGTTTGAGCCAGAGATTTGCATTAGTCCCTAAATTTACAAATGAATGCACTCCTGAGTCTTTCTCTCTGTCTTTCACACACACACACATACACCCACACACTTTGGCCCTATAGAATATCACTGTAATTTGACTTTGTGTTTCTGAAAATGAATAAGATTTTGCTTGAAATTAAGTTGCTAAATGTTTTTTTAGGGTCTTATTTGCAGTCAGCCTTAAATATTTATTCCTCTGGGGCACCTTGAAATAGAGATTTCTTGGGAACTAGACTCGAAACACCTTCATGAATTAAATAGTGTAAATTATATTTTCCAGAAAAACACTTTTCTTTCAAGTGGGACTTTTGACTAGTGATCCATTTGGTGAGGTGCAGACACAGCCTTTGTCTCTGCTTTCTGGTCCGGTGCTTGCTCCTCCGCTTCTACGGTGGATTGACTTTGAGTGTCCGCCTAGGCAATCTCAGTCATCTGGAAGGTGCAAGATGCAGGCTCTGTTTGATTCTGTGACAACACAGCTCTGCCCCATCCCATCCCTACCACTTCCAGAAGCACACTGTAAAAGATACTTTTCTTCTGAAAATAGTAAATTAAAATCGACACGTTCTTAAATTTTTGCCATGACATGCTGGAAATTCTCGAGATGCTTAAATTTCAGGACAAAATAATTGGTACATGCTGTCAGTCAGGAATCAAGAGGCTGTTTTAGAAACAGCCAATTGTTAAGCTGAATTCAACAGCCTCAAAGTGGCAGAATGGCAAGAGCAGAAGGGACAGATGGAAAAGGTATTATGAAGGGCAAATCAACAGTGTTTGGAGATTAATTGAACATTGGGAAGAGAAATATGGAGCAAATATAATTCCAAATGTTGAACGCCAGTGACTGGTAGCTGGAGAGTATTATGGCCAGAATGAAAAAAGAACTCTTTTTTTTATTGAACAATACCCAAACTTAGCAAATACCTCCGGGCACCCCCTGATCCTGACCTGACAGCAACCCCCTTCTTCTATACAATTCCTGTCATTTGCCGCTGGCTCCAGAGCCGCCAAACGGTGTGTGTTCTCCAATCACACCGAGGACTTTCTTGCTTCCATCTCCTCTCACACTCTTTCCTTTCCCTTCAATGCACTGTTAAAGCGCCTCAGTCATGTCTGACTCTTTGAGACCCCAGGGACTATAGCCTGCCAGGCTCCTCTGTCCATGTGATTCTCCAGGCAAGAATACTGGAGTGGGTTGCCATTCCCTTCTCTGGGGGATCTTCCCCCATCAGGGATCGAACCCAGGTCTCTTGAGTCTCCTGCATTGGCAGGTGGATTCTTCATCACTAGCGCCCCCTGTCTGTGTCTCCTGCTGCCTGCTGCATGGAATCGTCCTTTAAAGCCCAGTTCCCACAAAGGCCTTCCCCGGGTCTCTTAGTTAAAATTACTTGAGGGTAACTTAGGTCTCCAGTTCACTGTGGGTGATTCAGATCATAGAATTCGTTCACATGGGCTTCCCTGGGGGCTCAGCTGGTAAAGAAGCCGCCTGCAATGCGGGAGACCTGGGTGCAATCCCTGGGTTGGGAAGATCCCCTGGAAGAGGGCAAGGCAACCCACCTCCATATTCTTACCTGGAGAATCCCCGTGGACAGAGGAGCCTGCGGAAGAGGGGAGGCAGCTACACTCCATGGGGTCACAGAGAGTCGGACACTACTGAAATGACTAAGCACAATTGTCCACATGATCTGTCCCTTCTTCCAATGACCAGTTCCTCACAGAGCGGAGATCTTCTCTCTCTCCTTTGTACTCAGATTCACAACATTCTGCCTGCCTAGGGCAATCACTTAACGATTGTAGGTGGAAGTAACTTAACGTCACGAATTATTTGGAAAGTGTAATAATTCATTGTTAGCTGGGATGGCCAAATTGAAGGTACAGGAAGAATTCTACACAAAAACATGTTTGGGAAGTTTAAGATGCAGTCCTCTACTCAGGTAGGAAGGTGACAGTTTGGGAGAGGAAGTTTGATTCACGTATGTAGGTGATGCTAATTGGGTTGTGAAAATGGAAGTTCTTTGAGGAGTAGTGGTCTGAAAGAGATTCAGAGAGCTGAACTAGAGACTGGGAAGGCAAGTCTTCCCATATGGAGACAGGGGAATAGGATAACAAAATAGCAATTACTATTTCTTGAATCAGAACAAGAAGAAGAAGAACTAGAGAGAGAAGTAGAAGAACTAGGATTTTGTAATGAAAATAGAATCAAGAAGCAGTGCTTGGCCACATGGTAGAGAAGCCAAGAAGAATAAGGCCTGAGTTGCTCGTTAGATTTGGCACTTAGTCAAAAAGGGAATCGACTGTCCCTGGCTTCTTCTTCCACCCACTGCTGGAACCAGTTTCCTCTAGGGTTAGCAAAAGGGCTATGGGGACACAAAACTTTCATTCTAATCTGGAGGCCAATACAACTCTGACCTTGAGTTCCAGTTCTAATAATGGGGCTTCTGCCAGTTTCCAAGACTCAGTCCTCAACTACTGCTTCTGTTCTTAGACTTGAACTCTTGTCTTCTATTTTATACTTTACTCTCTGTCTTGATAAACCTGCCTAAGAAGAGGGCACTGCCTGATGTTTGCCAGTTTTCCCTCTCTTACCTGAAGTCCTCTTCCCAAGCTCAATTCCTACAGTAGCCCTGCTACCTGAGCTCAGACTTGCCTAATGGCAACTCCCTGCAGCCTGGATTTTTGTGTCTCCACCAAAGTCTCCATCATCTACTGGCTTGTTAGGGCTCAGCCTCCTTATCCTGGCTGCTTTCTAGACTGATGAGAAGCATGCCAGGGAAGCCAGTCTTACAGCAGGATCATGGGGTAAGAATTGGGCCCTGCAGCGCTGCTACTCAAACTGGTCAGAGGAATTGAACAAATGAAGTACCCAAGGGTAAAACCCATGAGCTCAAGAGTTTTGGAGGGGCCTGAGCAGAGCAAACACAGATCTCGGGAGGTAAGAAGCAAGAATCCTTCTTACCTATCAGAGTTCATCATGGGCTGAAACAGATGATAACAACTTATAAACTCATCACTAGGCATGGCTATGCCCCAGGCTCTTACTTATCAACTACCTGATGCCTGGGTGCTTTTGTGCAATTTAAAGGCAGACCGTTGGCCACAGAGCTCTAATCTTGCCCTTTACTAGGTCTGGCAACCTGTTCTGCCTGCCAGACTCAACATCCTCCTAGCATTTGAGCTTGAACACAGATCGTTTCACTCCAAAAGGCAAATCTAACTGTAAAATCCAGCTTCACTCTAGGCATTTTCTATCACTTTAATCTGTCAGGGCCCTTCTCAGATCCCTAAGGTTTACTGTGAAGTGAACAGGGGCAGAGCTAGAGATTAGTCTTTGAGAAATTTGGCAGGAAAAAAGTAACTTAGTGTCTGCTTTCCCCTACCTCTTTTCACTATATTACCTGCACCCTCTCAAGAAAAATCATTCCAGGATTGCGTTTCTGCGTGTCAACCACATAGAATGCACTTTGTTTCAATAGTGCCCAGGTGGAATACAAAGAATTTCCCATTAAAAAAAAATTGTGTGTTAAATCTACAAATGAGCATAATTATATCATCCTTATTTGTTAGAAATATGTTTTTCCCCCTCTGACCACCCATCTGATACCACAATTTTTACTTTAGGCCTTTCACATAGCTTTACATTGGGATGAAAATGTTGACGTGATTACAGGATTACGGCAGAAAACTTTCTATGGAAGACCCAACTGGAATCAGGAGTTCCAGCAGGTTGCCTTCAGTCACCCCAGGTGAGCAGCTTTCTCTCCTCTGCCTCTTGGGAGCCTTCAGGGGAGACACAGTCTCCATCGCTGCGGGAATGGAAAGCAGCTCTTGAGTACAAACCAGTTAATCCACCGCAGTGGGCCTCTTGTTTAGAGACAAAACATTGACCTTAGAAAAAGTAATCATGGGATATTTTAGGAACTGCAAACCTATGCATGACCATCTTCCAACATCAGACAAGTGTCAACTGCATTGAAATTTTTCATTGTTGTTGTTTAGTCACTAAGTCAGGTCTGAATCTTTTTGCAACCCCATAGACTGGAGCTCTCTGTGCATGGGATTTCCCAGGCAAGAATACTGGAGTAGGTTGCCATTTCCTTCTCCAGGGGATCTTCCTGACCTAGGGATCAAACCCACGTCTCCTGCATTAGCAGGTGGATTCTTTACCACTAAGCTACCAGGGATGCCCTAAAATTTTTAATACCTAAACTCAATTGAAGATGGTATTCCTTTTAAATTTTTACTTATTTATTTACTTATCAAACCACCCTCTAATAGGTCTTTGCATTAGATTTTTAGGATGGATTATTTGTGGGCCAAACTAAATAGAGCTGAAAAAGACTTTAGGGGTTATATTTATCTTTATTTATTTTTTAAATTAATTTTTACTGGAGTATAGTTGATGCACAATGTTAGGTTAGTTTCTGCTGTATAGCAAAGTGTCTCAGTTTTATATATATATTCTGTTCCATAATCTTTTCCACTATGGATTATCACAGGCTGCTAAATATAATTCCTTGTACCATACAGTAGGACCTTGTGGTTTATTCATACTACACATATACTAGTTTGCATCTGCTAATCCCAAACTAGCAAATCTTCCATTCTCCATCTTCCTACTCTTTGGCAACCAGAAATCTGTTCTCTGCATCTATGGGTTGTTCCTGTTTCATAGATATGTTCATTTGTGTTGTATTTTAGGTTCTACATACACGTGCTAGCATATGGTATTTGTCTTTCTCTTTCTGACTTACTTCACCTAATATGATAATTTCTAGGTCCAGAAGGTGGTATTTCTTAAACTGCTTATGCCTTCAAGAAATCCTGGGTAAACACAATTGATCTGTAATTACTCAACTGGAGAATTCACTTATGCCAAACTGTAGAGTGTACCTAAAGCATATCTTGCAAAGCAGAAAAAAATATTCTAAAACCAAGCAGGAATTTAGGAGTCTGAGTACCAGGTTGTAAATCCTGGCTCCATCATTAATACCAATTTACCTTGAACAGATTATTTAACTTGGCTCTGACCATCCCCTCCTCCGTAAACTGCAAATAATAAAACTCTTTACCTCCTACACTTCTGTGAGGACTAACTGTGTGAATTTTAAAGGGCCTAAAACACTGCTTTGAGTTCAATGTTAGCTATCATTAGTTCAGCTCAGTTCAGTTCAGTCTCTCAGTTGTGTCTGACTCCCTGCAACCCCATGAACTGCAGCACACAGACATCCCTGTCCATCACCAACTCCCAGAGCTTGCTCAAACTCATGTCCATCAAGTCAGTGATGCCATCCAGCCATCTCATCCTCTGTTGTCCCCTTCTCCCCCTGCCTTCAACCTTTCCCAGTATCTTTTCCCGGTTCTTTTCCAGTGAGTCAGTTCTTTGTATCAGGTGGCCAAAGTATTGGAGTTTCAGCTTCAGCATCAGTCCTTCCAATGAATATTCAGGACTGATCCCCTTTAGGATGGACTGGTTGGATCTCCTTGCAATCCAAGGGACTCTCAAGAATCTCCTCCAACACCACAGTTTAAAAGCATCCATTCTTTGTTGCTCAGCTTCCTTTATAGTCCAACTCTCACATCCATACATGACTACTGGAAAAACCATAGCTTTGACTAGATGGACTTTTGTTGGCAAGGTAATGTCTCAGCTTTTTCACTGTCCTCTTTCACTTTCATCAAGAGGCTTTTCAATTCTTCTTCACTTTCTGCCATAAAGGTGGTGTCATCTGTGTATCTAAAGTTACTGATATTTCTCCCAGCAATCTTGATTCCAGCTTGTGCTTTGTCCAGGCTGGCATTTTGCATGATATACTCTGCATATAAGTTAAATAAGCAGGGTGACAATATACAACCTTGACATACTCTTTTCCTGATTTGGAACCATTCTAACTGTTGCTTCTTGACCTGAATATAGATTTCTCAGGAGGCAGATGGTATTCCCCTCTCTTTAAGAATTTTATAGTTTTCTATGATCCACACAGTCAAAGGTTTTGGCATAGTCAATGAGGCACAAGTAGATGTTTTTCTAGAACTCTCTTGCTTTTTCAATGATCCAACGGATGTTGGCAATTTGATCTCTGGTTCGTCTGCTTTTTCTAAATCCAGCTTGAACATCTGGAAGTTCATAGTTCACATACTATTGAAGCCTAGCCTGGAGAATTTTGAGCATTACTTTGCTAGTGTGTGAGATGAGTTTTAATAAAAAACTTAAGTCTGACTACTACATGATAGACTTCATCATAGAAGAGGAAGAGCATTTGCTCTGGGACCACAAGACAAGAGTGAAGGCTGTGTTTTCTGATTCTGGAAGATACTGACTATGTGACAAACAAGGGAGTTTGTTTGAGCTTTTGAGGCCCAGTGTAAAACACGCATGATTCTATACATTCGCATTGTTATCTTCATAATTTAAATGCATAGTATGTTGAAAAACTTGAAGTACAAAGCACTAATACAAAGATTTCGTTGTTATTTATATATATTGTCTAAATCAGTCACTGTTCTGAATCCACATCATCTACAGGTCTTGGAAGCAGCATGTTCTAATATTGTCTGTTTATAGAATAGTTTCTACTTTAGAGGAAAGACCTGAAGGAGGTAAGGAGCTGGCAAGTGTGCCATGTGGGCAACTGGGAAAAAGCAAAAGGGCAGCATGTGCCAAGGCCCTGAGACTGCACACACTGTTCCTGGCACGATCCAGGAGGCCATGGATCAGGTTGCTATGTTCTTCTTTTGGAAAAAAAAATTATTCATCTGATAAATGTTTTACACTCAATTTTCAATTATCGTGGGAAAAAGCCCACATTGCAGACTTTCCACAGGGGCATGTGTACCTTTGTCTTTCAGCTTTTATAGATAAGACTGCTCTTTTCTGTGCCATTTTTGTTGTTGTTCAATCATTAAGTCATCTTTGACTCTCTGTGACTCCTGGGACTGTAGCATACTAGGTTCTTCTGTCCTCCCCATCTCCAGAGTTTGCTCAAATTCATGTCCATTGAGTGGATGATGCTCTCTAACCAACTCATCCTCTGCTGCCCACTTCTCCTCTTGCTGCCCACTTCTCTTTCAATCTTTCTCAACATCAGGGTCTTTTCCAATAAATTGGTTCTTCGCATCAGGTGGCCAAGTATTGGAGCTTCAGCTTCAGCATCAGTCCTTCCACTGAATATTCAGAGTTTATTTCCTTTAGGATTGACTGGTTTGATCTCCTTGCTGTCCAAGGGACTCTCAAGAGTCTTCTCCAACACCAAAGTTCAAAAGCATCAATTCTTCAGTACTCCAACTTTATGGTCCAACTCTCACGTCCATACATGACTACTGGAAAAACCATAGCTTCGATTGTCCCTTATTGATGCTTCACATTGTATTTGTTTATTTGTGTTACATATGAAGTTTACAGCCCAGTAAGAAGACCTTTCAGAACAAACCATTTAATTGTCTCCCTTCCCTCAGAAAGGTGTAAACCAGAACCACAGCACCAAGAGATGGAGGGTAGAACTGTGTTTGCACAAACTCTACCTCCAAAATCACATTGCATTGGGCTGAGAATTGAGTCTGTCTGATTCTGCAGGGAGTGAGCAGTAGAGAACAGTTTGAAAGTGGGAAAATCATATAGCTGTCACTTTTCTCATTGCCTTGTGAAGCAGGTGTTCATTCCTTTTCAAAAGCCATAATCGAAGTATAGTACATACATGTACTTAAGGCCCAGTTGAATTTTTCAGCCCAAGAGTTATGGAAACTCTCTCTTCCCAATGGAATACTTCATCTCTTCCAGAGTTTCAAAAAAAGAAAAAAAACACCCAAGGTTTCGATGTCACTGAATCAAGCCTCTATAATTCTAAAAATAGTGTGTCTGTAACAACCTTAGACTGTCTAACACTGCAATGTATTACACAACTTCAACTATCACTGTAACTGACATTAGACACGCGTTACTGTTGTTGTTGCTGTTGTGCCATCACTAAGTCACGTCCAACTCTTTGCCACCGCAAGGACTGTAGCCCAGCAGGCTTCTCTGTCCTTCACTGTCTCTTAGAGTTTGTTCAGATTCACGTCCATTGAGTTGGTGATGCCATCCATCTCATCCTCTGTCATCCCCTTCTCTCTCCTGCCCTCAATCTTTCCCAGCATCGTGGTCTTTTTCCATGAGTTGGTTCTTCACATCAAGTGGCCAAAGTATTGAAGCTTCAGATTCAGCATCAGTCCCTCCAGTGAATATTTAGGGTTGATTTCCTTTGGGATTCACTGGTTAGGAAAGCTCAATTATCCTTTTATTCATGGAATGCCAGATTCCTGGGAAAAGACAAGTCACCAGTAGAAGGCTTAGCACTACTCTTCCAAAAGACTTTTTAAATGACCTCCTTAAAGTCATTTTGTTTTCTGCTGTGTAAAAGAAGATTTATGTTTAATGAAGCTTTTAATGAAGACATCACAGAAAGAGAATGCCAATAGAATCTAATTTTTAAACAAGAAAATCTAATATTGAGAAGGATTTCAATATCCTGGCCTTTGCCAAGTTATAAATAAAACACACAATTCAATTATTGTTCTGCACAAAGAACAAAGTCACATTAATTTTCCTCAAGATGGTTATTAAAGAGATAGACAGTATGTTTTCCCCCTGATTATGTCAAGGAGATGTTTGTTCCCAAGCTTCATTGGCTACTCGTAGAAGACAGGTCTGTTCGGTCATTAGCTCATATCTTTTGGCAAAGATGGGCCAGAAAGAATTGGTGGATTTGTTCACAGCCTCAGAAAAGGCTCTTTGTTCTTGAGGGTCTTTGAAGTAGGCTCTCAACCATTTCTATTCATCAGTGCGAAGCAGAGCATTCTTAGGGCTGACTCTTTTAAAAACATTTACCTGTTCATTTAAAGCAGGAGTCTGTTCTTGTTCTAAGAAGAAGGAGTTAAATCAAAAGAATAAAAGAGAGAGGGGCAAAAATGTGTTTTTACAGAACATGAAAAACAGCACCCAAAATAAAGCTTGAAGGGAAGCGGATCAAAGAGAACAGTGCAAGCTATAAAGGAAGCAGAAAATTGCAAAAATAACAGTAATAGAGCAACAAATTGATGGGCGTCAGAATGAATACGAATAAGGAAAGGGAAAGAAAAAATTTAAAGAGATCAAAGACAGAAAGTAGAAAATAGGGAAGGATACTCTGTTGTTTTCACATGCAATTAATTTTCATAATTGCATCAGCTGTATAACAAAAGCACAAGTATAATTTTAAAAGAAGATCAACAAATAGTAAGTGGACATGTAAAAAGTAAGTCTTTTATTGACATGGCCAAGCTGACATGCATGGAACTATTGTTGTACGTGGCTTAAGTTAGAGAAGCACAGAAAATTACTCTAAACTCACAAACAATGGAAACTGTTCTCTTAATTAAAATTTAAATGTTAATTAAAGACACGCATTGATATCTGTGTCTTATTCATCTTTAGAAATGCATGTCTTATACAAAAATGGGAGCTACATATCATTATTTGTAGATGTTATTGTGATTCCAAGCTTTAGACAAATATTCAGAAAATCAGGAAATTGTTTCCAAGAAGGTAGACAGAATGAAAATAAATATATCTTTTTATCACATCTAGCTACTTTTTGATAAACACCTATTATGTGTGTGCTCAACCTTCTGGATTTGTAGGTCTGTTGTTTTTAATTAATTGAATAAAATGATATTCCATAAGACTTCAATCTTTGATCTTACTTTTCACATAATATTTATAGTTTGCCACTTTTGACTTATCTACTAATAACTTCACCATGCCTTGTAGGCGTAAAACTTTATGCAATTAATTATGATAAAAACTTAGAAGATCTGACCATTTTTTCATAGCTTCAGAAGAAGTGTTTCTTTTCTCTGGAAGAAAAAGTAAAGAATAGAAGAATACTACCATTTGTTAGAACAGTACAACCCCAAAGTGAAGAAAGATGCCGACTTACCATATGACTGGGAGCTTCTGATCCATGCTACATGAATGCAATTTTAGACCACCCATTGTTTTCAGAAATGTAAAAATACCTTTCTACTAAATTGAGTAAATGTGTCCACCTGGAGCCACAGTTGCTTGTGTGCACACCCTCCAGTTCTCATTTGTGTGTACATATGCACAAAATGTTTTTAAATGATATTTTTAAGAAATTAACATTCTGATTATAGCACACAAGTCTGTCTGTCTAAAAAGATATCCTAAACATTCCTTATACGACTAAATTGCTCAGAATATTCAAAGAAATAGACTTTGGTAGAAATTCCACACAAAACAAATTATAGCTTCAAGAGAAAAAGAAAGCCACCATAAATTTATGACTGGGCATTGTTAGCATACATAAATAGTATCTTTCCATCAGAGGACATCCAGTCCTCCTGTTAAGATCAAGTGAAGAGTCACTGAAAATTGGTGGCGTTATTCCATTTGTGGTAGGTGGGATTAGGGAGGTGGGTGAGCACAAGGTAAATGTACCATTATTCTTCAATTCTCTTTGGTAATTATCTATTAAGCATTCAGTTCAGTTCAGTCGCTGAGAAGTGTCCGACTCTTTGTGACCGCATGAACCGCAGCCCGCCAGGTCTCCCTGTCCATCACCAACTCCCAGAGTCCACCCAAACCCATGTCCATTGAGTCAGTGGTGCCATCCAGCTATCTCATCCTCCGTCGTCCCCTTCTCCTCCTGCCCTCAATCTTTCCCAGCATCAGGGTTCTTTCAAATGAGTCAGCTCTTCGCATCAGGTGATACAGCAAAAATATTAGGATATTTCTGTGTGATATATTTCTGTGGGAGGTGTATGTTTTCAAAGTTTTATCAGAGGAAGGAGGGGACCCAACTGGCAGAAACATAGCTCTGCCATGGGGATCCAATACTACAAGTCAGCCGCTTTCATTTTTCTCCCCTATTTCCATCATGAGGGGCTTCCCAGGTGGTGCAGTGGTAAAGGATCTGCCTACCAATGCAACAGACCCAAGAAATGCAGGTTCCATCCCTGGGTCGGGAAGATCCCCTGGAGAAGGAAATGGCAACCCACTCCAGTATTCTTACCTGGAAAATTCCATGAACAGAGAAGCCTGGCGGGCTACAGTCCATGGGGTTGCAAAGAGTTGAACACGACTGAGTTGAACACATCTGTAACCATGATGCTCTCAAAGGCAGCAACTTTGTGCTCCTCAGAGCCAAGTCCAATCACCAGCTTTAGCTAGTGAATGGATCATGAGAAGGATGAGGAATCTGGGACAAGAGTGCTGACTCACCTAAGAAGATGGAGTTGGTGGGAATGCGCAATACCGTTAGGGATGCCTGTAGCCCCTAATCAACCCCCGAGTAATTAGGTCTCAGCAAAAAGTAGCAGAGGAGGCCGCTACAAATAATTGGGTGGCGGGTTTTTTAAAAAAAATGCCCAACGCAGTTATCATCTCAGGTTACAAAAAGGAAGGTGTGCAAAATGTAATTATGAGATGAATTATTTGTAGGTTTCTCTAATGAAAAGCATTCTCTAGAAAAGATTAAATAGAAGTCTGATAGTGAGTCCATTGTCTGATAGTGAGCTTGTAGTTCTCATTGTCTTCTTTCTAAGCCTCCATAAATCCACAGGAAGCTTCTGTTTATCGATTTTATTTGCAGACTGCACTCAGGGCATAAAGTAATTTGATTTTTTTTTAAATGGGGTTTAGGGTCTGCCCCTATAGGGTTATAACTTACCAAGCATAAGAGCCAACACATAAAAACAAACACGCAATTTAAAGAGAGCAGGGCTCAAGATGGGAGAACCTGGGAAGCCAGCAAGGTGGTGGGATTACACTCGCTCTTCCATATATCCGCTGGCCAGAAACCTCCGGGGAAGTGACATTTTGGCTGCCTTTCATGCATGGCATCACCAATCTGTTCTGAAAACTGCATCAAGCCCACAAAAAAATGAGCATAATAGTCATTTAGCAAATAAGAGGGGAAGAAGAGAATTTTCTTTATTGTTTATCAGAGCTAAAAATGCTGTTAACGTTAACCATCTCTGCAGCTTGTGTAAAATGTGTCCTTTCCCCATCAAAGTCAGATGCCCAGACTGATCAATGCTGCTAATGTTGTCCCCAGTCCAATGCCTCCCATGTGTGCAAACTCTGCAACTTGCAGGCTGTAAACTGAAGAATAATGCCTTGTGTTTTTATACTTCTTTTACAGAGAATCTTTTTTTTTTTCATTCTGAGCATTTGTGGGTAATTAAACTTTATAGAAGAATGTTTTTTCTTTAGCAACCCCATTAGGGTTCTGTTACACTTGTCCATTGCCTCATAAAAGAAAAAAAAATGCTGCCACATCAGTGCCTTTTCTACTTTGTGAGGCCTCTTGGCTCCTTGCTTCACAGTGAGGCTTCGTGATGAGAAAGGTCCATACTTGAAATCACAAATGCCGAGGCAGGGAAGCAAGGCACACAAAAGAATGCCATGTATGCGGACCACAATGCACAGAGAGCTAAGAAAGGACTGGCCTTTCTGCCTTAGTGGAAGGTAGATGATGAAGGGCCTTTCAGAGACTTTTTGGAGATTACATAACCATGACAGTTACATAAATACAGACACGTGTACTCAGCTGTGCAGTGTTACAGCCACAGCTTCAAAAGGGGCAGGGTAGCTGTGAACTGCTGGGGACACCAGGGGTACACCTGGCAGCCAGCAATCAGAATCCTTTGAAATGGAGTCTTAAAGGCAGAGCATCAAAGAGCATCTTCATGGTCTGCAAACAGTCACACGTGGCTGCAAATGAAAGGGCAATCTTAGCCTGTTGGGAATGGACCAGTGGGCAATCTCTTCGGTGACACCTACACTAATGGAAAAATATCACCATCCATAACAGTGTCTTTGAACAGAGATGCAAGGTTGCCTCTGGGCATCAGACTCCTCAAGGGGAAGGCTTTTGCCTGACCCATCTATCATTCAAACTGCGACAGTCCAGAACTCAAAAAACCTAGTACAAGCCTGGGCGGGAAGGGAGTATAGGGGAGAATGGACACATGTATGTGTATGGCTGAGCCCCTTCACTGTTCACCTGAAACTATCACAACATTATAGCCAGCTATACCCCAATACAAAGTAAAAAAACTAAGAAAAAAAAAAAAGATGAACACTTCAGATAAAAAAAAAATCCTAGTGCAAGAGTGCTGATCCAGGAAGTCTATAATCACTGCTCGGTTAACAGCGCACGTCACATCCTGTAGTCAGCTTCATGGAACAGGCAGACATAATGTAGGTTGTAATGTAAGCTAACCATTCTTGACAGCTCACTACGTGCTAAGTCTGATCTCACCCTCACAGAGGCACTTAGGAGTTTGGTACAGAACTGTCACCGTGGACAAAGTCCCCAAAGGGGACCTCTGGGAAGCTAATTAACATGCCCAGCAATGAAGAGATGGATCAACAGCTCTCAACCATTGGCTGATATTTCCACGTGTGTTAGTTGCTCAGTCGTGTCTGACTCTTTGAGACCCCATGAACTTTAGCTGAGCCACCAGGGAAGTCTCACTTTCTCCAAGGGATCATCCCAATCCAGGGATCGAATTCAGGTCTCCTGCATTGAAAGTAGAGTCTTTACTGTCTGAGCCACTAGAGAAGCCCATAAACACCTTTAAATTACTTCATTAAGTCATAAACTCACATTTTTTCCAGTGGGAAATGCTCCCTGAAAAAATGTTTTCTCAAATTTAGCCATAGGAATAATCTCTTTAAAAATAATACTTAAACATTTTAAACATATTGTCATTTACAAGCGAATCCACTTGATAAGTTCCTTTGAAGCTAGAGTTTGAAATGTAATTGAACCATCAATTTCTACCATGGCTATTATTGTTCAGGAACACATAATTAAATGTGGATTCAATACATGGCAGAGAATCATGTTAACACACAAGCTAAGAAGAATGAGGTTTAGAGGTGCTTCTCAACAAACACAGGATGAGGAGGTAAAGGTGGTTTGGAGGGCTGGTCCTGAAGTTCAAGGAATTTTTCTAAGGTAGTGTTTCTCAGAGGCTAGCTCAAAGGGCCATGTGCTTTAATAGAACCTGGGAGGCTTGCTAAAAATGCATTCCTTGGCTTCGAGCCTGCGACTCTGTTTTAATAATCTGCCTAGATAATCTTATGCCTAGCAAAGTATGAGAACTTTTGACCCAGACTCGAACCCACTAATTAAGCTTGTGCCAGAGATTAGAAAAATGTTACAAGGAATAGTACAGTACAAGATAAGGGAAATCACGTTTTCTATAAGTCCCTGTAGAGACGAGCCGCTCCCGCTTTTCAGAGACAACCTGAATCCTGGTGCTAACTCATTGTTTATATATAAGAAGAGCCAGCAGTTGTGTTTTTAAGGGATTGGAGCAGCCCCGGGACATTCATTATATGCAAAAACATCCCTTCAACACTGTTTTCTGAAATGCCATAATTAGAGAGGACAACTTTGAGGTGACCTCATTTTCAGCCATGTGATTTTCCTTTCCAACTCTTCTTTTTGGCCTTCTTTGAAAATTAAAGTAATTCCAACAGGAGAAGTAAGCAAAAGGTGCTAGAACTTTTGTGTAAGTGATCGTAACTATGAAAAGGCAGAGTTGAAAAACAGTAATAACTAACACTTCTTAAACCTTTTGGAAAACGCTTTCTCTCATTTTGCTTCGGATAATACATACCAAGTAGTCACTGTAATCTTAGTTCAACTCATGTTGAGATTGAGATTCATAGTCTTGCTCTCAAGACCATGCAGATAATAAGGAACAGAGCCATTTATTCATTTCTTCAGCAAACAAATATTGGTTGTCTACCCAGGATTACAGAGATGAGTAAGACAGACCAGGTTCTTGCTTTCAGGGAGGTGACATTCTAATCACCAGTCCAAGAGAATGCTAATCAAGGTCACGACCAAAATTCCACCCAATATCACATCACAATGAAACACTTTCCTCTGTTATCATCAGTTCAGTTCAGTTCAGTTCAGTTCAGTTGCTCAGTCATATCCGACTCTTTGCGACCCCATGAATCGCAGCTCGCCAGGCCTCCGTGTCCATCACCAACTCCCGGAGTTCACTCAGACGCACGCCCATCGAGTCCGTGATGCCATCCCGCCAGTTCAGTTCAGTTCAGTTCTGTTCTGTCACCATGGCACCTGCCAACCTCAGCCTTCTGCACATCACCTACCAGTATCCCACAGCATCTTGTGATACGGAGTTTAACAGGATTCTGGGAACCTGTGAGAGAACATGGTGCTAAACACTGGAGAAAAGATTTTAAGGAAAAAAGAAAGTGGTGGAGAAAAATACGTAAAGTTACAACCGTGGTTACTCGCTAACTGTACCCTTCTGTCTTGGCTGCTGGCTGGCCTTGCCCTGTGTAACACATTCTCTTCTTGTCTCACCTCCGCCGCAGCAGCAACATTGGAGTGTTCTTCTGTGGACCCAAAGCTCTCTCAAAGATACTTCAAAGAATGTGCCGCGTATATTCATCCGCTGACCCCAGGGGCGTTCACTTTTATTACAACAGAGAAAGCTTCTAGGCTTTGGAGGAAAAAAAAAATCCACGTGTTGCGTGAGTGGCTACAATCAAATAGGTCAAGCGTCAGGAAACTTTTCCCAAAAAGTGCCAGATAATAATAATTTTAGATTTTGTGGACCGTATGGTCTCAGTTGCAACTACTCAACTCTGCCATTGCAAACACCAAAGTAGCTCCTGTAACAAATGGAGGTGGCTGTGTTCCAGCAAAACTTTATTTATGGACACTGAAACCAAATTTCATATAATTTTTTTCTGTCATAAAATATTCTTCTTTTGATTTGTTCTCAACAGTTTTAAAATGTAAGACATTCTTAGCTCATGGGTTGTCCGAAAATGGGTGGTGGGCCAGATTTGACTCGTAGGCAGTAGTTTGCTGAGCCCTGATATAGGTCATCTTTCCCAAGCTTGTTTTCATGCTTAACAATACGTCCAAATGGAGACCGGCATGGCTGCTTGGCTCATAGCCTCCTTTAGAAGTCATTTCAAATTTCATCTCCCTGATGGCAGAGACATCTGCCTTGTATCCAAACCTGATCTTTTCTGCTTTAAACTTAAGCTCCTTTGTGCTTTTTTCATCCTCTATAGATCTGAGAAATCACCAATGGGGTTTATCTTTCACAAAAATCCTTTCTCTACTTGAAAATGATAATAAAATCATCCTTTACCTATCCCTTTTCTAGTCCAAACAATACTGAACTCTTAACTTTTCATCCAAGGATATATACCCTAGCCCTTCAATCATTCTTGTGGCCCTTCTTCAAATCCATTTTCATTCTTCACATTCTTTTAAAGTGTGTTGACTAAAATGAGATGTAACATTCTAATCTAAGCATGACTAGTAGTGTATAAAAGAGTGATTTTTTTAGAGCTTGGATGCCATATGCTTTTCAATACAACTAAATTCTGTTTGCATCTCTTTCTTTCCTTCCACATTTTTTTTCTCTCTTTTAATAAGTACTTTTTGTTACTATCACATTTTGATCTATGATCATCTTCATACTTACACCTCAGCTCAACTTCTACCCTACAAACATACTGGAATTTTATATATATATATATATTCTTATTGAGCCAGTATTTCCATGTCATGCAACTGTTTTATCCCAAAAATGTTCAAAAAATACTCTTCATATTGTATAGTTTTCTCTACTGGTATCAATTCTTTTTTTAGAATTTTTCTTTCTAATATTTCAATATTGTTTTTAATTCTATCACCACATACTAATACTAGTATTTAGCTCAATTTATCTCAAATCTTTTGTTCAATGTTCAAGTTTAGACTCCTTTCTTTAGATTCAAGTTATTAAATCCAAAGGACTCCATGATGAATTTTTGTTACTGCCTGTTAATATGAGCACCAGTTGGGAACCTATTAAAAATAATTAACCATTGAGAATGGCGCATTGCCCTATACTGTCTTAGCTTAAAAATAAGATATCATATACAATGAAACAAAAACATTTTTTGAAATTAAAACAGATTATGTTTTATAAATGCTTCTTATCTTTGTAGGTGGCCATTCTGCCATAGAATAGAATTTAATTGGTCTGATCTGATTTGTTTTTACAAAGTTAGGCAGCCAGTTAAGTTCTTCCAAGTATTTCTAAATTATAAGTTGATCATTTGTTTTACTTTATCCTCAGATATTAATGGTGATTCAGTAATTTCTAGAGTATATACTTAACTATATTCTAGGGGAAAAGTTAGGTATATCTTGATGTCTCAAAAATTATTTCTGCTAACTCTGCATTGTAATTTATTAGTATCTTCAATTATTCCTTGGAGAATATCATCCAAATTCTACTAATTTTAGTACACCAAATCTTTCTGTCTATTTATTTCCCCATTTAAATTTGATTAGCCTTTACAACTAGGCATTTCTGTAGTCAAATATGTTTATCTAACCTTTAGCAGGAAAATAAATATATTAAAATATTTTCTCTTGATTATATTCAATTTTTACTTTTCCTGTCTATTTGTAAATAAAATATACTCTCTAGTCAACTAAATTTTTCTAATAAGTATATTTGTCATTGAAAACAGTTTCTGTAGATTTCTTTTAATTTTGTTATAAACCTAAAATTGTTCAAAACTTAGAAAAATTAACAGAAAAAAGACTTTGCTGCATTTGAAGAAAATCTTTCCTGTTTGCATCCATTTTTAGTTTTGAGCTTTAGGTTAGTTCTTTAAATAACATGTAGAATCTGACCTATCTCTATAATAAAAATACAAAAAAATCAATAGATTTCTTTAATGCCGCAATAATCAAATAGAAAATATAGATTTTTTAAACAAGGAACTTGTCTATTTAAAATAGAAACAAAGATATAGCAAACAAACTTATCTGTCAAGAATTATGTAAGGTGATTTGATAATTAGCAAACATTTACAGAGACATTTTTAATTTTATAGAAATAACATGTTCCTAAATAGGAATATTAAGCATACCAAAAATATTGATTTGTTCTAAATGAATGAATAGATTAAATAAAATTACAATCACAATTAAATTCTCTTTAAAACTTTTTGAAATACTAGATATGCTAAAGTTTACCTAAAAGAATATATAAGCAAGAAGAAGCAAAAAAAAAAAAAAGTGAAAAAGAAAAGAGAAGAAAGAAAGAAAAAATGAGAAGAGAGAAAGAAGAACAGAACAGAAAGAGAAGATAAAAAAGAGAAAAGAAAATTCAGCATCCAGAAGCATCATCATAAAACATAAGATTGTTAAGTAACCAGAAAGATAACACTAAATTACTTACAAATAAACAATAATAAGTTTGACAACTGCCTTCTCAGAAGCAAAAGTAGAGACCAAATGATAATGAAGTAATATCTTCAATGTGCTGAAGGAACATAACTATAAATTGAGATTTTTGTACTGAGTGAAGTTATTGGGCAAAAGAGGAGGCCAAAAAAATAAAAAACCAGTGAAGGCAAAATAACAGATATTTTCAAATAAAAGAATGGCTCAGAATGGAGCTCCAGAGCAGTAGAGCAAGGTAGAATTCGAGTCAAACCCACTGATCTTTCCGCTTCAGAATTCTCTGTGCTTTTTTTTTTTTTTTTAGATTTTATTTTACTATAAAGATCAAAACAGTATGGTACTGGCACAGAAATAGAAATATAGACCAATGGAACAAGATAGAAAGCCCAGAGATAAATCTACACACCTGTGGACATCTTTTCTTTGACAAAGGAAGCAAAAATATACAGTGGAGAAAAGAGAGTCTCTTCAGCAAGTTGTGCTGGAAAAACTGGTCAACTATGTGTGAAAGATGAAATTAGAACACTTCCTAACACCATATACAAAAATAAACTCAAAGTGGATTAAAGACCTAAATGTAAGACCAGAAACTATAAAACTCTTAGAGGAAAACATAGGCAGAAAACTCTCTGATATAAATCACAGCAAGATCCTCTATGACCCACGTTCTAGAGTAGTGGAAATAAAAACAAAAGCAAATGGGACCTAATTAAACTGAAAAGTTTTTGCACAATGAAGGAAACTATAAGCAAGATTAAAAGACAGCCTTCAGAATGGGAGAAAATAATAGCAAATGAAACAACTGCCAAAGAATTAATTTATAAAATATACAAGTAGCTCATGCAACTCAATACCAGAAAAAGATAACCCAACCAAAAAGTGGACAGAAGACCTAAATAGACATTTCACCAAAGTCATACAGTTGGCTAATAAACTAAATGAAAAGATGCCTTACAATGCTCATTATCAGAGAAATGCAAATCAAAATTACAATGAGGTATTGATAGCTTAGGGTGAATGAGGTCAGATTCATGATCTCCGAAGAAGATGCAGCTTCCAGATCAGGGACCAGGCTTGATTATTCAGAGCTTTTAAGTGAAAAGGTTTTATTCCAGTGAAGAAGGACAGAGGAAACTTCTGATAGAGATATCAAAAGAGGGATGGAGAATGCACCCCCCCCACTAGTCTTATCAAGGCCTTGTATACTTTTACCAGACCCACTCCCACAACATACATCCTAATACAACAAGATCAGTCAGAAGGTTGCTTTCCTATTAAGGAGAAACGTGTCCTCAAGCAAGGTACATTGTCATCATATAATCATTAGTACAGAGAGTAAGGAAAAACATACCCTTGAGCAGGACTGTTGTGAAAGTGCTGCACTCAATATGCCAGCACATTTGGAAAACTCAGCAGTGGCCACAGGACTGGAAAAGGTCAGTTTTCATTCCAACCCCAAAGAAAGGCAATGTAAAGAATGCTCAAACTACTGCACAATTCAACTCACCTCACACGCTAATAAAGTAATGCTTAAAATTCTGCAAGACAGGGTTCAGCAATACGTGAACCGTAAACTTCCAGATGTTCAAGCTGGTTTTAGAAAAGGCAGGAGGAACCAGAGATCAAATTGCCAACANAGAATGCTCAAACTACTGCACAATTCAACTCACCTCACACGCTAATAAAGTAATGCTTAAAATTCTGCAAGACAGGGTTCAGCAATACGTGAACCGTAAACTTCCAGATGTTCAAGCTGGTTTTAGAAAAGGCAGGAGGAACCAGAGATCAAATTGCCAACATCTGCTGGATCATGGAAAAATCAAGAGAGTTCCAAAAAAACATCTATTTCTGCTTTCTTGACTATGCCAAAGCCTTTGACTGTGTGGATCACAACAAACTGTGGAAAATTCTGAAAGAGATGGGAATACCAGAACACCTGATGTACCTCTTGAGAAACCTGTATGCAGGTCAGGAAGCAACAGTTAGAACTGGACATGGAACAACAGATTGGTTCCAAATAGGAAAAGGAGTACATCAAGGCTGTGTATGTCACCCTGCTTATTTAACTTATATGCAGAGTACATCATGAGAAACGCTGGGCTGGAAGAAGCACAAGCCGGAATCAAGATTGCCGGGAGAAATATCAATAGCCTCAGATATGCAGATGATACCACCCTTATGGCAGAAAGTGAAGAAGTACTAAAAAGCTTCTTAATGAAAGTGAAAGAGAAGAGTGAAAAAGTTGGCTTAAAGCTCAATGTTCGGAAAACCAAGATCATGGCATCTGGTCCCATCACTTCATGGGAAATAGATGGGGAAACAGTGGAAACAGTGTCAGACTTTATTTTGGGAGCTCCAAAATCACTGCAGATGGTGATTGCAGCCATGAAATTAAAAGACACTTACTCCTTGGAAGAAAAGTTATGACCAACCTAGGATAGCATATTCAAAAGCAGAGATATTATTTTGCCAACAAAGGTCTGTCTAGTCAAGGCTATGGTTTTCCAGTGGTCATCTATGGATGTGAGAGTTGGACTATAAAGAAAGCAGAGTGCCAAAGAATTGATGCTTTTGAACTGTGGTGTTGGAGAAGACTCTTGAGAGTCCCTTGGACTGCAAGGATCCAATCAGTCCATTCTAAAGGAGATCAGTCCTGGGTGTACTTTGGAAGGACTGATGCTAAAGCTGAAACTCCAGTACTTTGGCCACCTCATGTGAAGAGTTGACTCATTGGAAAAGACTCTGATGCTGGAAGGTATTGGGGGCAGGAGAAGGGTACAACAGAGGATGAGATGGCTGGATGGCATCACTGACTCAATGGACATGAGTTTGGATAAACTCTGGGAGTTGGTGATGGACAGGGAGGCCTGGTGCGCTGCAATTCATGGGGTTGCAAAGAGTCAGACACGACTGAGTGACTGAACTGAACTGAGCAAGACCATTGTTTTGCTGTGTAATCATTAGCTCTGGGCTTAAAGAGAAGTCTTCTGTGACCAAGATGAAGGAATGTAGGAAAAAAATGTTTGTCCCTTTCTCCTCCTTGAAACCCCTGAACCCCTTCAACCTTGAGGGCCCCTGACTCCTTATCAACCTAAGAATTAACTCTCAGTAGTCAGTCAGAATGACCATCACCAAAGAGTCTACAAACAATAAATGCTGGAGAGGGTGTAGAGAAAAGGAAAACGTTTTACACTCTTGGTGGGAATGCAAACTGATACAACCACTCTGGAGAACAATACGGAAGTTCCTTTAAAAACTAGGAATAAAACTACCATAGGACCCAGCAATCCTTCTACTGGGCATATACCCTGAGGAAATCATAATTGAAAAAAAAACTAGTACCCCAGTGTTCAATAGAGCACTATTTACAATAGCTAGGACATGGGAGCAACCTAGATATGTTCATCAGCAGATGAATAGATAAGGAAGTTGTGGTACTATACACCACAGAATATTACTCAGCCTTAAAAAGGAATGCATTTAAGTCAGTTCTAATGAGGTGAATGAACCTAGAGCCCATTATACAGAGTGAAGTCAGAAAGACAAATATCGTGTATTAACACATATATCTGGAATCTAGAAAGATCATGCTGACGATCCTACATGCAGAGCAACAAAGGAAAAAGAGACATAAAGAACAGACTTTTGGACTCAGTGGGAGAAGAAGAAGGTGGGATGATTTGGGAGAACAGTATTGAAACATATACATTATCATATGTAAAACAGATCGCCAGTGGGAGTTTGATGTATGCTGCAGGGAACCCCAAGCCAGTGGGTACTCTGTGACTGCCTGGAGGGCTGGGGAGGGAGAGAGGAGGGGGATTCAGGAGGGGTCGCATGTATGCCTATGGCCGTTTCATGTTGATGTATGGCAGAGGCCATCACAGTATTGTAAAGTAATTATCCTTCAATTAAAATAAATAAAAATTTTTTTAAAAAAGAGTGACACAAACTAGACATGAGTAGGCAGATGATAGAAAGTTGACAGAAAGAGATGGAGAAATAGAGAGACAGATCTTAAAATAATAACAACGCTGATCGAAATCTCAAGAAGACATATTTCAGCCATAGGCTACCAGCTTGGCTTTTATATGGTTACAGAACTGAATATAACCAAAAGAACAGATCAACTTGCTGCCATTCTGCTAACCACTAAACAATAAATATGCTTCCATCAGCTGAGTTAAATGCAGCCACACAACTAAATTAAGCCACATTCATTTCCTACCTTGTTTGTATATAACTTTCCAGATACAGCCATCTTCCCAGAAAAAAAATCTCACGCTGATGACCCTGGGATGTGTATTTACGGCCTCTAAAGTTGTTCGGTTATCAGAGCAGATGTTCATTTCCTACTTTTAAGATTTTGGAATTACTTATGAATCTGAATAAACTGTTGACATGTACAAAATTGTTCACTTATTATTTTCCGCTGCCCTGGGCCTCCATTGCTATATGAGGGCTTTCTCTAACTGTGGCAAGTGAGGGCTGCTCTCTGGCTGTGGTGTGCAGTGGCTTCTCTTGCTGCAGAGCACAGGCTGGAAGCAGGCAGGCTTCATCAGTGGCAGCACATAGACTCAGGAGCTGCAGCTACTCTCGGGCTCTCAGGCTCTGAGCGTGGTGCATCGGTATTTGTGATACACGCAGCATGTGGAAATCTTCCTGGACCAAGGATCGAACTCCTGTCCCCTGCATTGACAGGGGAATTCTGATCCACAGTACCACCAGGGAAGTTCCGGTGCCTTTTCTTGTCCACAGGTTTTTAAAACTTATTAGATGATATTTGTCCTTTATTTTGTCTACTGATGAAAGTTTGTGTGTCCATTGCAATATCAGTCTACTCTCCATGGTTGATTGCCCACAAAGGTCTCTCTTAGTTTATTGTTATCTCCGCAACTATAACTATTTTCAAAGTGTGTCTCTCCAAAACGTGAAATTCAACTCCTTTTTATTGTTAGCAGCAACTAAAACAGTTGACTCCTCCTCCCTTCTTTTGACTCTGATGTCACACTGACCCTTAGTTTTCTTCTCAGGCTCCTCTGTTCAACTTTCAAAGGTCAGGGTGTCCTAGGACTTGGTCACAGTTCTTGTCTTCTCATGTCTACCCTCTACCTTTGACTGATAGCACACATTTCCATGGTTTTGAACCAATGAATTCCAGATCTAAAACTCCAGCACATATTTCTCCTCTGGATTCCAGTCTGATATATACAACTGCCCACTCTGCCACTGGGATATAATAAGCATCTCAAATTTTACATATCCACAACCAGACTCTTTTTCTCCTCATAAACCTGCTGTTCCTCCATTTTTTGTTTTTTGTTTTTTTTTTGTTTGTTTGTTTTAGTACTGAGAAATCTGTATGCAGGTCAAGAAGCAAGTTAGAATTGGACATGGAACAACAGACTGGTTCCAAATCAGGAAATGAGTACTTGAAGGCTGTATGCTGTCACCCTGTTTGTTTAACTTATATGCAGAGTACATCATGTGAAATGCCCGGCCAGATGAAGTACAAGCTGGAATCAAGATTGCTGGGAGAAATATCAATAACCTCAGATATGCAGATGACACCACCCTTATGGCAGAAAGAGAAGAACTAAAGAACCTCTTGATAAAGGTGAAAGAAGAGAGTAAAAAAGTTGGCTTAAAACTCAACATTCAGAAAACTAAGATCATGGCATCCTGTCCCATCACTTCAAGGGAAATAGATGAAAAAACAATGGAAACTGCCGGAAGCCAGCGTGAGGACTCCCACCTGTGACAAGGTCACGCGGCAGGAGATTTTGATGGGCAAGGATGAGTCAAATCTCAGGTTTCCCCCCTGGCNTGGGGGGCTCCAAAATCACTGCAGATACTGATTGCAGCCATGAAATTATAAGACACTTGCTCCTTGGAGGAAAAGCTATGACCAACCTAGAGAGCATATTAAAAAGCAGAGACATTACTTTGCCAACAAAGGTCCATCTAGTCAAAGCTATGGCTTTTCCACTAGTCATCTGTGGATGTGAGAACTGGACTATAAAGAAAGCTGAGCACCAAAGCATGGATGCTTTGAACTGTGGTGTTAGAGAAGGCTCCTGAGAGTCCCTTGGACTGCAAGGAGATCAAAAAGGATCTCCAGTCTATCTTAAAGGAAATCAGTCCTGAATATTTATTGGAAGGACTGATGCTGAAGCTGAAACTCCAGTACTTTGGCCACCTGATTCAAAGAAATGACTCACTGGAAAAGACTCAGATACTGGGAAAGATTGAAGGCAGGACAAGAAGGGGATGACAGAGGATGAGATGGTTGGGTGGCAATCACTGACTCGATAGACGTGAATTTGAGTAATCTCCGGGAGTTGGTGATGGACAGGGAAGCCTGGTGTGCTACAGTCCTTGGGGTCACAGAGAGTCAGACACAACTGAGCGACTGAGCTGACTGTCACCATCGTCTACCAAAATGCCTATACTAAAAACACCGAATATGTCAGAGTCATCGTTAATTCTTCTCTTTTTCTCACCAGTGACCTCAAATCCCTATCCCAAACCACTGTTTCATCATCTTATTTCTTCTACCTTTTCCTAAAAACAGTTCACTAAAGCATATGTCAAGCTTTGGTGACCTTGAATATGTACAATAGAAATTTTCAAGTTAATGCTTATGGGTAGTCCAACTTCAGGCAATCTGTATAGCATATCTGACCCACAAATAGGCACAAAGGACTGCTCATCAGGTTAACTAGTCTTTCCCTTCACTAAGAGATGGTTGGCCTCCTAGTTATGCATTTCATCTACATAGGTCATCTCATTACCAAATAATAGAAAGTTTTCTTAGACACATCAGTAATTATTATGCTGGATTTTTTTCTCTTTTCTTTTTTTTCTTTTTCTTTTCTTCAATTCTCAAATTGTTTTCCCTATCAATTATTATAAGAATTCTGCATCTCTAAGTTGCTTTTTGTCAGTTCTGTCCTTCAGACAGAACAAAAGAAAAGCTATTTTAAGAATTCTTTATCAATTCCAAACACTTTCAAAACTTCCTGATTGATCTCAAAGAAAACAGCTCAATAATGATCCAGTCTCAATTTACTGATTTAACTAAGTTATCTGCCAACTAAGAAAAGGACCGTCACTGTTACATGTTTTATACAACAGTCTTGTGCCATTTTTTCCAAATCTCAAGCCGATTTACCTCAAAATTCAAAATTTTAAAAAACTTTTGAAGTGTAGGAATAGAATCAACGATATGTGGTGCCTGCAAATGATCCTAGCAAAATGTACGAAAACTTTACAAAGAAAATCATAGAACCCTATCAACCACTTCCTTCTCACACTAACATGAATGGGGGTGCTCCTTCTCTACCTTCTCGCCGCCACCTTGAGACTGGGTGGTGGGGACTTGTCAAGTATTCTTGTCCTATCCTAAACAAATATCTAAGAAAGGTTGAGAGGAAGGGTCTGGGAAGAGGGTGGGAAGGGGAGTATTATAGAACTAAGAATGCTGAAGAAAAGGATTTGTAAATCTATATATACAAGGGACTTCCCTGGTGGACCAGTGATTAAGACTTCACCTTTCAATGCAGAAGGTACAAGTTTGATTCCTGGTCAGGGGGCTAAGATCCCACATGCCTCATGGCTGGAAAACATAGAAGCAATAGAAGCAACACTATAACAAATTCAATCAAGACTTTAGAAATGGTCGACATTAAAAAAAAAAAACCTTAAAAACAATTAAAGTCAGGACCTTTCTCTAGTAGGGTTCTGTTCACCTTAAAAAAAAAAAATCTATGTATGAAGTCCTGGGCCAATTCCCCAGAGGTCAACCAGAAACAACAGCAGATGATCTGAGATTTGAACTCTGGTGAGGAATATCATCCAGGTTTCACATCAGCCTCTAGGTCACACACATGAAACATACCAGAATAGAATTGCAAAGGCTTTAAAAACTAAATTGATATTGGAACCACAAGCCACAGAAGTGGGCCAGGCTGTGTGTTCTGAACCTAAACCTCTTAACTGCCAGCTAAAATAGAAGATCTAAATAAGAACCAGAGTGTCATAACATTATACTCAAAATGTGCGGGACACAATCCAAAATTTTTGTCATATGAAGAACTAGGAAAATCTCAACTCAAATGAGGAAAGAAAATCAACAGATGCCAACACCAAGAAGACACAAATGTTGGGATTATCTAAAAAGAATCTTAAAGCAGCTGTCGTCAAGGGATCCAACAGGCAACTGCAATCACTCTGAAACAAACGGAAGAATAAATAATCTCAGCAAAGACACAAAAGATACAAAAAGAACCCAATGCAAATTTCAGAACCTAAAAATATAATAACTGAAAGAAAAAACTCACTAGATGACTTGTGGTAGGTAAGATAAGGCCCTGAAAATGTCCCATCTTAATCCCTGGAACTTGTGAGGTGTTTTGGCAAAGGGCAATTAAAATCCTGAATAGAATGATGGTTGCCTTGAGATGATCCTCTTGAAATGGGAAGATCATCTTAGATTACCTGGACAGGCCACGTTTTATCATAGGGACTTTAAAAGTAGAAGAGGGAGACAGAAAGGTCAGAGTCAAGAAGCGGAAGTTGGAATGTGATGGATGGCTTTGAAGGAGGAAGGGGCTGCAAGCCAAAGGATGTAGGCCTCCCCTAGAAGCTGGAAGAGACAAGGATACAGGTTCTCCTCAGAGCCTTCAGAAGGGAACATAGCCTTGCCAACACCCTGATTTTAGTTCTGTGAGATTCATGTTGAAGTTTGACCTAAAAAAATACAAGATCACAAGATCAGATTATGGGATTAAAAGATGCAAACTACTATGTATAAAATAGGCAAGCAACAAGGATATATTATTCAGAAAAGGGAAATATATCCATTATTTTGTGATAACGTTAAACGGCGTATAATCTCAAGGGGTGTATAAAAACAAACACCAACTAGATTTGGCCTGTGGGGCATAGTTTGTCAATGCCAGAGTTAGAACACGAATAAGCCTCACAATCATATTGAGGGAAAAAAGTTATTGAAGAGTAGATATAGTGTGGGACTATTCAGCAAGATTAAAAAACATACAAAACAATATTATTTATTGTTTATATTATTTGTTATTAATTATTTATTTTTTCATATACACACATAATCAGATATATGTAAATGTACAGAAATTAAATTACACACCCAAACTCAGAACACTAATTATTTCTGATAATAGGAAAACAATGAAGGACCTCAATAATCTTGGTTATATTTATTTCTTAAATTGGATTTTTAATGTGTATTATATAAACTGTAATTTTGCATGCACTTGACATATTTTATAATATTAAAACTTTCTTGGTAGACTTTTTTTTTCTCTGCTAAGCAAGGGATGACTTCTCAAGTTATCAAGGGATGCATGGATTGTCCTCAATGGGTGGACAGTAGGTTCCCAGGTTCATCCTTCTTCAGGGTTTATACACTTGTCCCATATATTAAAGGTGAGGGTTAGAAAAGATTTGGCTTTCTGGAACCCAGGAAAGCATGTTCAATTCATCATTGCGCCTGTGTCAAGGAAGCTTGGCTTTCATCTCAACAATAACTGTCTAGAAAATTTCCAAAAGTCTGTAATGAAAGAGACTCAGACACTCAGAGTCTCCCATCACTGCCATCTCCCAACACACATGATCACTTAGTCGTGTGAGATTTGGATTTTTAAGATGACACACCTCCAGTTCACAAGGATGTCTTTGCTAATCCTCCGAATGCTCTGTCTTAGCCACCGTCACATAGCTTCTGTCACATCGAGTTCTAGGACCTTCCACTCTGCTTCTAGTCACTTACTCTCTTTAAACTTTGAAGTAAGGGTCAAAGTATGGCAAAAACACAATATGGAAAGAAAATATGAGACAAGATCTGGCACAAACCTCTAAAACTACAGCAGATAGCAGGCTAGAAGGCAGGCTCAGTCTACATGCAAGAGCAGCTGGGCAAGAAGACAAGTGTCGTGCCCAAAGAAGGGCCATGGGTCAGGCAACAGTGGACATTAGGACTTCCAAGAGATAGACACATCCCCGGAAGGAACGTAGACCGAGGTAGCGGAAAACCCAGATGGGTAGCATATTGGATTAAGGATGACAAGTGTCATCAACAGGAAGCTTCAAACCTAGCAACCAGGGCAGTGGCTGCAGGATTGGGTGTCAGAAGCAGAGATGCCTGGACTCACTTGAGGATGGCAAGGTGGTGAGAACCAAAACAGCACTCAGGTCTCAGCAGGGAAGCACGTGGGAGCCCAGGGATGTCACAGGGCTCTGGGAAGCTGCAATATTCAGCCCATCTGTTGTCCGATTCGGTCCAAGAACCAGGGCAGATCTCAACGAATGGCAAGCCCCAGCCCAGCTCCTGTGACCTGGGGAAGGTCACAGGAAGAGAAAAGGGAGGGCAGTTGCCTTTCCTTTTCTTTCGTTTGTCAATTTCCTCCCGCCTCTCCCTCCCATGCCCACCCAGGTATTCATTATTTGTACTAACATCTGCAGCACATTTTTGAGATTCACTGCTGGTACAAAGAAAGCATCCCAAAATAAAGTCATGCTATTGTATTTTTCCTTAATGGTGCATCTTGTTTCGAAAACTGCTTAAGTTCTGGAAATGTCTCTCCATCCGGCATGATTAACGTGATACATACAGAAGAGCAGCCGAGTGAGTGGAGAATTAGAGTTGGTGCCAGTTCACCTCGAGGCATTTATCTTTGCTTTTTTTTTTTTTCTTTCCCCTGGTGCCAGTGCTGAGCCTGAGGGTAAGCTGACACTTTTTTTTTTCTTTTTTTAACAAATTAAGCTTCATTTTCCTTTTCGCACGTGTGTTAAGAAGCTTGAAGGGAATGAGCTTTGTCTGCAACCTGCAGTACCAGCTGCCATGCAGGAAAGAACGAGGTGACAATTTCCCGCAGATTCCAAATGATTGTTTTAATGGGGCTGTGTCGGAGGTAACAAGCGCAAAGATATTGTGCTGCCAGGAAAAAGCAGGTTCTCTCTCCCCCTAGCCTCGCGCTACATGATGTAACATTTAGCTTCTGGCTTAACGTGGCATCTCTTCCTGGCTTTGATTTATTCCCACTTTTGCAAATCACGGAGGTATGTTACAGGAGATGCATTTAGAGCTGTTGTTATAGTTCATTGAGGAGGCAGGCTGTTATCCCCACAAGAGGAGAATCTCCCACGTGGCAGGGTGAGTGACCTAGAATTAAAGGGGGGAAAAAAGTGGGGGGGGGGGAGAGAGACTGAAAGAGCAGGAATGTAGATGTTAGGCTGGGATGAAATTGTATTTACCTTGATTGAAAACTCTTTTATTATGAACATAATTTAGATCCGAACGGAAAATAAAATGCCTGGGCTCCTTGCCTGGCCGAGAGTGTTGCTGAGTACACAGCCGCTACAATAATGTAAGTGCATATGTGATGACTGTGTTACTGTGTTTATATACGAAGGCATTATGCTCCATCAAAGGAAATGAAAAATATCTCCATGGGTTTGCTCAGTCAGCTTCTTTAGCAGAAAACGCTTGGAGGTGTGGAATAGTAACAGTGGCCAAAATGCAGAGTCTCAAAGAACCATGCAGGCTTATGTTAAAGCCTGCTTATGTTATGCAGGCTTATGCATCTCTTATCTGAAAGAGATGACATGCTGACCAGACCCTGGCCTCCTCTGAATAGTTAATCCTGTATTATGACGTGGGTCTAAGCGCTCCCTGAGCAGGAATTAGGCCCACAGCTGCTGAGTTGGGCAAAAAGATGTGTAAAACAGCAGTGCTGTCTGCAAGGAGACTATCGTCCAGTTGGGCAGGAAAAACACTTCTAAAGAGAGAATTAGAATTGTAGGGAGAAGGTGTGGATTTCAAAGGAGTTGCTGCAATGATCCAGATTCTAATGGGAAGTGAAGTGAAGTAAAAGTCCCTCAGTTGTATCCGACTCTTTGTGATCCTGTGGACTATACAGTCCATGGAATTCTCCAGGCCAGAATACTGGAGTAGATAGCCTTTCCCTTCTCCAGGGGATCTCCCCAACCCAGGGATCGAACCCAGGTCTTCCACATTGCAGGCGGATTCGTTACCAGCTGAGCCACAGGGAAGCCCAAGAGTACTGGAGTGGGCAGCCTATCCCTTCTCCAGCAGATCTTCCTGACCCAGGAGTCGAACTGGGGTCTCCTGCATTGTAGGCAGATTCTTGACCAACTGAGCTACTAGGGTCTAATAGGAAATGTTCTAGAATTTAGCCACTCTCTCCAGAATGTCTGTGAGTATGTGTATTTATCTCTACAGTAACATTTTATTTACATAGATGACATATATTTTACCTTCTTTTCCTGACACACTCAATTAGGAAGTCTCCATTTCCTTATTTCTATGACTTGTTCCACATCAAAGTTATACTTTGGACCACAGAACTAAGCTAGTAGAGGCCTTTGTCTTCACGTCCCACTCTCAGCAGTGAAGAGGAGCCTCTGGATGTTTTCCTTGTTAATTCAAGTCCTAAATTGACTGACTCCCCCCAGCCCACCCCTTGCCCTGCACAGTGTGGACCAGTGCTCGTGCTGGGCATTGAGTACAGCTCAGAGGAAGGCAAAGAAAAGAATCAGCTCTCAGCATCCCTCTGTGCTAGAACCATGGGATGATGCTAAATGTTTCACTTGTTATCACATCTCAACCATAGATTTCCACAAGAGCAGGGATCTCCTCTTATAATCAATACTCTATCCTCTTTTCCTAGTTCTGGGCTTGGCAGATAGAACACTCTCAGTAAACATCTGTTCAGTAGATGAATGGATGGATCTTTATAGCTAAATCTGTGAAGCATGTATCATTACGCCATCTTTCTGGCAATGAAACTTCAACTCCAAGATTGAACCGCCTGTACGTGGTCACACAACACATGGAGACAATTACCCATGTTCAAGGTTAATTAAGTCTGACTCCAAAGACCAACTTCTTTGCACATAAATATCGTTTCTGAAAGACAAAAGACCTAAACCTGACCTCAGAGGGCTTACCATCAAATAGGGAAACAACACTGAACAAACGGCCCGAGGCAGCTGTGCCAGCATCCTTTATCTGGCAGTACCTGGTAACCCACTCACTCTCTCGTCTATACCATAAAGGGAAGAAAAGTAATTACTAGCACACTTGGTTTTGTCTACCCATATTTTTCCAGGCCAAAATAACCTAAGAGTAAGAATGTAAGCAAAAACTTTGAATTTCTGATTCCAGTGTATACTTTTTTTTTTTTTTTTTTTCTGATTTTGCACTTATAAATTTCTATCACATGGGTCTGGAATACCCTGAGTAGTTCTCAGCCATGTTCCTCTCTTCTTGTGCCATCTCACTGTGGTGCCAATGTATTACTTGTGAAAGATCATGCCTCTGACCTCAGTTAAAGACGTGGCTGATAGGAGGCAGGATAAGAGGGATTTAAGTGCAGAATCTGGGGTCCCATTCTGCCATTCAGATGCCAGTCAAATTTGTCAAATGACCACAGCTGTGAGGCTCAGATGATAAATGCCTCCATAGGAAGATCAGATTGTTACCACCTTAACCCAGTGATAAATTTTAGTATCACTCACGGTGCACCAACCAGAAATTAGGTACCACCCATTGTAATTAAAATGAAATACACAACACCACCTATGATGTATTCTTGCCAGAATGTTTAATATAAAACTGATTGTTTCTTTCCATACAGGGCATAGAGAATAGCTTAAATGGCACCACAGAAAACAACCAGACAGATACAGAAGGAGGGACATTTTAAAGATAATGGACCTGGTCTCTTCAAGCCAGAGTCATGATTGTTAAAAAAAGAAAGGCAATGTTGAAATGTAAAAATAAATTAAAAAATGAAGCAGAGGATGGGAGGATTTTTCTAGAGCAAGAGATATTTAAGAAAACATAGTAAATGTGACAATTTAATTCTGATTTAAACAAAAGAGCTATAAAGATATTTATGGGGAAGAACTGGGGAAATTTGAATATGCACTAAGTTTTAGATATTAGGGAATTGTCAAGGATGATAATAATGTTATTGTTATGTATAAAATGTCCTTATATTTTGGAGGTGCATACTGAAGTACTTAAGAGTGTAGTGTCATGATATCTGTAACTTAAATTACATCCACCAAAATAAGACAGATGCAAATATAGAAAATGTAGATGATGGGCTTACGGATAATCCTTATTCAGACTCTCTACTTTTTAGGATGTAAATTTTCATAAAAAAGAGAATTTAAAAGGATGACACAATGCATATGACTTATTGAGCAGAATGCCTGGCACACAGTATAGGCTTATTAATATTGGCTTTTCCAATGATCATTGTTTTTTATTATTTCCAGCTGTCATGACTGCTACTGATGTGTCTGCCAACATTACCATGAAGGCCGCTGCCCGCAAAGGCCAAACTGCCGGTGTCCTTGTGGACTGCGGCCACCAGTTCCTGCCTAAGCACAAAAGCCAGTGTTGCTGAGGCCTGTGTTCTCAGTAACCCACATTGTTTTGTTTGGCTCGATTTTTAGATTTTGGTCACTGGAAACTGGACCAGAGAAGAGTCTGTGTGGCAAGTTCTGGACTCAATTCAGAAACAGCTATGAAGATACTGATGAGCCCTCTGTGCTGCAGCAGTTAAGTGTTGGAGGAGAGAAGGGTCCTCCTGCAGCTTCATCTTCCCCCTGCAGGGACAATGGTGGGTTCGGATACACCCTCCTTCCTCACTCACTCTTCTCTAAGACGGAGGCGTGTGTTATCTTGCTGGCAAGTTTGGGAGTAGGCACTAGTCATGGACCACCTCTGCTGATACAGAACACATGTGGTATGCCTTCCATGTGCTAAGGCTTGCCACAAAAGCTTTATGCCTACACAAGGACCCTGCAACGTTCCCTGTGGCTGGGTGGGTGTTTGTCTGATTCTGAGATTCAGGATGGAAGCTCACATTGCTGCTCCTAAGCCATGTTCTCCAGCAACAAAAACCAAAACAACAAAACACCCCCAAAACTGCTATTTTCTCCTTCAGCTCATTTCACTTTATTATTTGGTTTCAAACCAGATGGAAGAGAAAAGGAGTGTTATGTATTTACTTCCTCAAATGCCAACATCCTAGACCAAACAACTTGGGCTTCTAATTTTCCAGGTTCCTTCTCTGGTCCTTGAAATAACTAGGTACATGTTCTACGCTCTGAGTCATGCAGATATGCCCAGAAATACATGAATTTTGAGAAAATACAGTTGATTTGGGATTTCTATTCTATGTGTTTTAAATAAGCTCATTATACTGGTGATTAATAGCTATCAAACTTAAAGAGCTGGGCAAATGGGTTTTATATGAGTTATAAGAAATTTTAAGATGGAGAACATTCTGAATGAAGCTGATGAAATATGAAATTGCTATTAGTTTTCCCAGGTATTTTAATATTTCAAATTAAAAAGAGAAAGAGAACAAAGTTCCATATGCTAGAATTAGTAAGCCCTTCAGTAATTAATTTTTTTCTATGGTTTGGGGAAATGCTAAAGTTAACCTTGAAGTTGAAATGTCTATGACATACTGGACACCCTTCCAGTAACCATCTCACCTCTTCTTGCCTAATAATTTCAACTATCAGGAGATCCATTTCCTAGGAGAATAAGTCACAAAGTTCATAAGATAAAAGAATTGATACAATGGATTTTATAGGAATGGATTTTTATAAGAGCAGAAAACACCTACCCAAACCCAAATAAACTAAAGACAATGATTTTTAATATTTACATTTTTCATTGTGGTGAGATATACAAAAACTGTATCATCTTAGCTACTTTTAAGGGTAGAGTTCAAGATTATTAGTAAATTCACATTATTGTACAACCATCACTATCATTCATCTCCAGAACCCTTTCATCTTGTAAAACTGAAACTCTGTCCCCATTAAATAGTTCTTCACTCCCTCCGCTTCCCCACTCCCTTGTAACCACCATTTTACTTTCTGTCTTTATGAATTTGACTAATCTAGGCCCCTCCTGTAGGTGAGATCGTATTTATTCTTTTCAGTAGCTTCTTTCCTGTCCTCTACTCATCACTTACATATGCCTTGAATGGGTAATTGCCCAGTGATTCACCCGACAATTGTACCCACACATAAGCTAAGCAATTTTACATTCAGAAGACCACCTCTTTCTACTTGACTTTCGCATCTAGCAGTCACCATGTCAGATAAAGCCTCTATGTTATAACATGTTTTCTCTGTTCAAAGTTAAATTTGTAAGACAGAACACTCTCCAGTTTGTCTACAGCAGTCTCTGGATGTGGTATCAGCCTGGGTCATAGGCAGCAGACCCCAAAAAGGGGGACCAAAGTTGGACTCAGAGAACAAAAGTAAGCTGTCAGGAGTCTGGAGGCGAAACCATCAACAGAAGATGAACCTCAATACGCAACATCACAGACGAATTCTCAACCGAAGCAAGACCCACCGTGCATTTTCAGTAGCACTGCTGGTATACATGGAGATCACAATATGTCAGAGGGTGCCTGTTACCAGCAAAATGTGTCCAGTGTACAAGACGTATTAAGAAAACATTCTATACTTTCTATTGTTATTAAGGGTAGAATTTGGGATTATTAAGCTCTTCCCTGGTGGCTCAGATGGTAAAGCGTCTGTCTACAATGCAGGAGACTCGGATTCGATCACTGGGTCAGGAAGATCTCCTGGGGAAGGAAATGGCAATCCCCCAGTACTATTGCCTGGAAAATCCCATGGGCAGAGGAGCCTGGTAGGCTACAGTCCATGGGGTCGCAAAGAGTCGGACACGACTGAGCGACTTCACTTCACTTCACTTCAAGTACATTAATATTAAAATAAACTAGAAATCATATTTCTTAATCATCTCATTTCTACCAACAGAGATAGCAAATGCAAAAACCGAATGAAACCTTTCTTAATTCAAGTCTTATTTCTTCTACATAAACACCTTGCTTTATATTAAGAAACAGAATCCTGGGTCTGAGGACCCAGAGGAAAGAGAGATCTTTTGTGATGGATTGTTGTTTCTCTTATGAAGTGTGACTCTGGGAATAAGAAGTCAAAACCAGTTTGAACTCTGGAACTGAAATAGCATACACTGAATATCATGAAACCATAATTAGAACTAGTGTTCAGAAACTAATAATCCTGTATTTTTTAAACTGATATTACTGTAGTGAAATTTTGTAATTAATTCTGGGTCCTGGAAGAATTAATTATTTCTCATTTTGGGAAGAGTCTGCTTTCTGCTGTTCAGTGCCTCAGATTCATCACATACCTAGGCAAGGGAGCAATTTTCAAAGTTCAAGTTTCCAAGTTCAAAGTTATAGTCCTGACAGACATAGTCATTTTCATAATCACTGAAAAAAATCTTCCATCAAAGAATTAAGCAATTAAAACTTCAGATTCTACTTCACGTGAAAGTGTCATGGTCCTAAAGTTGTATCTCTATGTGCCAGTTCTTATACCGTTTAGTTACATCATTATGCCTAATATACAGTTAGTTACAGAGCCTCAGAATGCTGGAGACAGACTTGGAAGCCAAGTGCCACAAATTCTTCATTTTTCAGTTGAGGAAACTTTAGGTCCAGACTGGTTTCACTCAGTTAAGTTCATGTAACTAGAATAAAAATTCCAACCTCTTGAATCTTACTTCAATGCTATTTTCATCACAACAAATAAAAACGTCTAAATAATGAGAAAAGTTGATCTTTAGTTAGAATCCAATTCCTAAGAAATTTCCAGAGTCATCTTGCCCTGACCAAACTTCTCCAGGATGAGGAATGCTAACCGAATGGACAGAAGCTAGTTTCAATAGTAGATTAGACATTGACTCAAAAATAGATTGTGTTGGCCGTGATCCATGTACTAAAATACCCACTGTAATACTTACAGTGACTTGCGTAAAACAAGCTGCAATTTCTTGGGACAATAAATAATTAATAATAATAGTTATAGGGACTCAATTTGAATCACACCTGAGTCAAATTTAAGTTACAAAACAAACAGCTTCAGTCCAATATCCTGAAGTAAGGTAGATTCTATGATGAATTTTCAAGAGAGAAGACTTACAGAGCCAGATAAAATAATAGATAAATATATAAATAGATAAATATAAATAATAGATAATAATAATATATAAATAATAATATAAATTATAAATAATAAATGTAGATAAAATAATGGTATAAGAAAGAGATTTATACATTCACCAAGAACCAGGATATCTTTTGGAAAGTCAGAATCCACACAGGAAAAAAATAAATAAATAATGGGCTACTATCTGAGGTAAAATAGCACCAGACTGTTAAGGATAGTTTTCAAATTTCAGAAAGTTTAAAATTAAATAATAGAGAGGGAAATGGCTGAAAACATAACTTGAATTATCCAAGATTCAAATAAAGCAATCAAGGAGGAAGTGGAGAACATATCTGAGAAAAATAAGGATAATAAAATAAGGATGGTGTAATCTAAGAACTAGTGGATGGGAGAAGTGGTGAAAGATCAATTCAGCATGCGAAACTGTTTCAAATAAACAATAAAGACTTATCAGACCAAATGGCCAGAAGGAAATACATTGACAGCAAAGGAGAGCTGTGATGTAATTAGCAAAGAAGGAACCAGATAGCCTCCTGCTGCCAAACAAAAACTGTCTAGGAAGGATATGGTGCAGGCACACAGGAGGGGATGTAGCTTTGTACTTTCGGGTCTCTTAAATGAAAACAAGTTCCAGGAATTTATGGACCAAGGAAATATGATAGAATCACTGGGGGTAGAAAATATAATACTTAAATATCTAGATCAGACTTTGGCAGATTACAGCCTGTTAGGCCAAATCCAACCTCCAGCTTATTTCTGTATAACCTGCAATCTAAATGAAGTTTAAAAATAAAAACATATTGTTTTTAAAGGCATCATATGCAAAATAAATGTGCCTGAATATAAAAATATAAGTGACATAATATATAGCAGGAAAAAATGCAATATATACGCATAATATATAGCGGAAAAAAATTTTTAAGCTCAAAAAGAACCAGGGCACATATCTGAGGAATCAACCCCAGTATTAGAATACTTGTTAGAAACAGGGGAGCCAGAGAGATAGCAAGAGAATCAATGAGACCAATTGATTGATGATCACAATATAAAAAGTCCATGCAGGTCTGAAAAGGAGATAGAAGAATGAATCAGCTTATAAAGAGAAGCATTAGTGACAGTCTCACTCCTAAATTAACTTCTGAAGCAGATCAGTCACAAGTACAAAATCAAATAGCAATAAATAAACTAGATGTCGTGGCTGAATCAATAATGCATTTTGTCACAATTTTCTTTCCCGAACTTGAGTAATCACTGGAAATAAATGGGCTCTACCCAAGAGTTTAGAAGACATTCAAGGGTGAAATCTGGGATCCACGGAAACTTGTGTAGACAGGTCAATTTAATGGAGGACCGGCGGGCTGCTCATGTGACAAGCATTTACGTGTAAAGACCGGAGGATACGATTCCCTGTACATTTAAGAGAGGCAATCTACAGAGTAAGGCAAGACAGTTTATGAAAGCAAGACTACAGACTACACCTGCCTAATATTTTGAAGGAAGCGTGTGGTAAATGTCCTCTATTTAAGTGGTCAGTAAGCCCGGGTGGGTTACAATTCCATGAAAACCTGCTTATTTAATATTTCTAATTACAAAAGCAATATATATTCTTCGTAGAAAATGTGGAAAATAGGGAAGCAAAATGAATTCAATTAAAATCATCCATAATCCAGCTATCCAGAGAAGTCCACTGTTGATATTCTGCCATATATTATTTGGGACCGAACACAGAATTTAATTAACTGTTTTATCTTAGAAGAGAACTGACACTGGCTCCAAAAAAAGGAGAAAAGGGAAAGGAAAAATATTTTTTAAATTGGACCAACTCACAAATGAATGCTAAGATGTTAACAAGAGACTGTTTACAATAAAATCCTCAGGTCTGCACCTGACACTAAGTTCTTTTTAATAATGAAATATTACACCATTTATGCAGGGGAAACTGAAATTTTCACAAGACTGCATATGGGAGCAGAAAACTGGCAGATGAAATTCCATATATGCAAGTGTAAGAGAATATATTCAGGGGACTGTAAGACCAATTATCCTAGAAAAATGATGGATTCCACAGTTTTAATCACCGTCTAGAACATGGAGCATGCCATCATTATAAACTATACCTTAAAGACAATGTACAGATTCAACTAAAAGATTTAAAATGATGCAGAAGCCAATATTATATTCTCAAAAAGAACAGTATATCCACAGCTAAAGTGCTCTGTGCATCTTTAGTCCTGCCCTAGTAAAAGCTAAAATAATTCAAATAAATAATCAAAGCAAGTAGGGGTAGGGAATTAAGAGGTATATACTGTGAATAAAATAAATAAATTATAATGATGTCTTGAACAGCACAGGAATATAGCACTATTTTATAATAACTGTAAATGAAATATAGTCTATAAAAATTTTGAATCACTGTGTTGTATACCTGAAACTAATACAGCACTATAAATCAATCACACTTCATTTTTTTAAAAATGCTCCTAAGGGTCAGAGAAGTGAAGACACTTGCCTATGAGAGTCAGTGATGATTACAACTGGCATTCTCCAAAGTGTAAAATCTAATCGTGGCAGCTGGAATCTAAATAAAATGAAATCTTTAAAATAGTGATATTGCTAGATTAGATCATGCTGTTTAACCTGGAGTGCATGGGCTTTAGCATGGCACGCACATTTATATATGTGTATGTATGTATGTATATCAGAGGAGGCAATGGCACCCCACTCCAGTACTCTTGCCTGGCAGATCCCACGGATGGAAGAGCCTGGTCCATGGGGGTCCATGGGGTCGCGAGAGTCGGACACGACTGAGCGACTTCCCTTTCACGTTTCACTTTCATGCATTGGAGAAGGAAATGGCAACCCGCTCCAGTGTTCTTGCCTGGAGAACCCCAGGGACGGGGGAGCCTGGTGGGCAGCCGTCTATGGGGTCGCACAGAGTCGGACACGACCGAGGCAGCTTAGCAGCAGCAGCAGCAGCAGCAGCATGTATGTATATGCACGCATGCTCAGTCACTCGGTTGTATACAGTTCCTTGTGACCCCATGCACTATAGCCCATGAGGCTCCTCTGTCCATGGAATTTTCTTGGCAAGAATACTGGAGTTGGTTGCCATTTCCTTCTCCAGGGGATCTTCCTGACCTAAGGACTGAATCCTGGTTTCCTGCATTGCTGGGCAGCAGCTTTACCACGGAGCCACCAGGGAAACCCATCTATATCTACATCTATATATTGTGTATGTCTATGACACATATATGGTCCTTCTGTTGATTAGGTGCATAGTTATCATCAGATTCTTAACAGTGTTCATAGCCCTAAAATCTCCAGAACCAGTTATCTAGAGGGTAAGGGTGCAGATTCAGACATGAATTCCTGGGAGTAGATATTGAGGCTTGCAAAAGAAAGCTTTAGAATTAATTGTGTTTACTCCATGAAAAATAAATGTGAGGAGTTCATCTCCCTGAGAAATGCCATAGAAGAAGACAAAGTTATGAAACTGCCTGAGGGAGATATGCAAGGTAGATCTCTACGTTTCTCATACTGGGGCTCCGGGAGGGCAAAGACTGAGATCTTGTTTGCTGCTCTATGCCTAGTCCTTAGATCAGGGACCTGGCACATGGTAGGCACTCACTAAATACTTGTTGAGCACTCAGGAGCTAGGGGAATGCTGGTGGCGCCATCAGAGGCAGCGGCTCCCTGAAGGCAGGGTCTTTCGCTGGGTGGCATTTCTGCTGTTCAAAAGGGTGAGGCTCTTTCCCTCTTTCTCTCCTTCCGACATCCTCATCTCATCTTCTCACTTGACCATCTACCACCATGAGGGCATCTAGGTTGTGAAAAGAGAACGGGCACCACATCAGCAAAGAACCTCACTACTTTGGCCTCGGAAGAAGAGAGGAAAAAAAGACCCAGAAATGAAATATCAAAGAGCTTATGAACATAAAACATGTAACACTGTTAAGGGGAGCACTGTCAAGCAGATTAATTGGTTAACATTTGGAAAGTGCACTGAAGATGAAAATTGCCAAATAAGGGCTTTGTATATTGAACTGGTTTCTCATTTGTTATAAGTGAGTGGCGAAAGAAATAAGTCCACTAATAGTTAAGACAACTATTATCCCCAAGATGGGCTATATAAGGTCTTTGGCTCTCAGAAGACTGAGCCCAGTGTACTCTGCTTTATGGTTTGGGGAGAGCATCTTCCCCAAGTGTCTGTGAGGTCCCAGCTTTAGAGCTCCTATCCTTGCAGTTCCCTGCTTTTGCTTGCCAATCCCCCTGCTACAGGCTCCTTGCAGGAGGTTTCCTAAGGCCAAGTGAAGAATTTATAAATAATTTTGTTAGAAGTTTCCAAGTCCAATTTGAAATTTTTTAAGATGGGATTTTAGCCAACCTTCCCTGGATAGATGGAATTCCATCCTTCTACAATGTTGAGATATTGAACCATTCAGATATTCTTGAATCCCAGTAGGACAAGAGCCAGAGCTCAGCACCAAGAGCTAGCTCCAGCCTGAGCGTTCAGAATAGACACTGTCTCTGGAAGCAGGGGTCAATGAAGAGAGAATCCCCAGTCAGAAATTATCTGGAATGGACTTGTGAAACCAATTTCAGTTTAACTTGTCTCTGAAAAAGAGAAGGGGTGGTTCCACCTGTTTGATGTAGTTTTGGCTGTCTATGAATACAGGATTTTTATTTTGACCAATATTTGTTTTTCTTTACTTAAACTTTAACATCCCTCCTACTTCCAAAAAGAATTAAGACAAATTACAGATTAAAACAAAGTACAAAAAAACTAAAGCAGTTTGGGATAAAATAGGACAGATAACGCATTCTACGCTGAAGTTCTTAGGACTCAGGGTATATACTTTAGTAAAAAATGTATTGGAGCTGAGGTTAAACAATCCTGGGCTCCAGCCATAAACTGTGTCCCTAATGAACCATGTGGTCTTATGCAGTCATTATTCCATTGGCAAAATAAAGTCTCTGGAAGTTTTTCAACACAATCTTTTTAAGTGTTTAAAGAATAATGTTCTGGCGTCGGTGGTTCAGGCAAAATGGAGTGAGCAAGGTCACAGAGAAAACTGTTAAGAGATTGAAGTGTAATCCAAGTCAGCAGGGATCAACAGTAGAAATGAGAGAAAAAAGAAAAAAAAAAGTTATTTGAGGAAAACTTGACAGAACTTGGAGACTGACTGGATATGAAAATGAGCAAAATGACTCAAAGAAGACTTAAGCTTTTGTGGCCAGGAGCACGGTATCCCTGTGAATAAAGAGAGGAAAATATTTCTAGAAGAGGAAGTGCGGCCAGGACTGAACAGAGTCAGCTTGCAATGTGGAGTTTGTGATGAGCAGAAGCCATCCAAGGGAAATATCATGGACTCATGCCTGGTGCGAGCTGCACGCGAGACAGAAGGCACACTCTCTGAAGTTACTAGTATTTCAGCAAAGGAGCAGACGGGGGCAAACAGGAAGTGTATGGGGGAGTGGAGGGCTGAGGGCTGAGTCTTGAGGTGACCTGGTTACTCAGAACCAAGCATTTGTTTCTGGCATTAAATAGTTTTTTGTTCTTCTCAGGTGTCTCCAGTCCCCTTTGATGAGCGCGCCTACTGGAGGATACAAGCAGAGACGTGAGAAATGAATTTCTGGTGGGTGTTCATCTGCCCTGATTGGCTGAATTCATTTCCCTACCTTTCTCTTTCCACTGGACGTGGTCCTTAGTTGAAGATCCTCTTCTGAATGCACGTTGACTCCCTACAACCTGGGATTTCCTGAACTATGTAGGTAAACTCGGCGTGTCTCATCCAGCTGTATTGTGTTTTCTTTTTCCCAAATCTGCCTCTGTCCCTTCCAAGGTCTGATGCTTCTAAGAGTTGTTTTTTGTGCTGTGCTCACTGACAATCCTCCCCAGAAACCTTGAGTAACTTAAGTCACAAGTTTCGGTTCTTTTTCCTACCATCTGTCAAGGGCAATTGCACAGATCCTGTATTCAACCCCTGTTATCTCTTGGGCCACAAGGGTATCCAACTTTGTCAATCCTCAGAGGCAGGCAGATAGTTCTAGAGTTTCCAGTGAGGATATATACATCTACCCACATAGTAAATTAAAGAACAATGTACCAAAATACTCACCATCAGAAAGAAAAATGATTGTTTTCTTTTTGTCTCTCCTCTTCGAATCTTGGTATCAAACATATCATAGTGAAAAAGAACTACCCAGATATTCTTTTTTTTTTTTTCTGTGCCGGGTCTTAGTTGCAGCATGTGGGATCTAGTTCCCTGATGAGGGATCAAACCCTGGCCCCCTGCTTCTGAAGCATGGCGTCTTAGCCCCTGGACCACCAGGGAAGTCCCTATCCAGATATTCCTGCATCCCAGTAGGACAAAAGTCAGAGCTCAGTACCAAGTACATGTGTTTTATGTTAGAATACTGAGCTTCTCTGGATATAAATTGGGTATATGTTGGTATAATACACATATGTAACATGTATGTTAATATATTATTATCAATATATTATAATGGTATATTTTTCTCCGGGGTAGGCTATAACATATATGTCTTAGTGGTTATAAAACTTGATGTCACTCAAATCTAAAACATTTTTTCAATCAGAGTTATAAATGATATTATCAATGTAGTTGATGCTAACATTTGCTAAACCAACTTTTCTAATGATATTCATTTATGACAAATACAGTAGTAAGACAAAATGCAGGAAGAAATAGAAATAGGTGTGTAATAGAAAAGACAGGGATACCTAAGGATATAAATTTAATCTGATTTTGGCTTTCCTGTAGAGTCGTTCATGGTAGAACATTACTGCTAGTAGCTCCGGTGATCTAGGAAGGAGATTCACCAGTTTTCCCCTCCATGGCTCTCAGCTCCTCGTGACCTGAAGTCAATCTCAGACTGCAAGTGAATCCTCAGGATAGTTGGAATAGAGAGCTATCACAGATAAATGGTTCTTCGCTCTGTGGTCTGAGCACAGCAGTCCCTGGTCATCACTAGTTCAAAGTGCTGAGCTATTTCACTACTTTCATCACTAGTTCCCTACTTTCTTGTCAAAGTAGACAAAGAAAATGGGATCAGTGATCAACAGGGTCTTGCGTTTAGTTCACTTTATCCGGCTCCTCAGCCTGCCTCTTTTTCTTCATCTTTCTTTCCTTGGTCTAGGCATTTCTTCATTTTTTTTCCCCCTTTAGCAAACCTTCTTTCTATCCTTTGGACTTCCTTCCTTCTCTCACCCTTTTAAAATCATTCCTTTCACTTTCCCTTTAAATGGTCATGGTGGTAAATCAAAACACTTCAATATTTCCTATACAAAATAAGATTTTAGACTCCCTGTTCTTAAAGCATATAAACAAAAATAATTTACAAATCACTCTTGAAATGAAGTTAGGTTGGTTTATTTAATGTAATGATCATTTTCTTTATGTCAGAAGCCCTTGGTGAGAATTTTAACTGAAAGCAGTTTCAAGTGTAAAAAATCCACAACTGTCACCACAAAGAATTCCTAAAAAAGCTTCATCGCAAAACATACAATTATAAAGCAGATTGTACTGTCCCCTAGAAACAAGTTTGTAATTAGGGGTTGTGTTCTTGATCAAGGACTTACATCCAATAAGTCATAGATATGACCAACAATAAATCATAAAGGAAAAGACACAACAATAAAATTTTATAGTCATTTGAAAGAGTAAGACCTGGCCCCAGGTCTTATAAAATGAACAAAAATAGAACAGGCACGGCGATTATGAAAGAACCCTAACCTGCTATTAAGTACATTGATCACATAAAAATACAGCTCTAACTTGCCATAAATTTGACTAAAAGTTAATGTATCTATAATGGATATTAAGCGCATAATTAACAATAATTTTATTTGCTGTCCTTGACTTCAGAAAAACTTTCTAGGGAGCTTTAGGGTGAGCTGAGCCTCCTTACAAAGCCAGCTGGTGAGCACGAACTGGAGCAGGGCACAGTGTTGGCCTTGGGTGGGGTTCTGTTTTACACTCATGAGTGAACTGAGAAGATGCTAATTAAATTTGTAGGGGATGTTCCACAACTTTCAGATCTTGGTTAAAGTTAATAAGGATCACAAGCTGGAAAAGTGGACAGATCTCAACAGAGATTCGGTAGGGATTTATGATGAGATTGTCAGCGCAAAGAAGAACAAACCACCTATTATCAAGGAAGTATTACCTGAGTGCTCATCAAGCTAAGGGAAAGAAATATATGATTGTGGGTAAGAGGTTTAAAAGTAGCAACCGGGCTGATCATAGAGAAATTTAATACCCTAAGTTAACAGACATAAATAAACACGAAATAGGCACATTTTCCATGTATAACACACAGATACTAAGTAGGCAATAAAAGCAGTAACTGTAAGGTTTGAGGGTCCCCCAGCCCCTCTGCCGACTATGGCAGGGCACACAGCCCTGTGGTGTTGCCCACTGTGAGTCACTTTTTGTTGAGTTTCAGGGCTGTCTTCCTGCTCAGCTGCATATGTTCGTATGTCCCTTGTGTGTTCCCATTTTCTACCTAGCTGATCTATAGTAAGAACTCATTCAATGTTTGTTGAAAGAGAGGGCAAATTAACGCTCTGTTTTTCAGTCTGAAGCACCTGAGTAGGAGTCGACACCCCTGAGTTCTAAAACCCCCTCCACCACTCACTGCTGAAGTTCCGTTGAGGCGTCCCTCAGCTTTTGAAAACAAAGGACCACACTTATCACTCCTTCCCACGTTAGGATCATGCCACAAAAATACTGGGCTGCCAAATCCCCTTCATCAGGCAATCCTGTGTAGTTTTCCCTTGAGACAACCAGTGTTAACATGCTAAGTCGATACAATTAAGAGCTGAAAATTACATTTTTATAGTCTATACAATTTGTCATTGGTAAACATTCTCCCTTTTAAAGGTGAAAACAGATCCTTGCTACCTCTACAATACTGTATCCAGTCTCCAAGGTGAAAGCAGTCTGGAACCTGTCTATGGGGCCTTCTCGTTCTAACTTGAAATCTGCATTATTCAGGGTTAGGACCTAGGGAAGAAAAGGCTGGGAACGGTCGACAGTCTACATCCAAGCATACGTAGTTATGGATGATTATTTGTGAAGCAAAGGAAAAGTGAACACAGGGAAAGAAAATATGAAAGGAATTTTCTATTTTAGAAAGAGTAAGAGGGATGTGCATTTTTAAAAATCTCAACAAGTATTTCCACGCACAACACAGAAGTACCAGGCAGACACAACTGAGTGACTAAACGGCGAAAATAAATGAATTACAGGGTCCTCTAGAAGGGACTTGGAAAACACGTGGTTCTGAATCCCATCTCCTCCCTCCAGCCAAAAGGTCAGGAATCTGTTCTATGGCGTTTCTGACGAGAGGATGACAGACCGGAATTTGATGAGTGAGGCTCAGGGCAATGCCTCCCAATCCACAGGTGGAAAACTACCTGAATCATTAGCCTCCTTCTCAGAAGATGCAGAGGAAGAGAAGCACAGGCAGGAGGCGCAGCAGAGCCACAAACAGCGCCTCCCTTGCTGGGAGAGGCAGGGAGAAGGCCTAAAAGGCCCCCTGGAATCTAGAGGGTAAGGCCTACGACCACACCACGTTCTGGGTCATCCCCAGGTGCCATGGAGCTGCTGCAGGGCTGGGAGGTCTCAGGAAACACACGCTTCCTCACTCTGCCTCAGCTGCCCCGTTCATCCGGTGGAGACTGCCCTCGTGCTTCATGCAGCTTGGGTAAAAGGAGGCCATGGGTACTTTGGAAAGTCGAAAAAGATATGAAACTGTAGTTTCTCAGAAAGGAGTAAAGAGCTCTCTATATTTGAGAGGCTGCTGCTGCTAAATCGCTTCAGTTGTGTCCGACTCTGCGTCCCCATAGATGGCAGCCCACCCGGCTCCCCTGTCCCTGGGATTCTCCAGGCAAGAATACTGGACTGGGTTGCCATTTGCTTCTCCAATATTTGAGATGAAAGAGCACTTCTGCATAAAGGCTGAGGTGTGGGTTCCTGGTTGCTTCTTCAGCTCTGTGATGCTCTGACTGCAGGACTGGGGAGGGCAGGTTCTCAAACCCATCACCGCCCCCCTATTGTTGCTGTGCTTGGAGAGGCAGGCTGGAAATGTGTACCCTTTCCTGATAAGAGTGTAAAAGAAAAAAAAGAAAAGAAAAGTTTCCAAATTGTTCTTCCCTTTAAAATACTAAGTGAGAATAAAAGAACTGAAAAAAAGGAAGAAGGAAATAATCGAGGAAAATAAAACGATGAAGGTATACTGGAAAATTTGGAAAAAGAGGAAGGAGGAATAAGAAGAGCAAAGAGGAAGACATGAGACAGAGCAAAAGAGATTTACTGAGAAGGAAAAAAGAGAAACTGAGAGCAGATACAGGCCCAACTTGAAAAGAAATGGAAGAACAGGTAAAAAAAAAAAAACTGACTTTACTGAGCACAGGAATAAAAAGCAATGCCAAACAAAAGGCAAAAGAAAAAAGCACTAAAATGAAAGAGCTATCAGAAAGGGAAAATGTCATGTAGAGATAAAAGAGATTTTTCTTAAATGGGGGTAAAAAAAATCTTCCAAGCATTTTTATTTAGTTAGCCAAGGAAGAAAATGAATTCAAGAGGATCGGGAGATAAGAAAAGGAATGACAAACAGTCGTATAAGAAATTAAATGACGTTAAAGAAGAGACCAAGGAAGGAAAGAGACAAAAGATTTGGGCAAAAGAGAGACTCTTATATAAGAAATTGTCAACAGCTAAATTATGTTAAAAGCCCTTTGCAAACATCATCCTCAATAAAAAGCATGTATTGAAATCACTTTGAACCTGGCAAACATAGGTAGAGAGAACAGAGAGATCCTTTAAAGAGGAAGCAAGACAAATCGGAAAACAAGAGTAGTTAATCTGAAGTAGAAGCTCCAGGGCACACAGATTAGTCTTTTATCCCATCACCTGACACAGAGAAGGCATTCCAAAAGTCTCTGTGGAACGAATGAATGAACTGAATAAATAAATGAATGGATGGATGGATGAACCTATGGAGCTTCAGGAGTTTCCTATGTGTCTATGGCTTCTGATGACAAAAAAAAAAAAAAAAAATTCTCTGCTCCTGAATGTCTGTCCCACCCTAATGTGGAAACTCCTCTTCCTCCTTTGTCCTACCAGCAAAAATGACAAGATACATATGATCCACAGTCTACTCAACAGGGGGTCATACCGGGCCTATTTCCCACTAGCAGGGGGAAAGGGAAATGGTAAAAGTTTTTAACTATGCAAAGCATTTCTAGAAGAGCTCATTTTAACCCTGGCCAGATGAGTGAGGCAATGATTATCTTTCATTAACATCAACTTTGAGAAACCTAGTGGTTATTTTAATGATCCCAGAAAAAGAGAACAATATATATCATGAGATCAGTTCAGTTCAGTTGCTCAGTCATGTCTGACTCTTTGCGACCCCATGAACTGCAGCACACCAGGCCTCCCTGTCCATCACCAACTCCCAGAGTTTACCAAAACTCATGTTCATCAAATCGGTGATGCCATCCAACCATCTCATCCTCCGTCGTCCACTTCTCCTCCTGCCCTCAATCTTTCCCAGCATCAGGGTCTTTTCAAATGAGCCAGCTCTTTGCATCAGGTGGCCAAAGTATTGGAGTTTCAGCTTCAGCATCAGTCCTTCCAAAGAACACCTAGGACTGATCTCCTTTAGGATGGACTGGTTGGCTCTCCTTGCAGTCCAAGGGGCTCTCAAAAGTCTTATCCAATACCACAGTTCAAAAACATAAATTCTTCGGTGCTCAGCTTTCTTTATAGTCCAACTCTCACATCCATACATTACTACTGGAAAAACCATAGCCTTGACTAGACGGATCTTTGTTGGCAAAGTAATATCTCTACTTTTTAATATGCTAAGTTGGTCATAACTTTTCTTCCAAGGAGCAAGCGTCTTTTAATTTCAAGGCTGTGGTCAGCATCTGCAGTGATTTTGGAGCCCCAAAAAATAAAGTCAGCCACTGTTTCCCCATCTATTTGCCATGAAGTGATGGGACCAGATGCCATGATCTTAGTTTTCTGAATGTTGAGCTTTAAGCCAACTTTTTCACTCTCCTCTTTCACTTTCATCAAGAGGCTTTTTAGTTCTTCACTTTCTGCCATAAAGGTGGTGTGTCATCTGCATATCTGAGGTTATTGATATTTCTCCCAGCACTCTTGATTCCAGCTTGCGCTTCATCCAGCCCAGCATTTCTCATGATGTACTCTGCATTTAAGTTAAGTAAGCAGGGTGACAATATACAGCCTTGATCTACTCCTTTGCTTATTTGGAACCAATCTGTTGTTCCATATCCGGTTCTAACTATTGCTTCCTGATAAGAAGAGTTAAATCATAATGTCTTATGATGCCTGAATGAGAGAGATTTCAGAATCACTGTGGATGGAGACAATCTAGCTTCACTTAGGATGTCTTTGAAAACGTAAGACATTAGTTGGGTTTTAAAATTTGAAAAAAAAAAATAGGGCTTGAGGACATTAGACTAGGGAATGGAAAACACACACGCATGTGCACACACAATCACATTTAAAGTAGAATTCTAATGCCACTTAAGTGGCCTTTTGAATGAGGACCCCAAAGCTCCATTCATTTCAGCTGTTTTCATAATAAAATCTACTTCCTATCTAACAAAGACTACTACTAAATTTAAAGGCTTTTTTCTTTTAAGGGTTACCCTTTATAAGGCAAAAATTGTGATAAACCTAGAAATAAACCTAGACACTAGGCAATAATTTAAAATGATGCATATCAGCCTCAAAGTTGAAATTATGCAACTGCAAAGGATAGTTACAAATAGAGTTTGTATTGCAGGAAGTAATCCTAGGACCTGGGGAATTTTTCATCATTTACTTGAGAGCCAGAAAAGCAAGGCCAAGAAGTATGGCCAGGCTTCAGAAGAGCAAATCAGAACTAGACAAATATGTTTTTTTGTGTCAGCCCAGAGATTTTCAAGTTGCATATTAAGTATAGCATTTTTAAATAAATGTATTTAAAATTATGACATGGTTGGACCTCCCTGGCAGTCCAGTGGTTAAGACTCTGAGCTTCCAAAGCAGGGGGTGCAGGTTTAATCCCTGGTCTTGGAAGTAAAACCTCACATGCCACACAGTGTAGCCAAAAAAAAAAAAAAGTGAAAAATAATAAATAAATAAAATTATGGCATAATTGGAGAAGGAGATGGCAACCCACTCCAGTGTTCTTGCCTGGAGAATCCCAGGGACGGGGGAGCCTGGTGGGCTGCCATCTATGGGGTCGCACAGAGTCAGACACGACTGACGTGACTTAGCAGCAGCAAGCNAAAAAAAAAAAAAAGTGAAAAATAATAAATAAATAAAATTATGGCATAATTGGAGAAGGAGATGGCAACCCACTCCAGTGTTCTTGCCTGGAGAATCCCAGGGACGGGGGAGCCTGGTGGGCTGCCATCTATGGGGTCGCACAGAGTCAGACACGACTGACGTGACTTAGCAGCAGCAAGCTGTCTTTGAGGGCTTCCCAGGTGGCGCTAGTGGTAAAGAATCCACATTCTAATGCAGGAGATGTAAGAAATGCCGGTTCAGTCCCTGAGTTGGGAAGATGCCCTAGAGAAGGGCATGACAACCCAATCCAGTCTTCTTGCCTGGAGAATCCCATGGACAGGGAGCCTGGAGGGCTACAGTCCATAGGGTCACACAGAGTCGGACGTGACTGAAGTAACTTGGCACACACACACATATACAGTCTATTTTCATTTTAAATGGCCAAGAAATCCATTAGATAAGTACCATAGACTTGTCCTTTTAAAAATATATAATATTAAATTGGGAAATATTTTAAATAGGACTTTAAAGAGTTGTTCATACTAATGGAGTTAATTATTGAAGGTGTCGTGTATACTATCAAGTTTCTTCTTTGAGAATAAAGGATTTCCTTTCACATCTGCTTTCTTCAGATCTGAAGAATTCCAGTTGTTGAGAGAGCTAGTGGTATACTGTTACTATCCTAACTTTAAAGTGTGAAAATATTAATATTAGTTTCTAAAGTGAATACGGTTATTTAATTTATGTAGTATGACTCATTTTCTAAGCTTGTGCTACTGGAAATGGATATTATTATTCTCTTCAATCGAGCAGAGTTTGAGTTCAGATTCGCATACAAATCAGGGTCACAGAATCTTAAGTGAAGAATCTTAATCTTAAGTGAACAGAATAATAGAATGTTCTTGTAATTGGAAGGAATACTGGTAATCACTGAAGGTGCTTAATAAATATGTCAATTGGAAAATGTTACTTACAGTGAAAAAAGTGAATTTTGTAAAACACTGTCAGCTATATGTGAATCCATCTTAAGCATTGGCTATTTTCATCAATTCCTGTTTAAATGGTCAAACTGGGTTTTTGTTGTTGTTTTGCTGTATAAGATAAAGTGGAACTAGGTGATAATGTGTCCAAGAGTCGGAATGAATTTTTGCTCTTGAATCCACTGCTAGAAATCACTCTTCAGTGATTTGAGGAGACTTTTAATGAGCCCCAGGAGGATAAAAGATCAGAAGATGATCATAACAAAGTGACTCTGCAAATGGAATGCAGTTAGACTGAAATGGACCAGAAACACTGATCCACTGACCTACCTGAGAAGTAAAACATACCATGCAACAAAGTGGATCCTTTCTCATCAACCGCTTAAGAGCCCCTTAGGGCACTCTGGTGTTGTCTCTCAGTTCCCCCATCGTGTTTGACTCTTTGCTACCCCAGGGACTGCAGCACGCCAGGCTTCCCTGTCCTTCACCATCTCCTGGAGTTTACTCAAACTCATGTTCATCAAGTCAGTGATGCCATCCAACTATCTCATCCTCTGTCGCCCCCTTCTCCTGCTGCCTTCAATCTTTCCCAGCATCAGGGTCTTTTCCAAAGAGTCAGCTCTTCAAATTAGCTGGCCAAAGGATTGGAGCTTCAGGTTCAGTCTTTCCAGTGAATATTCAGGACTGATTTCCTTTAGAACTGACTGGCTTGATCTCTTTACAGTCCAAGGGACTCTTAAGAGTCTTCTCCAACACCACAATTTGAAAGCATCAATTCTCTGGCGCTCAGCCTTCTTTATGGCACTCTTTAATGCTACATAAAAAGTGTTTTTCAAAGAAACCCTGGTGTATTAGAAGGTTGTAAGTGAGGAACTAACTCTCAAAAGCGATTTTGGTTATAGATGATCACCATAGGATTGAGGGAAAAGGGCCACAGATCGTAGAAAAAGGTCCTCAGATCCCTTTCCCTGGTGAAATTCACTCATTCACCCATTCTTTCGGCTAATGTAACACATATTTATGGTGACGCCAAGCGCCAAGGGATTTGTTAGGCAATACTTATGCCTTCATGATCATTCTATCATTTTTTTTTCACTGAAACAGAAATAAGTAATTTGGAACAGTCACCCCATACTGGGAAGCCAAACTATATTTATTTATATTATTTTATCATTTTTGGCCTAGTTGGCCCTGTCTGCTTCCTGTTTGGGTAGTGACTGGAACATACCGACAGATGTGGAAGTATGATTCAAAGCTCAACCAGGGCAATTTTTCCAAAATGTAATTGAAGACTGCATTCAAGCCTGGCATATACATAGACACCTGCTTTATTTGCATAGCCCAAGCTTGCAGGAAGTCTTAATCAATCATTTTCTGTGTGTAGAATTATCCATCCAGAAAACCATTACTTATTTCACCAGAAAAAAAAAAATTGTTTTTCTTTGCTGCTGTGTTAGTTTCATCCTACCTCCCTCCCCTCCACCAGCAGAAAGAAAAGAAAAAAAGTTTATGTCAAAATATACGGATTAATGTTCCAGCTTATAAACAATCTTGGCTTATTTTTAAATCTCCAAAAGGTAGATTCTGCCATTTCTTTTGCCAATAAGCATGAAAATTCTATCTTCTGTCACATACCTCTTCATTTATATTTACTGAATGTTTCTCATTTTGCCAGGCGCTAGGAAACTAGTAAACAAAAGATGACAAATGTTGATTAAATAATCATAAAAAGCATGAATTACAAAACCTGATAGCTGTAGAAGGTGCTATATGAAAAGATGAAACGGGAATCATATAATCGTAGGACTGAGGTGGTGATGGGTCAAGAAAGAAGCACTGTTTGAGCTGAGAGTTTAGTAAATGGACACCATTGTTGTTGTTTAGTCGCTAAGTAGTGTCCAGCTCTTTTGCGACCCCATAGACTGTAGCCGACCAGGCTCCTCTATCCATGGGATTTCCCAGGCAAAAACATGAGCTAACATTTCCCTTTCAGGGGATCTTCCCAACCCAGCAGAATTTGGGAAGGAAAGACAAGAGGGAGAGGAGAAAGTTATAGGCAAATAAAAACATGTGCAAAGGCCCTGGGGCAAGAGAGAGAGTGCACATTGAAGAACTGAAAGGCTTGAGAGACTGTATCACAGAAAAAGAATGAGAGGGTTAAATTACCAGAGGCTGGAGGGAGCTGGACCCAATGTATGTGTGTCTTTGCAGACCTCCTAAGAAGTTTGATCTTCAAAAACAACTATAAGCCATTCAGTTTTCCAGATTCACATTTTAAATAGCTCGTCCTGTGTACAGTGAATTAGAGTGAGGAGACCTTTCAGATCTGTTGACCTGAAACAGGTGACAAGAGTAGCTGCTATAAGGGTACCAGTGAGTTAGAGAGGAGGTATGCATTCCAGAAACATTCAGGAGGTAAAACCTACAAGAATTGGTTTTGCTAAACAAATACATGAATGTATTAATGAATCAGTGCTCAAAATAGTTCACATTTATTTACTCTTCCTACTTGCCACATTGACTGAATTTTTAAAAATTCTCTACACAACTGGTAATTTTTAAAAAGAGAAGGAAAAAGTACGCCCAATATTAGTGTCTTATGACAAAAAGGCATGAGTCTTTATATCTTATGACCCTTATTTCAGGTTACAAATAGTCTTTAATTCAGTTATTTTTCCCCCTTTGAATATTTTTGCTAGAGACTTTACCAGGTTTCTAATTTATTCCCTACACTTATTAATATGTAAATGTTAACAGCCTTCAATTTCTAAGCCAAGCTACAGATCACTCTTTTTTAAAGTGTGTTCCCCAGAATCAGCCTTGTGGAAGTAATAGCTTTTACTTTTTTTTAAAGAAAGTAATTTATTTTCAATTATTTTCGACTGTGCTGGGTCTTTATTGTTGTCCAAGGACTTAGTTGCTTGGGATGTGGGATCTTCCCTGACCAGGGATCAAACTTGTGTCCCCAGCGTTGCACAAGAATCCTGTGTCCCCAGATTCTTAACCACTGAACCATGAGGGAAGCCCAGTTTTTACTTTAAATATATATTGTTTTAGTAAATAAACAATGGTTAAGCAATATTCAACAAGTTTCTCTACTGAAAGCCTTTTCAGAGCCTTTTATATACCAATATGCATTATGAAAATATTGAAGGCAAGGAAGAGGACAGCAGGAGGATGGGATGGTTGGATGGCATTGCCAATTCAATGGACATGAACTTTGGTGAATTCTGGGAGATGATGATGGACAGGGAAGCCTGGCACACTGCAGTCCATGGGGTCACAAAGAGTCGGACACAATTTAGCAACTGAAAAACAACAAAAATGCATTATGAATTTCAAAGACAGAAATAGGTAACACATCCCATCTCATGTGTCCATGGAATGCCTTCCACTAAGCATCTCAAGGATTCCACAAGAAGCTTTGGGTAAAGAACCATACACATATTGACTCAGTTCCTTGAACAGGGTTTTGCATGAAACCCTTATGGCAAAAAGTGAAGAAGAACTAAACAGCCTCTTGATGAAAGTGAAAGAGGAGAGTGAAAAAGTTGGCTTAAAACTAAGATCATGGCATCTGGTCCCATCACTTCACGGGAAATAGATGGGGAGACAGTGGAAACAGTGACAGACTTTATTTTGGGGGGCTCCAAAATCACTGCAGATGCTGACTGCAGCCATGAAATTAAAAGACACCTGCTCCTTGGAAGAAAAGTTGTGACCAACCTAGACAGCATATTAAAAAGCAGAGACATTACTTTGCCAACAAATGTCCATCTAGTCAAAGCTATGGTTTTTCCAGTAGTCATGTATGGATGTGAGTGTTGGACTATAAAGAAAGCTGAGCACTGAAGAACTGATGCTGTTGAACTGTGGTGTTGGAGAAGACTTTTGAGGGTCTCTTGGACTGNCATGAACTTTGGTGAATTCTGGGAGATGATGATGGACAGGGAAGCCTGGCACACTGCAGTCCATGGGGTCACAAAGAGTCGGACACAATTTAGCAACTGAAAAACAACAAAAATGCATTATGAATTTCAAAGACAGAAATAGGTAACACATCCCATCTCATGTGTCCATGGAATGCCTTCCACTAAGCATCTCAAGGATTCCACAAGAAGCTTTGGGTAAAGAACCATACACATATTGACTCAGTTCCTTGAACAGGGTTTTGCATGAAACCCTTATGGCAAAAAGTGAAGAAGAACTAAACAGCCTCTTGATGAAAGTGAAAGAGGAGAGTGAAAAAGTTGGCTTAAAACTAAGATCATGGCATCTGGTCCCATCACTTCACGGGAAATAGATGGGGAGACAGTGGAAACAGTGACAGACTTTATTTTGGGGGGCTCCAAAATCACTGCAGATGCTGACTGCAGCCATGAAATTAAAAGACACCTGCTCCTTGGAAGAAAAGTTGTGACCAACCTAGACAGCATATTAAAAAGCAGAGACATTACTTTGCCAACAAATGTCCATCTAGTCAAAGCTATGGTTTTTCCAGTAGTCATGTATGGATGTGAGTGTTGGACTATAAAGAAAGCTGAGCACTGAAGAACTGATGCTGTTGAACTGTGGTGTTGGAGAAGACTTTTGAGGGTCTCTTGGACTGTAAGGAGATCCAACCAATCCATCCTAAAGGAAATCAGTCCTGAATATTCATTGGAAAGACTGATGCTGAAGCTGAAACTCCAATCCTTTGGCCACCTGATTCGAAGAACTGACTCCTTGGAAAAGACCATGATGGTGGGAAATATTGAAGGTGGGAGGAGAAGGGGACGACAGAGGATGAGATGGTTGGATAGCATCACCGACTCAATGGACATGAGTTTGAGTAAACTCCAAGAGTTGGCGATGGACAAGGGAGGCCTGGTGTGCTGCAGTCTATGGGGTCGCAAAGAGTCAGACACAACTGAATGACTAAACTGAACTGAGCTGAAGTCTTTATACCTTGTTTAATAAATGAAGATGTAGATTAAGACTTCAGAAATCGAAATCTCAGAGGAGAGGGGGCTGTCAAATATGCCAGGCATCCACTGAGGGCAGCATTAGAACAGCTTCTTACTACTCAGCTTGCAGCCAACTCATTGACATGAAGTATTCCATTTCTTGAGAAGCTAAAATTCTATATTTCTGTATGAAGTTTCATATTTAAAAAAAAAAAATAATGCCACCTGTCAAGCAGAACATATAGGTAACCAGTTTTCAACTTCAGAGGCATTCTAGTACAGATGACATTTCTCCACTTTCAAACAAAATTGCTGTGAGCGGTCAGGACAAAAGACGCTAATGGAACAAACAAGGGTCCTCCTGTGAAATCCATAAATGCTTTCCTCCCTTTGAAGGAGCCCACAGTGTCCATCTGAAGAACATTAACTCCTTCATTGCCTGGAGGCGTCACCAGAAGCCCGAAAATAGATCACATGCCAAATGATCCTGTTGGCCTCTGAAAGCAAGGATTCTTTCATTTAAATAAGCACATTTTCTCCCCTATTTAGGAAACGTCAGGTCATTTAAGAATCAACGGCCATAGAAGACCAATCCCATTTGAGAAAACACATTGTTGCACCTGAGGCAAGACTGAGAGCAGCATAACCAGGCCAGAGTTTAATTACAGGTGGGTCGTTGGCCTGTTTTAACTAAAGAAGTAATGTCAATACTTAAAAGACAGTCAACTCTCAGGTGTTTAGGATTCGATTCACCATTTTATTGGTTACTCAACCCCAAATTTTGTCCTTTCTTGCTTAGAAATATGTGTCTATTTCAGTACTAATGTGCTGGGCTTAGTTGCTCAGTCGTGTCCGACTCTTTGCAACCCCATAGACTGGAGCCCACCAGGCTCCTCTGTCCATGGGGATTCTCCACACAAGGAGTGGGTTGCCATGCCCTCCTCCTAGGGAATCTTCCCAACCCAGGGATTGAAGCCAGGTCTCCTGCATTGCAGGTGGATTCTTTACCATCTGAGTCACCAAATGCTGGCAAATGCAGACTTATCAAGTTTATATATCTTAAGTTGAGCCAAAAATACACACACATACAGAATACATACAGCATTAGGTATTCTGTGGAGTTTTTTTTCCCCCTTATTTGTATTATTGCAGTAATGAGTGCTTTATTGCTTATCTTTTGCTTAAAGTTCTGTTTCTATATCTTTTTTAATCAGAGTCCAACATGAATAGTGGGGGAAATTTATAGCACTAGCATGTTTCTATTTTGTAAAAAATCAATTGTATTTTTAAATAAAGTGCTAACTTGAAAAAATGAGATTTTCTTTTTACTGTTAATGGAACTGTATATGTAATAACACCTTTCTAATCAGAAGATAACTTGTTTCATGACCTCAACAATCTAAAACATATCCAAGAAAATGAAATTGAACTAATAAGTCTATTAGAGCCAAAACAGATGATAACAAAAAATAATACCACCACCTCAAGTTGCCAGAGAGGATTTTCTTTAGATCATTTTGAAATACCTTCATAAATATAATCTCACTTGGTTATTCTTAAAAACACTGCAAGAAAGAAAAGCTTGGCAGTATTATCCATATTTTTCAGATGAGAAATGAAGGGTGACCATATAAGATTTTGTCCAAATCATGACAGTGCTTGGGGCCTTGTTAATAATGATGACTGGACAGCAAGCATAAACTGGGATGACCCTGGGCACACTGGAGCCTACGGCCACCCTGGAAACATGAGGGCACAAAGCCATGTCCTTACGTGTGCGAGCTCCTCAGTCCTTCTCTTAGAGTTTATTTGCTCCCTGTAATAGCTGTTGCACCTCCCCTGAGAGGCAAGGTGCTACCTGCAGCTGACAGATGAAGCATACAGAATCAGCCTAGAAGGGCAGGCTTGAGCAGGGCCAGTGGTCACATAAGAGCTTCCCCGGTGGCTCAGACAGTAAAGAATCTGCCGCAGTGCAGGAGTGAAAGTGAAAGTCGCTCAGTCGTGTCTGACTTTGCGACCCCATGGACTATACAGTCGGTCCATGAATCCTCCAGCCCAGAATACTGGAGAGGGTAGCCTTTCCTTTCTCCAGGGGATCTTCCCAACCCAGGGATGGAACCCAGGTCTCCCACATTGCAGGCAGATTCTTTACCAGCCACAAGGGAAGCCCGAGAATGCTGGAACAGTTAGCCTATCCTTTCTCCAGGAGATCTTCCCGACCCAAGATTTGAACCAGGGTCTCCTTTATCAACTGAGCTATCAGGGAAGCCCATAATGGAGGAGAACTAGGTTCTATCCCTGGGTCAGGAAGATCCCTTGGAGAAGGGAATGGCTACCCATTCCAGTGTTATTGCCTGGAGGATTCTGTGGACAAAGGAGCCTGGTGGGCTGCAGCCTGTGTGGTCCAAAATGTTCTTATGTCAGAGCTTTGCTCCCCAATATTTCCAGCAAGCAACTGCTCTGTATTTGGGCTACAGGGATTGTTCAGGAGGGATAAGAAACGATGAGGATAAAGACAGTAAAAGTCAAGAAGGTAAGTCTGGGAAAAAGAGGTAAAATTCAAAGCAATCCCCAATCGCAATGGAAAGGAACAGACCTTAACAAGAGCTGCAGAAAGCAATTAGGGATACAGACCAGACGTGTGGTGGGAGGTTAGAGGAAGCCAGGGCTCGGGGAACATTCATCAGAGCAGGAACCTGAGGTCTAAGGTCAGATTTTGAGTGCTAAAACTAAACCCAGGAATGAGGCTTCTACTTTCTGCTAGGCTGGCAGCTAGGGGAAGATCTTCAGAAAGAAGAAAGGAAGAGTCTCATAGGAAGGAACCTCAATTCTGACCACTTCATCATCTGATCATCTTGGTTACCAAGAACAGAGGGGAAATGGGATGCTGCTGGACTCAGGCACTGTCACAGTCAGGGACCTGCTGACTTCTGGGAAGAGGGAGATGCCCTTGAACGAGTAAACAGAGGCCCGAATGGGTTACACAGGATTCTGAATCCCAACAGTTCTTGAGGGCACTTGGTTGAAAGTGACAGTGAAATTCACTCAGTCGTGTCAGACTCTTTGCGACCTCATGGACTACACAGTCCATGGAATTCTCCAGGCCAGAATACTGGAGTGGGTAGCCGTTCCCTTCTCCAAGGGATCTTCCCAACCCAGGGATCTAACCCAGGTCTCCCGCGTTGCCAGCAAATTCTTTACCAGCTGAGCTGCAAGGGCACTTGGTTAGACGGTATCTAATGGGATTCTTATTCTTTTTTTTTAAATAACATTTTAATTTATTTTTTATTTTTACTGTTGACTGTGCTGGGTCTTCACTGCTGCACAGACTTTTTTATAGCTGCCAAGAGTGGGGGCTACTCTCTACTTGCGATGTGTTGCTGCTGCTGCTACTAGTCGCTTCAGTCGTGTCTGACTCTGTGCGACCCCATAGATGGCAGCCCACCAGGCTCCCCTGTCCCTGGGATTCTCCAGGCAAGAACACTGGAGTGGGTTGCCATTTCCTTCTCCAATGCATGAAAATGAAAGTGAAGTCGCTCAGTCGTGTCCGACTCTTAACGACCCCATGGACTGCAGCCTACCCGGCTCCTCCATCCATGGGATTTTCCAGGCAAGAGTACTGGAGTGGGGTGCCATTGCCTTCTCCAGTTGCGATGTGAGGGCTTCTCAATGCGGTGGGTTCTCTTGTTGCAAAGCACAGGCTCTAGGGTGTGAAGGCTTCAACAGTCGTGGATCTTGGGCTCCAGAGCACAGGCTCAATAGTTGTGGCTCATGGGCCTAGTGGCTTCAAGGCAGGTAGGATCTTCCCAGACCAGGGATTGAACTAGTGTCTCCTGCATTGACAGGCAGATTCTTTATCACTGAGCCACCAGGGAATGGGCTTCTTATTTCTAAAATTGGTTTTAAATGGCAAACTTTAATCTTCTTTTAAGGTTAATTATATGCTGTTTTTAAAGGTGTGGCTATATTAAGATCTATATTAATAGATCTTAGAAAGATGATCTGTCCAAAATAATTAACACGAAAAGTCTTTGCTTCAAGAGTAAGACGCCCGAGCTACTTAGAAGCTTCAATCATCCAGAACAAAGCACTCAAACATGTCTGAGAGCCCTGATTTCAGTGCAATTGAGTATTGTTTTGTTTTAAAAGATTAGGGTCTCAGCAAAATTAGCATATACCTAAATACTTCTTATGTCCCATTTGAACTCCCTACTACTGAGTTGTGATGCTTGGGGTAGCTTCCCGAAATGTTCTGCATTTCCAAATCTCATCTGGAAATGAGGGGATTAAACTCCTTAGATCAGGGATCAACACACTATAACTCACAGGCCAAATCCAGCCCAGCATCTGTTTTTGTGAATAAAGTTTTATTGGGAACATAGACACCCTTAGCCGTTGACATATTTCCATGACTGCTTTTCATCTACAATGGCAGTTGAGTAGTTACAACAGACACTTTATAGCACACAAAGCCTAAAATATTTTTAGGTGACAGAATATTTACTACTTTGCAGGAAACTGTTTGCCCTTACCCGACTTAATTATTCTTTGATTTACTGATATAGACAGATACACAAGTATGAAATCCATATATACAATATAAAAAATGTTCCTATTGTTGGTGATTTCACTTTCTCAGAGTTTAGGCTTCTCCTTGTTTCCCAGTCTCTCTCTCTCTCTGCTTCTCTCTAGCAGTTTTGTTACTAATTACAGTAATCACCTGTTACTTTTCTTAAAAGATTCTTCCTATTGCTTCACTTTGGGTCTACTGTTTTCTCTCTTAAGTCTATCTTTCTTGTAAATATGCCTGTAATTAAGCCCATATATGACCTAAATCAAATACCTTATGATTATACAGAGGAAGTGAAAAATAGATTTAAGGGCCTAGATCTGATAGATAGAGTGCCTGATGAACTATGGAATGAGGTNTTTAGGATGGACTGGTTGAATCTCCTTGTAGTCCAACGGACTCTCAAAAAGTCTTCTCCAACACCACAGTTCAGCAGTTACCTAGCTTTTGCATCAATTACCTAGATTACCAGGGGAGGATTGGAATTCTAACCCCTGGTAATTCAGAATGTGACCTTATTTTGAAGATCGAATCTTTACAGAGGTTACAAAGTTAAAATGAGGCCATAAGGATGGGCCCTCACCCAATACAATTGGAGTCCTTATAAAATGGGGGCATTTGGACACAGACTCACATCTACAAGACAAGGAGAGAGACCTAGCACACCTCCTTCCTTACAGCCTCAGAAGGAACCAGCGGGGCCGACACCTCGATTCCTGCCTCCAGCCTCCACAGCTGGCCTCCCCGATACATTTTTGTTACTTGAGCCACTCAGCNCACATCTACAAGACAAGGAGAGAGACCTAGCACACCTCCTTCCTTACAGCCTCAGAAGGAACCAGCGGGGCCGACACCTCGATTCCTGCCTCCAGCCTCCACAGCTGGCCTCCCCGATACATTTTTGTTACTTGAGCCACTCAGCTGATGGCATTTCATGACAGCAGTTTTAGCAAACTAATAGAAATACCCAGTTCCCTCACTCCTTGGGTGGAGTAACTCCGAGATATGTGTTTTGTGCTGTTTCCTAGAATCCCCAGTGGGGTTCAGCTCATTTCCCATTATTGCCTCTGGCTTGATAACACACTCTTTATTCTCTTCGTTTCTTCCTTTTTTCACTTCCTATTTTACTGGGGTGTTCTCTGGGCTCACATCTTGTGTGAATTATTGGATCTAGTTGCGGATGGTGATTGCAGCCATGAAATTAAAAGACGCTTACTCCTTGGAAGAAAAGTTATGAGCAACCTAGATAGCATATTCAAAAGCAGAGACATTACTTTGCCGACTAAGGTCCGTCTAGTCAAGGCTATGGTTTTTCCAGTAGTCGTGTATGGATGCGAGAGTTGGACTGTGAAGAAGGCTGAGTGCCGAAGAATTGATGCTTTTGAACTGTGGTGTTGGAGAAGACTCTTGAGAGTCCCTTGGACTGCAAGGAGATCCAACCAGTCCATTCTGAAGGAGATCAGCCCTGGGATTTCTTTGGAAGGAATGATGCTAAAGCTGAGGCTCCAGTACTTTGGCCACCTCATGCGAAGAATTGACTCATTGGAAAAGATTTTGATGCTGGGAGGGATTAGGGGCAGGAGGAGAAGGGGACGACAGAGGATGGGATGGCTGGATGGCATCACGGACTCGATGGGTGTGAGTCTGAGTGAACTCCGGGAGTTGGTGATGGACAGGGAGGCCTGGCGTGCTGTGATTCATGGGGTCCCAAAGAGTTGGATAATACTGAGCGACTGAACTGAACTGAACTGAACTATTGATGCTTTGAATTGCTATGATATTTTTCTCTAAAAATACAAAGACCTTTGAAAATACTGACACTGTCTTTAAAACAAAGTAGCTTTTTTAAAATGAAGCAGATAAAACCAGAATGGAGGAACTTTGTCTCTCTTCAACTAGTTCTCTGTCCTTCAGCATCCTGCGGAAGCGCCGGATCCACACCACTCACCTCAGTGGGTAGAAGTGTCATGACTGACTTCAGCTTGTTTCTCTGCACTCACCTCATTCTCACGCCCTCAACCTTAAATTTCAGCTTTCAGTTTTCATCTTTATCTGCTGCACTGCTTCCCAAACCCGTGGCCCTGACCTTCCCACATCACTTCCTGCTGCTTCCTTTCCTTCACGTTTTCATAGTCTCCTGATCATAATGGAAGCGTTTTAGCTAAATCTTCTCTATCTAAAAATCTCTCCCATACCTTTGGCTCCTTTTTCTCTCCTAAATCATTTTAAAGCACATCACAAGGTTCTATTTTTATGTTTTCTTTAAATATACTTACCTCTGCACATTAAAGAACTCCCACTTCTTTCCCTTGACTATCCCTGTATATGTAGAATACCCACTAGGGCTACAGGCTATTTATATTCTAGCAGTCAGCGTTGGGGTTCCTTTCCCAGCCTGCTGCCATTAGGAGAACTAAAGCAGAATGTTGAAACAAACCACAATGTGAATTTTTCTCTGTAGTGAATCTGAGACCAAGCGATCAATTGATAACAAAGACCACACATTCCATAGTTACAGTTAAACCTGCTGAAGTGCAGTGCTGGTGCAGGGAAGAGGTGGAGTCAACTGAGCAAATTTTTATGAAATTTAGTTGAGCATCACTCTTTAAACGGCAGTATCCAAACTGATGATATGCATTCACTACTAGTCAAAGGGCTTCCCTAATAGTTCAGTTGGTAAAGAATCTGCCTGCAATGCAGGAGACCCTCGTTCGATTCCTGAGTCAGGAAGATCCCCTGAAGAAGGGATAGGCTGCTGCTACTGCCGCTAAGTTGCATCAGTTGTGTCCGACTCTGTGTGACCCCATAGACGGCAGCCCCCCAGACTCCCCTGTCCCTGGGATTCTCCAGGCAAGAATACTGGAGTGGGTTGCCATTTCCTTCTCTGATGCATGAAAGTGAAATGTGAAAGTGAAGTTGCTCAGTCATGTCTGACTCTTCACGACCCCATGGACTGTAGCCTACCAGGTTCCTCCATCCATGGGATTTTCCAGGCAAGATACTACCCACTCCAGTATTCTTGGGCTTCCCTTGTGGCTAAGCTGGTAAAGAATCTGCCTGCAATGTGGGAGACCTGGATTCGATCGCTGGGTTGGGAAGAGCTCCTGGAGGAGGGAAAGGCTACCCAAAACACTATTCTGGACTAGAGAATTGCATGAACTGTATAGTCCATGGGGTAGCAAAGAATCGGACATGGCTGAGCAACTTTCACTAGTCATAAAGAAAACTAAGACTCGGGCAAGAGGATTTTAATCCCACAGCACTTCAACCTAGTGGGTAGGTTAAATAACTAAAAATTAAAAACGAACACTGACTGCTCTATGTAGGATAGTTCCTATGAATGCTAAAAAGTTCCTAAAATGATCTCTTGCAAGCCTGCCCCAAACCACTCCCTGTGTGGTTTCACTTGCACACTGCACATTCAAGGAGACTATCACAGCATAGCCATCTTATTATTCTGTAAATTTTTTTTGTACTTTTATCATAACTTTGTTAGTTTCAGAGATGAATGAGTTTTGTGGCAGATGACTATAAAAAGTCTTTCTTCAATAAGACTGGTATATTATCACTTTCTGATTGGACTTATGAAATAAAAATATGTTTGATTATTATAATATCTTGATAATAAAACAACATTCAAAATAACCTGTATTTCTAAATAAGAAGTTGCTTTTCTCACTGAAGAACTGATTAGAATCTGAACATTTTTTAAAAAATCTCTATCAGCATCACGTATGGAGAGAGTAACATGGAAATTTACAATACCACTCATAAAACAGACAGCCAATAGGAATTTGCTGTATGACTCAAGGAACTCAAAGAGGGGGTCTGCAACAGTCTAGAACAGTGGAATGGGGAGGGAGATTTGGGAGGGAGGGGACATGGGTGTACCTATGGCTGATTCTTGTTGGTATATGACAGAAAAAAACCACAAAATTCTATAAAGCAGTTTTCATTCAGTTAAAAAAGAAAAAAGAAAAAAAAAACTGACAAAATATATTCTCAAAAAAAAATTTCTATCAGCAAAAATACACTGTAGTTCATGTACACTGCCATGTTTTTCCTACCAAGTGGGATTGCAGAGTTCCTATTTAAATATACAGGCATTTTCATTATGATACAAATAACTAGGCAGTAGCTAATATTAATTTAGCATTAATAATATACAAAGTAAGCACTAAATTGACATAAATTAGAGATTACTATGTAAGGATCTGCTAATTACATTATAGCACTTGTTTATTTGTTGCTATGGAAATTTCATAATTAACTGTTATTAAAATTGGGGGCTTGTTACCTATCTCCTATTTTTAAATTTAATTTTCTAATTATTGTGATTAAAAATTCAAATCATGTATTATGTTTAATAATTTCATTTATATTATTTATTCACAATTATTTTATGTTTGCATCACTGTAATTAATGAGAAATATATAACATACTAACTTCAAAAAGATGTTTTACTTGAGAATGGAAAGCTTTCTCTAATTTATGCCCAGCTGCCCTGTCAGTTAGCAGTAGCCCTGACTCCTCCAGCACTACGATGGAGAAGATACTATTATTTTTCCTTCTTCACACATAAGGAAAGAGGGAAGAGAGGCTTAGAAATCTTAAAAAATTTGCTCAGTGTCAGAGATAGCAAGTTATGAAGGCAAAAGTCAAATTCTAATACTTTGAGACAGAGCCTTCCTGCGTAACTGCTGAACTTCGGGGTTTGGGAAATTGCAGGTCTCCCCTCTTTAAAAAGGGCCTCCTTTGGGTTCCTGCCTGACTAGACACTTCTTTCACTGATGTCACCAACTGGACCACAAAGGTGAAGTGTGTTCTTTTAGAAGGTGACAGCAATAGCAATGGAAGTTGACCACGAGGAACCAGCCAGAAGTGCAGTTAAATGCTGGATCTCCAAAAACATGCGCTTGGTGTGGGGAGAGAGAGCACAGTTTGATGCGAAGCAGATTAGATTCCAATTCTGCCTCTGCTGCTTACTCAAGAACCACCCACCAAACCCTTGGTCCCCTCCAGTACCCCTCTCCAGGCATTCACTTGTCCAAGCCAGGACCCCGGGAATCAGTCTTCCCCTCACCACCCCACCTCTTCCCAACCATCCTAAGAGCCATGGAGTTATTTTCCAAATATCTCACAAACCAGCCTGCTTCCTCACCATCTCTACCACGGTCACCCTAGTCTCACCATCATCTTGCACCAGTTACTGTAAGCCCCTCTGCTCCAGTCTCCCTTTTTATATTCTGACTCCTCTTCAATTTATTCTCCCCATTTTCATCTCATCAAAATCAGGTATTTACTTACAACCTTGGAATATCTGTTGTTCCTCAACATCAAATTCTACCCTAGGTCATCCAAGGTCAGGTCCTGTCTCCTTCCCCAGTCAACTTCCCTGCTTGACACGCCTCCCCTCTTCTACTCAGCAGACCTGGTTCAGATTCTCAGAGGTTCTCAACCCCTCCTATGTGAAAGCCTTTGCATGAGCTGTTCACTTTGGCCTCCTTAACAGCCATTTACCTTTCAAAACTCACCTTAAGCATCAGAGCCTCCAGATGTGCCTTCCTGCCCTTGAAACCTTTCCCCCTTATCCGTCTCTACCCCGACATTGGCTGCTGATCAGGTCAGTTGCCCTCTGCTAGTTTCTCCTATATTCAACCTTTTGTTTGTCTTTTGTGGTCTTTATCACAGGAGGGCTTCCCAGGTGGCTCAATGGTAAAGAATCTGCCTGTCAATGCAGGAGACACAGGAGATGCAGGTTCTTCCCTGGGTCGGGAAGATCCCTTGGAGGAGTAGGAAATGTCAACCCACTCCAGTATTCTTGCCTGGAGAATCCCATGGACAGAGGAGCCTGGCAGCCTACAGTCCATGGGGTCACAAAGAGTCAGACAGGACTGAAGAAACCTAGCATGCACGTACACACACATACAGTCACTAGCTGATTAACGTCTGCCTTCCCCAGTGGACAGAAAATCAAAAACAGGGAGTGCCCATGTCTGATTTGCTCACCGTTTGGATTCTTGTGCTTAGCACAAAGCATAGTTCACTAAATTCCTTTAAAATGACTGAAAGAAACGTGGTTTTTGAGCAGATTACTTACATTTTCTTAGTCTCTTTCCTCAACTGTTAAAAAAAAAAAGGATAATAGCAATACCTACCTCAAAAGTCATTGTGAGACTTAAGTAAAAGCAGCATTGTAAAGCCCTAAGCACTCAGCACATTATTTCCTGCAATATCACGAGTGACAAGAATTAGTCTCTATTTCCAAACTGCTTGTAGTCCTACAAAAAAGGGAAGTCATTCACACAAATAATTAAAACACTGCAGAATATGAGCTTGTCAGATTAGCCTTTACCGTCTGAGCCACCAGGGAAACCCATAGAAGGCCTACTACTACTACTAAGTCGCTTCAGTCGTGTCCGACTCTGTGCGACCCCATAGACAGCAGCCCACCAGGCTCTCCCATCCCCGGGATTCCCCAGGCAAGCCTAAGGCAAAAAGGACTTCCCAGGTGGCTCAGTGGTGAAGAATCTACCTGCCGCTGCAGGAGACCCAGAAGACACGAGTTCAATCCCTGAGTCATGCAGAGCCCCTGGAGAAGGGAATAGCTTCCCACTCCAGTGTGCTTGCCAGGAAAATCCCACGGGCAGTGGACTACAGTCCATGGAGTTGCAAAGAGCTGGACACAATTGGACACGCACACACTCACCACTCACTCAGGGCAAAAAAGGTGAAATAACCAATATTCAGGGCACCTTATTTATATCTCCTCTCCCGTGGGATCCCTCAGGAGCCCTACTGCTGGAATAGAAAAGACAAGGACACAAGAGTGATATGGAGAAGACAGGCCTCTCCACTCCTCCTCAGTACAGTCCTTCCTCTGTCCACAAGGGGGACTCTACTTCCTTCTCCATTGTCCTCTAGGAGGGGGTGTGTGTGTATATGTGTGTGTGTGTGTGTGTGTGTGTGTGTGTGTGTGTGTATCCCATAAGATATTTGGTCCACACCAAAGGTCCTTGAAATTGTTTCCTATCCAAAATATCTGACCGTATTTAGTCCATGCTCAAAGATGTTTTTTTTTTAAATTTCGTTTCATTTTTCTAAATCTTTATTATAGTTGCTTTACAATGTTGTGCTAGTTTCTACTGTACGGCCAAGTGAATCAGCTATATGTATACATACGTACCCTTTTGGGGGGATTCCTTCCCACCATGCCCAAAGATTTTGGACAGGACCAGGTATCAAGGATCTTTTGTCTCCGTGGCCCTTATACAGAAACGAGTGTCTGCTAACTGTGCGTGTGCCTGAAAGCAGGAATCATTTGAAAAGTCAGCTGTTGTCCATTGCCATTACTCCTGCCCGTATCAACTACATTAAGTACCCGATTAAGGTTCATGAATGAATGAAGGAAAGGGAAATGAAATTACATAGAAAACAACCTGGATGCATTTTACATCCGTAAGGTGTTTTTGGCAAACTCAATAGAAAAGACTAGGACACAGAAGGAACCACGAGGAAGCAGTGCAAGAGCCCAGAACGTAATTCTGTTCAGAGAGTTTTTCAAAAGAGAGATCAAAGGAAGCGAAACCCCCACCAGGGGCAGCTCTGGTACGTTTAGCCTTCAGCGGCTTCATAATCTACCTGCACCCCCTACCCCTGAGTCTACTTTGACAAGAGACCTTTAAACGTTTGGGGTGGGGGGCGCGGAGAGAATCACTTAACTGCTATCTGATTCTTCATCTGCAAAATAGCGCTAATGACGCTGACCTTCCTCCTGGAGCTATTGTGCGGGATAATTAATTAATAATTGTAGAATCCTTTGAGAGTCTAAAGTGCGACATAGATGCTAAGCATTGTTCCCACACAGTCTCAGCCGGCTCTTCGAAAGTACATTCTGGTCTCGATGCCTTTGATCCGCTGTTATCACCTGAAAGGGAGCAAACAATGCCTCTGTATCATTAAGCAAATGCGTAATGAATGCTATTCATTGTTAAAGGTTACTTAGCAATTTGACTTTTTTTTTTTTTTTCGTTTGAATAGGGACATCCTCCTGTGAGAGGATTATGTAAGCTAATCGCTAATGTATCAAAGGAAAGGGGAGAAAAGGAGCCACCATGGCAACCAGAGTCACGGGGCTGTGCTTCAGCCTTCAGAAGAAACTGGTGTCCACTTCACCAGGAGAACAAGGAGAAAACCAGAGGAGGAGGCAGGCAGAGGGGTGAGTGGTGGAAGCTGGCAGGCCAGGGCTGGGCCGCCTCCTTCCATCACCTCTCAGCTTACAGTGCAAGACACCTTGTGCGCCATTTGGGAGGGAGGCGGATTTAGGCAAGAGTCAAGTTTCTCCATCTCTCCATTGTTGCCCTCTTCCACAAGTCCCTTCATGATCACTGATGCTTTACTGGGGAGATTGTTCTTCTTTTGAATAAAACCTATTCTAGAGATAGAGGTGGGCAGTGCTGTGATCAGAAAGCCTTTATCCTTCCCTGCATTCCTACCGATGCTCATTTATCTCCACAGAAATGGACTTTGACTTGAAGCCCAGAAGATACCAGTCCAGTTCATTAACTCCCAGAGCAATCACCCCAAGGTTTTTAAGGTAAGCTAGGTAGCCTGATGGAGCTTCCCAGGCAGCTCAGTGGTAAATAATCTGCCTGAAATGCAAGACAGGCAGGTTTAATTCCTGGGTGGGAAAGACCCCTAGAGAAGGAAATGGCAACCCACTCCAGTTCTTGCTGGGAAATCTCACGGACAGAGGAGCCTGAAGGGCTACAGTCCATGGGGTTGCAAAAAAGTCAGGCATGACTTAGAGATTAAACAACAACAACATTCTCTTATAAAATGTGGAAAAGCTCAAAACTTGTAGATTCATTCCTTTTATTTTATATTAAAATATTGGAACAGGATTACAACTCCCTTATGTGTTTCCTTGAGATTTAGACAGGAGAAATAAAACACTCATTTATTTGGTTTAGATTTTGTAGGTTTAAATTCTTATCTTCTGGTGCAGTTAGAAGGTATTGGGTTATTTTACAAGTTAAATCTTTAAATGTTAGAGTTAACTTTTAAACCATGTTTTTCAAAGACTATATACATTTACAATGCACTCCTCTCCCTCTATTCCTTTAAATAATACCCAAAACACAACTCTCACATCCCCCTCTGTTTTTTACTGCCTTGACTATAGAGATTTTATGTCCCTTATTTGGCATTGCTGTTTATTGTCATTTCTCCATAACTCTGGGTTGTTTTCTTTTTTTTCTTTGCTGACCTGATTTTATTTCAGTATCCTTTGGAAAATCTATCTTCACTATGCTTAGTTAACTCAAACTTTGGCACGATTGGAAAAGGCTGGAAAGTCTTTCTTAACGTGGAACAAGATCACCACCAAGTGGCCAGGCTGGGTGGGCTTCCTTCTGTGCATCTTTTCAGATTTCCCCCCCGACACATTTTTATTTCATTGGATTATACACAGCAGAAGTGTCCTTAACGATAACCAATCCAGCTCCTATGCTCTTCAAATGAGAAAACTGAAGGTCAGAAAGATGAATTTCTTTGATCAAGGCCATGATGTCTCATAATATGCTATAGTCTCCATTTTTTCAATGACAATGTCTCAAAACTGGGATTGAACTTCAGGGTCAACCAATCCAATCCTCTGTCATGTAGACAGATGGCTTCCCGGGTGGCTCAGTGGTAAAGAATCTGCCCGCCAATGCAGGAGACAAGAGTTCAGTCCCTGGGTCAGGAAGATCCCCTGGAGAAGGCAATGGCAACCCACTCCAGTATTCTTGCCTGGGAAATCCTATGGACAGAGGAGCCTGGCAGGCTATAGTCCATGGGGTCACAAAAGCATTGGACACAACTTAGCAACTAAACAACAAATCATATAGATGGGGAAACCCAGACATAGAGAAAGAAAATGCCTTCTCAAGGTTCAGAGAGCTGATCAGATTTGTACAAGAACCCAGCTTCAATCACACGTAGCCTGGCATTCATCCTCCTACTAGACCAGTCCCATTTGAAATTTTTTTTTTTGCCCCCATAAATTATAACTCAAGTCTTAAAAGGTGGCCACAGTATCTGAAAATAAAGTACTCAAATTTTTTCTTCTTCGAAATAAATAAGTCTATACCAGAGGGGCTCCTTTTTTTCTTACAATGTTATTTATTTTTGACTGTGCTGGGTCTTTACTGCTTTGCAGGCTTTCTCTAGCTGTGGTGAGCCAGGGCTACTCTCTAGTTGCAGCGGAGGGGCTTCTCACTGCGGTGGTTCCTCTCGTTGTGGAGCACAGCCTCTAGCGTGCGTGGACTTCAGTAGTTGCAGTTCCCGGGCTCTAGAGCACAGGCTCAGTAGCCATGGCACATGGGCTTGTTTGCTCCGAGGCACGTGGGATCTTCCCCGACCAGGGATCAAACCGGTGTCTCCCACATTGGCGGGCGATCTCTGTACCTCAGAGCCACCCCTGAGCCACCGCTGAGCTCCACCTCCCAGAAAAGCCTTTTGAAAAAGGCAAATTTCATTCTCATGGATGAATTGTTCCTTGTGAACAGATAGAAAACATATTTCACCACTTTTGTTTATATTGAGGAGGTTATGAATTTGAGCGAAGGTAATTAGAAATTCCAACTATACTCTTGACTTAAGGGAAAAAAGACTTATCTCTAGCTCAGAATGTCTTGATTCTAAGTTTTGACTGCCTGGATTAGAGTACTTTCTTTGGTAAACTGAGATAACTGCTCATTGTCTTTGAATTCCCTTCCATCTACCTTCAGAGTCATTGTAACAAAAGTAGGAAGGTCCACAACACTGAAGATTCCTCCTCACTCTGAATAATCTGAGTTCCTCGGTTCTCAGGGGGAAGAGGAATCCGCATTGGGGGCAGGTGCTACGCATTCTTGAGCCAGCCTGTGTCACGTGTCCTCCTGAGTTTTCCTGCAGCTATGATGCTGGGCTTTCCCCTCCCTGCCCCCTCTTCTGTTCTCCGTTCTTAGGGCTCTGGGGTGCCTCCTCAGCTTCTGGTGGGAAAACTCTGAGTTGGATTTCACCAAGTTTTTCAATGGGTCCTCAGGGAGGTTGGGGCTTGGTAGCCCTAGCATTAAACTACTCTGTAACCACATTTAGTGACTTTTCTCCATTTCCCATCGCATGTTTCCCCTTTCCTCCTCTGTGTCTCCTGGGATCACCTCCCAGGTAAACTACCTGCATCTAGAGCTTTGCCTCAGGGTCTGATCTTGAGGTGATACAGGCCACAATGCTGACACCGTACCCAAGCCAGCTTTCTGCCTTGATGCTAGAATAAGCGTGGTCCTCTAATAAGCGTGTCCACCAGAGGTGGTTCAGTCTGGCCTTAGCTCCTGCACATGGGCAGATGAACCATTAAGCTTGGGAAGTTAAAATGATGGGCCTTCACTTGAACAAGCCTCTTGCAAGACCCTGGGAAGGTCCCTGGAAATATACTTATATGGTTGTATGTTTTTGTACAATTTGCAAAAGTAGGGCATTTTAACTATAGTTAACACAACTGTTTCTGTCCAGGTGACATCTGGTGGCAGAGACCACTTTGGGAGTCTGACACAGGTGGAAATTGAGCTAGGAACACATTTTAGTTGAACTTTGGGAAGATGATTTAGAACATTTCAGTGAAATAAATGCAAAATTATAGACTCCTGGTTTGTGTGAATATGGAATATGCTTTCTGCTATCTTTAAATTTATGTATTTAAAGAATGAAAATTTAGACTAAAAAATAATGGTCTAAAAGAAACAAAAGAAACAAAAGCAGTAGAGTGATAAATGGAGCAATAAAGCCAATAAAATTATTCTTATATCAAGAAGTGAACTGCAACCAAAAAATTCATATCAAATGCAGTAATTTATTAAGAGGAATAAATACATTGAGTAGAAGTAAGGAACAGGTTCATGAACTATTTGATAACCTAATTAATGTGAATCATATGAATACATTGGAAAAATATTAAATATCTTGATTATTTGATACCACATACTGACATCAATAACCTCAGATATGCAGATGACACCACCCTTACGGCAGAAAGTGAAGAGGAACTAAAAAGCCTCTTAATGAAAGTTGAAAAAGGAGAGTGAAAAAGTTGGCTTAACTCTCAACATTCAGAAAATGAAGATCATGGCATCTGGTCCCATCACTTCATGGCAAATAGATGGGGAAACAGTGGAAATAGTGTCAGACTTTATTTTGGGGGGCTGCAAAATCACTGCAGATGGTGACTGCAGCCATGAAATTAAGACACTTACTCCTTGGAAGGAAAGTTATGACCAACCTAGACAGCATATTGAAAAGCAGAGACATTACTTTGCCAACAAAGGTCCATCTAGTCAAGGCTATGGTTTTTCCAGTAGTCATGTATGGATATGAGAGTTGGACTATAAAGAAAGCTGAGCACCGAAGAATTGATGTTTTTGAACTGTGGTATTGGAGAAGACTCTTGAGAGCCCCTTGGATTGCAAGGAGATCCAACCAGTCCATCCTAAAGGAGATCAGTCCTGAGTGTTCTTTGGAAGGAATGATGCTAAAGCTGAAACTCCAGTACTTTGGCCACCTCATGCAAAGAGTTGACTCATTGGAAAAGNTGAGAGTTGGACTATAAAGAAAGCTGAGCACCGAAGAATTGATGTTTTTGAACTGTGGTATTGGAGAAGACTCTTGAGAGCCCCTTGGATTGCAAGGAGATCCAACCAGTCCATCCTAAAGGAGATCAGTCCTGAGTGTTCTTTGGAAGGAATGATGCTAAAGCTGAAACTCCAGTACTTTGGCCACCTCATGCAAAGAGTTGACTCATTGGAAAAGACTCTGATGCTGGGAGGGATTGGGGGCAGGAGGAAAAGGGGACTACAGAGGATGAGATGGCTGGATGGCATGACTGACTCGATGGGCGTGAGTTTGAGTGAACTCTGGGAGTTGGTGATGGACAGGGAGGCCTGGCGTGCTGCGATTCATGGGGTCACTAAGAGTCGGACATGACTGAGCGACTGAACTGAACTGACATCAATGACTGTAATATAAACTCATGATACATCAGTACAATGAGGATGCCTGTGAATAATTGGTAAATGAGTGTCATGAATTTGAAGTATTTAAAATTAGACACTGCACAAAAGAACCCTGAAGCACCCTAAAAACATACAGATCATATACACCAAAAGCTTAAAAGAGAATTTCCAACTTTGACAACAATCCTAACAATTTATGTGCCATTGCCAATTCTGAGTTTGAAGCTGAAAGAAATGTTTCTAAACTATCAAAAATAAAAACCAAATTTAATCAGTCAGAGTAGAGGGAATACTAAATTTATCTTTCTATGCTCTCTGTGGAAAATAGTCTCAAAATATTCTCATATGAAAAAACAATCAAGGAGTGTGCTCCCCAAAATGTTGGGGGAAAATTATCAAATGAGTTTTTAACAAGTTAATAAAAAAATTACTTTTCCAGATGTTGTGATGTTTGTGCTATTTGTCATGACTTATCATTTCTTTCCTTATTTGAAAAAATGATTTTCATATCCAATTTTGTATTCTTTTTCTTACAGAGAGCCTCCCAAATTGTATAAGCTTCCATATCTTACCAAGGGTTCCTCTAATGAATGTACTGCGTGTATGCATGCGTGCTAAGCCCCTCAGTTGTGACTCTTTGTGACCCCATGGACTGTAGTCTGTCAGGCTCTTCTGTCCATGGAATTTTCCAGGCAAGAATACTGGAGTGGGTTATCATGCCCTCCTCCAAGGGATTTTCCCTGCCGGCGTTGGCATTGGCAGGCAAGTTCGTTACCACTAGCGCCCTGGGAAGCCTGAATGTAATACATCAGGCCCTAATCCTGCAACGGAAAAGAAACAAGATGCTCTGTCTCTATCATCTGCTGAATATGCCAGGAATGGGTATGAACCATGAGATCCCCCAGGTCAGTGCATGTAAAGAGAGTGAGAGAACAGTGAATGATCTTTCTGATATGCCATGAATCATTACATTTCACAATAAAGTTAGGAGTATATACATTTACTCAAGGAAGGAATTACCATCTACTCTATGTGATAGTGACCTACCCTGCTGACATTTCCAAAACACAGAAAGAAAACTGTCACATAAATTATAGAGGCAGTCATCACAGGGGAATGAAAGAAAAGGTCTCTGTCAGTACAGAGACCTTGGAAAACTGGAACCTGTTCCATTTCTTAGGCTTAGGGGCCATTAAGAAAATAAGACAGTGTGTTAAAACCTGTAGGTCAGAATCCATTACTGAGCAGTAGAAACTAATACACTGTAACAATTATTTTAGAAGAAAAAAAAAGAAATGGTTTAAAAAGAATAGACTAATTTAGAAAACAGATTGGATCACACATAGTTATATTAAGGGTTCCAAGAAGCATCTGTGTATGAAAGGGTATGTGTAGGGTTAAAGAATAAAATGAATTTTTGCTATGACTCAAAGCCTAAAAAGTTTGAAAAGTATGTATAAGGAACATGGAGTGGCTGCAGATTCAAGCACAAGAGAATAAGAATGACAGAAACAGCTGAGTTCAGTTTGGAAATCTGTCGCAGATTATAAATTCACTAAAATTGGGGAGACTTTTTTTTAAACTGAAATAATAGTCATGATTGGATTCTGGAGTGAAACCACAAAAGCTTATTAACTCAAAATACAATATATAAACTATAGTATGATATGGTACCATGTGATAAAATATGGTATGGTTAACATAATGACACGATGTAATATAATGAACACAATACAACATAAATAAACAATTGTAGTTATTATGGCCCTAAGCCAGCACTCCCATTTTCCTCCCCACTGTCTCTCTCATTTGTAAGACTCATGAGCAAACTGGTTTTAGATAGTCTACAATTAAAGGATCTCAGGCACAATAATATGTGTATACATTTCAAAACACAATAGAACAGTCTGTAATGGTAATTTAATATTTTGTTTTGCACTACCACTTGATTTAACATAACTGTTACCTAAACCTTTTTGCCTGATTAGAACCGCTCACCCTTCTTTGCCTTCACCTCCCCCAAAAGAACAACAGAGTACTGAATAGGCTAAAAGGAATACTTTTTTAAACTGGGTAACGGTAAGATCAAATAACACATTTGTTATCAGGTATAACATTTGTAATTCCAGCCTTAAGACAATCCTCTGATGTTAACATTGTCAATGTCTCTAAATAATGAAGTGACAGAATAAAAAGTCAATATGCAACAGCCAGGCTCAATAAAAATCTGCAGAAGGGAAAGTCATCTTCCATGAGCGCCAAAGAATAATAAATGGGCAGGTAATCCTCTGAGCTTACTTTGTCACATGTTGCAACAATAATAAGGGAACTACACTCTCATGGTCTTTTTGACTTCAGTACCACAAGGAGCTTTGCAGGTGGCACTAGTGGTAACAAACCTGCCAGCCAATGCAGGAGACTTAAGAGCTGAGGGTTCAATCCCTGGATCAGGAAGATCCCCTGGAGAAGAAAATGGCAACCTACTCCAGTATTCTTGCCTGAAGAATCCCATGGACAGAAGAGCCTGGCAGGCTATGGTCCATAGGGTCACTAAGAGCCAGACATGACTGAAGTGACTTCACACCGTAAGAGTGTTAACAATATGCATGTTGATTACATACAACTGGATATAAATCTTATGAGTGTATTCAGACAAGAGAGAAGGGGAAGAGTATTAACACTTACAAATGTCAATAGGGTTGGGCACTATATTTGGGGTCACATTGGGCTCACCCAGATAATCCACAATAGGATGATTTCGGGGAGGGAGGGGATAGCATGATAGATGAATATGGCAGATCCAACAGCAGTCTGAAGACACTGGGCTCCAGGTGGGCCCCAAGGGAAATGAGAGGGCACCAAAAACCCTGCACTGGCCCTCCTCTTCTGACCAAGCCTCTCTACCCTTCTTCCTGCTGTCTTCACCTAGCCCTTCTCAACTGGAAAACAGGCAGCCCATTGCTGTGAATGAGCCACAACTCACTAACCTTACTGGCAGGAATGCGAATCCCAGGTTGGGTGTGTGCGCACAGGCACAGCCACTTTGATCTTTAGGGCTTAGGCTAGAGATGGGCAAGGCAGGGGACCTGGGACAGAGAAGGAAGACATAGACATGGCTTGATTATCTAGTTCACCTCATAGTCCCTTTGTTGAGGAGGGACAGGGGGCTGTCACCAAGAGGCCCAGGGAGATCCATTTACTTGATGAATAGCGTCTCCCCATTCACAGAGCAATTAGTTCCCACATAGATTTTTAAATGCATGGGAAAGACTTAGACGCAAAGGTATTCATAGTCACAGTTTTATTTATTTTAACCTTTGTTTTTCAATAGAATGTGGAGTTTTAAACTAACAAACTACTGATATAATCTGTGTTGTGCTCAGTCACTTCAGTCATGTCCAACTCTTTGAGATGCTATGGACTATAACCTGCCAGGCTCCTCTGTCCATGGGACTCTCCAGGTAAGAATACTGGAATGAGTTGCCATGCTCTCCTGCAGGGGATCTTTCCAACATAAGGTCGAACTCTCGTTTTCTGTGTCTCCTGCATTGCAGGGGGAGGCTAATTATTTTTACAATGCCTTTAGCATGTGTTGACTTTTTCTTCATTTGCAAAAAGATCTGCTTCATTCTGCAGGATTTTTTTCCTACCCCCTACTCTGAGTCATCCTGAGTGGTGAGGTTTGCCTGTTCTCACTGCTTTATTAGGATACTTCACAATAATTCACAGATCTTTAGGGAGTCAGCAGGCTCTGACACTGCCTGGAATGGTGATCAACATTATATATATATAGTGTAATATATATATAAATAATGTAAAATACATATTTGTATATCATATATATTATCCTATAATCATATAATGTGTATATATTATATAAATTATATATATAGTGTAAAATTTATATATATATATTTAAATAGTGTAACTCATACATGGTTCCCTCAAGCAATTAGCCTGTGTTGCTTGCCACTAGTTGTTTTGCTTCCATCCCCAAAGAATAAGCATTTGGTCTCTCTGCTCAGAATTATCATGTATTTCCTTCTTCCCTCTAGGTAGGTCACTAGATTCCTTTGTGAATAGTGGGCATCAAACAGTCACTAAAAAAAATAAATAGAGCAAAATATGTCTCAATATTTCTCCAGAGCATTGAGTCATATTACATGGAATTATAAAATACTATCAGAAAAGGGCACTTTATATACCATAATAGTTATTTTATAAAGTTCAGTTTGGTAATTCCAAGCCACATTTAATTTTCTCTGAAAATTCCCACATGGCAGAGAAGATATTGCTCTTTGTGGCTTTCAAGTCTCTTTCAGGGAACTGTAAAATGACAACCTTTTAGAATTAGCACTTCATCCATAAATAAACACTAAATTACTTATACCAAATAAAGTCACCTATGCATTTTCATTAAAATAAATATTAAAATAATAAGTAGCTTTCCCATATAACCTTTCTGGGATTTATGAGGTTTAGAATTCTGCATTTTAGTACAAATCACTTGTAGTTCTTCATCTCCACTGATAGGTGGGGCTAGGAATTTCTGTATTGATTATAATATTTTAGCATATTAAAATTTCTTTCTAGATGAAGCAGATACTTCAAAGCTTCAAAACTGATGAAACTGCATACTTCTCTTTTAAGGGATAAAACTGTTTGCATTAATATGTGAAATACACTACTAAAACACCCCCTGCTGATTTCACAGGCTTTGCAGGGAGTTATGCATAATTTTCTGAAAATTAAAAGACCGAGGATCAGATATTTATGGTGATAAAAATTAGATCTCAATAACTTTTAAAAACTTGGAAGAGTCTTTTAAGGTGGAATTTTAAAAATTCAGTTCAACTATTTAACATATGTATGCGTGCATGCTGAGTCATTTCAGTCATGTCCAGCTTGTCACGACCCTATGGACTTTAGCCTGCTAGGTTCTGCTGTCCATAGGATTCTCCAGGCAAGAATACTGGAGTGGGTAGCCATTCCCTTGAGAGACTTGCAGAGTCAGAAGATTGGAGTTCGGAACTCAGCTGTGCCCTTACTAGCACTGCAGTAGTATATATTGAATATCTTTGTAAACTTCCAGCACAGAATTGAAATCAAAATTAACTGAAGTAACTGTTTTGAGAATAAAAGATCATCCACTCTCAAATACTGATTCCTGAAGACAGCATGGCGTAAGACAATAATTCCCATATTTAGGTGTGAGACAAGTTCTTAAGAACCCACCAATTCTCCATGTAACTGTGTTTTTGCCTTTTTTTATTTTTTATGTGGTTTTAATCTTTTAAAAGTTATGTGAGCATATTCTGAAGGATCTGAATACTCTCCTTCTAACTACACACATATATATACTCATGACAACATTGTTGTCATTGTCCACTTGCTAGGTGGCGTCCAACTCTTACCCCATGAACTGCAGCACTCCAGGCTTCCCAGTCCTTTACTATTTCCTGGAGCTTGCTCAAGCTCATATCCATTTGAGTCAATCAGGCCATCCAACCATCTCAACCTCTGTCTCCCCCTTCTCCTCTTGCCCTCAACCTTTCCCTGCATCAAGGTCCCTTCCAATGAGTCGGCCTTCACATCAGGTGACCAAAGTAATGGAGCTTCAGTTTTTAGCATCAGTCCTTCCAGCAAATATTCAGAGTTCACCTTCAGCATCAGTCCTTTCAGTGAATATTCAGACTTTTCTTTAGAGGTGACTGGTTTGATTCCCCCTTTGCTGTACAGGGACTTTCGAGGGTCTTCTCCAGCACCACAGTTCGAAAGCATTAATTCTTCAGGGTGCAGCCTTCTTTATGGTACAATTCTCACACCCATACATGACTGTTGGAAAAACCATAGCTTTGACTATACTGACATTTATCAGCAAAGTGATGTCTCTACTTTTTAATATGCTGTCCAGCTTTGTCATAGCTGTTCTTTCAGGGAGCAAACATCTTTTATCGTACTGGCTGCAGTTACTGTCTAGTGATTTTGGAATTCGAGTAAATAAAATCTGTCACTGCTTCCACTTTCCCCCCATCTATTTGCCATGGAGTGATGGGACCAGATGCCATGATCTTAGTTTTTTGAATGTTGAGTTTTANCAGGGAGCAAACATCTTTTATCGTACTGGCTGCAGTTACTGTCTAGTGATTTTGGAATTCGAGTAAATAAAATCTGTCACTGCTTCCACTTTCCCCCCATCTATTTGCCATGGAGTGATGGGACCAGATGCCATGATCTTAGTTTTTTGAATGTTGAGTTTTAAGCCAGCTTTTTCACTTTTCTCTTTCACCTTCATCCAAGAGGCTCTTTAGTTCCTATTCCCTTTCTGCCATCAGAGCAGTGTCATCTGCATATCTGAGGTTGCTGATGCTTCTTCCAGAAATCTTGATCCCAGCTTGTGAGTCATTCAGCCCAGCATTTCTCAAGATGTATTCTGCACATCAGTTAAATTAATAGAGTGACAATATATATAGCCTTGACGTACTTCTTTCCCAATTTTGAACCAGTCTGTCATTCCATGTTTGGTTCTCACTGCTACTTCTTGCTAAGCATACAGGTTTCTCAAGAGACAGGTAAGGTGTCTGCTCTTCCCATCTCTTGAAGAATTTTCCAGTTTGTTGTGATCCATATAGTCAAAGGATTTAGTGTATTCAATGAAACATGCCGGCATTACTGTCAAGTAATTTGACCTTTGTTTCTAAGCTAATGAAAACAGCTATAGGCTGACTTAAAGTATAGCTTTCGTGTTACTCCAAGAGAAAGGCAAGCCACAATGGCAAAAACCCTGAATGAAGATTTGGTGGTAGTTTGGATCCAGAAAACTGATAAGAAAACTCAGTCCTTACATGGCACACTATAATATTTGGTAAGCTGAACTTTAAATAAAAGAATTCTGCCAGTCTGCATTAAGATCAGTAATTTAACATCACGCACCACTTATTTTGGTTTTGTGGCTAAAGATATGTATTTACTAAATTGTATTTTAGTTAGTCATATGAAAATGGTAAACAGTTTATAGTCAAGATTCAGAATCTATATATTAAATAGCATTATAAAAATTAAAAGGAACATACATTAATTAACTTTAAAATAATCTAATACTTGAGGGGTGTGGCCAAAATTGGAACTCAGAAAAGAAAGAACTCAGATTAAAGTCTTCTAAGTCAAATGACCTCATCTCCCTCTATTTTTTCACAGTAAGGATAAGGATGGGTTGGCTCAGTGGCAAAGAATCCACCTGCCAATACAGGAGAGGTAGGTTGGATCCCTGGGTCAGGAATAGCCTCTGGAGAAGGAAATGTCAACCCACTCCAGTATTCTTGCCTGGGGAATCTCATGGACAGAGGATCCTGGAGGCTTACAGTCCATGGGGTCACAGAGGAATCAGACATGCCTCAGCGACTAAAACAACAAACTAAGGATGATAATCTCACCACATAGGGCTGTTGTGAGGAGTAAATAAAACAATGAATACAACCTGTGAATGAACACCTATGTCAAGAGTCTAGACTTTCAAAAATAGGATAAATATTACTAGCTTCTGTTTAGGGTGGAGGAAACAAAATCTTTAGAAAGGTGGTATAACCAAGTATTTAATATATACAAGAAAATGCTTCCCAACGCATAAAGCGCTAAACAAAGCGGCTTTTCTTACTGACTACATTTTGAAGGAACAGGAGTTGGGTTCTATTCTAGCTCTCCAGCATATATGCTGATGTCGTTTAACTCTCTGGGCCGCATTCACCTGCAAGTAATTATAGCAGTAATGGCCATCTTTGATAGCGGCTTTACCAAATACCATGCACTTGAACTACGTTCTGGATTTACACACCAGACGACCTCTCTCAGTGCCAAAATTTTAAAGCAAACATTACGTTCACTTAACAGATTTTTTAAAAATAACAATAAGGCTAAGAGAAGTTAGAAACCTGCCCTGTCACACCTGCTGTGCTGAGGTTCTAAAAACATCCACCATTAGAGAATTGTTAGCAATCAACAGTTTTGCTGTTAACAACCTGCTATCCCGTAACCCTCCACAGAGGCGCTTTTAGGACCGCCCATCCGCCAGGTGGGGCTTCCCTGTGGCTCAGCTGGTAAGGAATCCGCCCGCCATGAGGAAGATATGGGTTCGATCCCGGGGTTGGGAAGATCCCCTGGAGAAGGGAACGGCTACCCACTCCAGGATTCTGGCCTGGAGAATTCCATGGACTGTGTAGTCCATGGGGTCGCAAAGAGTCGGATACGACTGAGCGACTTTCACTTTGGAATCAAACTC